>OZ004335.1:2569053-3046553 GCA_963924455.1 Pelagia noctiluca
CTTAATTGCCCAGGCGTGATTCTTGAGAACCACACCTCTTTAATGATTCCTTGAATTATTCCTTTCAGATTTATTTATAATGAGGAGGGCAACTCACTGACGGAACTCGAGTGGCTAAGAGTGGAGGATTGAGGCGAATGATTCCTGTGTATTGCTTTAACAGTTGGAAACTTTATTGGTGCTGTAGAAGTCTCTTGTTATTAGTTTTTTATACAGCTTGATCAATATTGTGTACTTACTAACATTCCAAATGACTGTGAAAAAGCCAAGATCACAGCTCCTCCAACAAAGAAAAACGAATTCGCAATAATCGCTTTTCTTCTTCCAAAATAATCGACAATTTGGCCTAGAAGGTAAAACGATTAGAGCAAAATAAACCCTTGCTTCAAACTTTCTTGATATTATCATTATAATTACGTTTCATTAAGACTGCTTTATCAAAGTATTTGGCTAATCTAGTCCTAAGCTTTCTCCACTCGAGGCAAGTTGTTTCAAGTTATTTAGTTTTTCGAGGCTAAATTCCTTGTGTGACATCCAAGGGGAAAATGTCTGACCCACTCCTTCAAGGGCAATGTAGATTCAGTTGCAACTGGAGATTAGAAGCACAAAAGAAATAGAGTTTTTACTGGTATAAAGTTTCCTGATTCATCAGTTCGATTATGAGGAACTTAAGTGGAAGGAAAAGGCATTGCCTTGCCACAAGGGCGGGAATTGGCTTCTGTGATGCTTAAACAAACAAAAAATGTGTAAATGAACCTAATTACCTCCAAAAACTGAGGCAACTAATCCACCAACTATAAGCGACGTCACAACTATTTCTTGATCGGAGCAGCTAAGCTTGAAATCATCTTTCAATTGCAGAAGGGCACCAGATATGATGCCTGGAAAATTGAAACATAAATCAAAGGGCATCCCAAATGATTGCTTAGTATCTTAGAGATCGTAAGTGGTGAAAGTTTCAATTGCTGGAAACCATTGATCTATGTTCTCTTTATCTTATTCATCATAAAATCTTATAGCAGGTCACAAAGCAAACAACTACATTACAAAGACGATACCAGTAGTAGCAAGATATCATGACTACCGCCTGGAATTAGACATTTGATAAAAATACAATACACTGATTTAAAAAAAAAATGAAAATTCACTTTAAACAGATTAACACAGAAAGTGGACATGGTGGTTCATTGCTTATTTTCAGTCTGAAGTGGGTGTCAACTTAATCAGCCAGTTGTTTAAATGTAATTTATGGTTAACTCAAGCATATGTTTATGTTGAGATTAAATGAGAGGCTTTTATCACCATACAGTAAAATAAAATGGACGAAATTAAATCATGAACATCAGCGCGAAGGATTTGATGCTTAATTTCATTTAAGTATTGTTTATTTAATATCCTCAGATAAATCATCAAATAAAGGGCCATCCCAACAGATCACTAACTGCAATACGTGATTGTCAGCATTTATAGCAAGTTATTTATCAAGAATTCAACAACATACCAATGTCATATCCAAAAAGGACTCCCCCAAGTGCTGCTACACAAGAAGCAAGAGGCAGGACCTTGCAGCACGTCTTCCTATGAAGAAAAATACTCAACTCAATGCTAATTGCTTTGTAATTCATATGGATCCTCCTGTAATTAGCTTCATCTTGGTCATGAATATTCGAAATATGTAAAGGTAAAGAGGTAATTCCATTATCTTATATCTAGTTATCGGAACTACTCAACGGACTTTACATGATACCTTCTGGTCATTTTTACATAGCAGGGCCACATACGGGGAACTACTGACCAGGTACCCATTCATTCTCATTGGTGGAGATAGAGGAACAATTTGTGTTCACATCTTGTCTTGTCTAAGAATGTTATACTCTATTTGCAAGGGATTGGTTTTGAACCGGCTACCTTTCTGTTGTGAGTCCAATGCATAACCACTACACTAAGGAACAAAATGCCACAATGTGAGTCTCTTTACTGGCTTGAACCATTGGATAAATTAGAGCAATACTAAGGACTGATTCCTCTAGAAATATCAATTAGGGGGGGGGGGTATCTATAAGAATGAAATTTGGATGGAAGCTTATTTGAGAGGATGTCAATCAAAGCGATGAGAGAAATACAACAATGAGTTTCTACGTTACCAAGCGTCCAATAATTGTGAAATTGAAAGGATGACAGAGGAATTATTCTTTTATTCAGAAACTGTTTTCATTGTCTCAAAACCTTCCCGGTCCATTCCAAATTTAAATCTTTTTCTCGAAGCTTTGTCCATAAGCTGTTTTTAGGTCCCCTGCCATTCTTGAACAAATTTTGTTAGGGGTTGTTCTTTAGTCCATGGCGAGTTTATTTAAAGCTTTGTTTATCCAAGAACCTCAACATTTTCAAAGAAATTGTTATCGAGTTGTATCAAGTGATTGATTAAGCCCAAGTTGACGTGTCATTGTAAGACGGCAAGTAATATTTTTGTAAAGTAGGTTTTGTGGCATAATTTGCAAACTTTCCCTCGCATAAAAGACATCAGAGGAAACACTTATTCATACTGTTTGCATCACTGAACTTTCTTCCAAAGCTTTTGGCGGTAATAAAGAGTTTTCATGGTGCAAGTGTATATGATATGCCTTTATTTTCCATTGCAAATTCACCTCGATAATCTTGCTGTAGCAAATATGTTTTGGTCAGCTTGGTATTTTGAGAATTGATAGAGAGCGAGTCCCATTTTGATATGTTATCATTATTTAGGTTATTGACTTGCTTTTGCAATTTTTCTACTATTTTCATTAAAAGAAAAACTCAACTTATTGCCATTTCTTTGTGAACCACTCAGTCTTCAAATAAGATTTTTGAGAATCCCACTACACTTGGAATTTTCAATAAAAACTGTATATCTATGACTTTATTCTATATTTAAGTTACGAATAAAGTTTTTACACTAATTTCTCAACATATTTGATTTGGATTCAGCTCATATGGGGAGATAAGAAAATTTATATTTGTGTCTTGCTATGAAAATGACATAATTTAGGCCTAAAATTCAAAACTTTTCCATTTTTAATGAAGCTGCGAGTAGATTACAGATAAGAAGGCGGCCTCCTCCACAGTTACACAGTCCACAAAAAAAAGGATCTACTGAATTGGGAGGTAATATTGTAGGCTCTCTATAAATCCTATTACACTGTGGTTGCCGCTCGCTAAACTGCAATCATCCCAGTTATATAAAGATATACACGCTTTTTATATATAAGGAACCAGTTTAAAAGGAACCAAGAACTAGAATTTCTTGTGAAGTACAATAGATTTTCTTTATATCGTTTCCTGTAACAATGGAAAACAATAGAAAATCTAAGGAACATTTAGTTCTAGGCCTTGAGGTAGCTTTCTTATAAAATGAAAGGTGAGTGCAGTGAAAATCTTTGTTAATAAATAGACTATCAAGAAATTGAAATTCAAGAATAAACCAACCTGTGTTTTCTATGACCTGGTTCAACTTCATTCTGGTCGTCAGACAACAAACTGATTTGATCTGCAAAGTTTAAGGGTAAACAATATCATCAGCATAGGTAGGTTTAAGAGTTAAAAGGTTGCGCGACTTGTATGAAAAAGCCCATCGTTTATTTACATTTTGCCCAACTAGGGCGAAAATTTTTCCCGAAAGAGCTTCGTTTTCAAAAAATCTTCAAAGTTAGGGGGACTGACACCCCATTGCCTGCCCCCTGCCCCTGCTGTCTCTCCTCCCACATATAAAGCAAATATTCTTGGGCAAGATATGAATTTGAAATTGTTCCAAAGTTTAGAGGTTTTATCTATTCTTGATTTGGTCTTCTAAATCAGGTTGTTTTGTGTTTACCACTTGCAAAGCCACTAACCTATGGGATCTGAATTTCAATATGAATGTTATTAATTAAGATAAGAAAGAAGTTGGCCTAAACTTATCTTGCTTAAACTTTACATCCAATCGAAACAAGTTGTCACAAGTAAAGAGCCTCTAGGTTCTATAAAAGCGTTTTTTTCAAACCTTCCTCCTCCATTTCCTTAGTGCAAGATTAATCACCTTCCATCCTACTTTGCTGACCTGGAATCTTGCAACTAGAAATGTCCCTTCTGTTTAATATTCCTCTCCAACTTCCATCACATGTTTTTGTTGCATTGGTATCTTAACTGGTTAATGATAGATACTAGGGCGTAAAACGATCTTCTGTCAACTGACTAAAGACCGGACCACAGTGAACAAGAACCCCCTCGAACCCTACTAGGGCTCTAAACCTGGACCCGCTAGAGGGCTTACAGCGCCCCCATAACCCATGCACCATTAGGAAATTGTAAGCGTGTCTGAGGCATGCAAACTCAAACTCAAAATATTTTTTTGTTAACATAAAATTAGTTAGTTGCAATATACCGGTTAATGTGCAATAATTTTAAAGTAACCACTTGTATACTCAATAACCGGAGGGATGGCAAAGGAATTTGAAAGGTATACTCAAAGACTAGCAGCAGTGGCGGTTTTAGGGGGGGCTAGGGGGGCCATGGATCTAGGCCCCGCGCTTTTGCTAGAAAAAAGGGGCCCCGCACCTTTCATAAAATAAAAAATTCCCTCCTTCATAATGAAATATATAAGCAATACTGTACTGTTTGTTTTATTTTGTTTTTCCATAACATATCAAGCACATGTTTCACTTGTCTACTACATTGTCAATGATTGATAATTGATTCATATTACTCAGATTTTTAAAAACACGTCTTTTTCCTGTGATAGTTGACCAAATTTTTTACCGGGGCTAGGGTCAAGAGAGTCCACACTACAGATAGCAAAAAACAGTCTTAAGGCATTATAAAGTAAGAACAATTGAAGAACATTTCAGGCTGAAAATAGAGAAATATTTAATAACAGCCAACATTAAACCAATTTTACTGGTTCTTATAAAAAATAGAGTGTAATTGCTAGTTATTTTCCTTTACTCTGGTAATATTTGCCCATGCCATGGGTGTAAGGTAGGGACTTATGAATTCATTTGGGGTCTCGAGTTTAGACCTCCAATAGGGGGAAATTATTTTCAATTTTCAACAGAAGAAATACTTTGAGGAGAGCACGAAAAGGAAATTCAGTTTATTTCTATTAACATTATAAATTTTTGACCCAGATTACAGATTTTTAGGACGTGTTATGTGAGTTTCCAATTAATACTTTCCTCAGATATCGCAACCACTAGATTCTCAGAGGTAGATTTGTACTACATTCCCTTTTAGAGCACCCTCTTCCACTCCTACAGCAAAGAACATATATAGGATATATCAGTGCCATTTCAAGGAAAGTTTGATTTTCTTCATAGATGAGAGTGGTGCCATGCTGTCTGTTGCATTCACTCAATATATGTTTGAAGGAGAGGAGCACGAAGTCTGCTCAAGACGACCACATGGAAATTCAAAGCAAAGAACACCCTTCAAGAGAATTTTGCCAAGCTTAAGAGAGAAAATGAAGGAGTCTGTGAAAAGTAAAGAGAAGCCAAAGAAATTACTGGGACAACTATTTCTCTCAGCTAGTGATGCTGTGCTTGCACGAAGCTCTTGCAAACTACCACGTGGAGCTAAAGATATCTATAACGCAAGATATTTGAAGAAAAAGGCGAATAGTGGAAGTATCTCCTCTGGTAAAAACTGTCCTGTCAACGTTGATAAGATATGGATGCTACTCGAGAAGGCCAAGAGAGACAAGGCTGAACTGGAAGGATTCATAAGGAGTTGCAGTGTTCATCCCGATCCATTTATCGTCTTAGCAAGTGATCGTCAGCTTGACGAACTGGAGCAATTTTGCACTGATCCTAACTCCTTCACCATCTTTCAAGTAGATCCCACGCTCAACATCTTTCGAGATAACATAAACTTGACAGTGACGACCTACAGAAATCTAAGGTTGGAAAAAAGGAGCACAAGAAAGCCACCCGTCTTTGTTGGTCCACTTCTATTGCATCAAAAGAAGGACCGGAAATCGTTCTCAAATTTTGCACACCAATTGATGGTGGAGAAACCTTCACTCGAAGGCGTGCTTGCTTGTGGAACAAATGGCGAGCAGGCAATAATAAAAGGATTGAGGAGAAATTTCAGATATGCCACATTCCTTCATTGCACAATTCACATGAAAGAAAACATTAAAAAAGACCTTTCTGCAAGAGGTATGGATACACGAAATAAGAAGGACATATTGAATGAATCTTTGGGAAACAAGACGGTGAGATAAAATTTACTGGCCTAATCGATTGAAGCTCAGAAGAAGAATTTGACGACAGAGTTATGAGGCTCAAGGAAATATGGAACAGCAGGGAACAGGAATCAAGCTGTAGCAATTCGAGGGAGAATACATTTCATGATTGGTTTATCAAACATAAGGTAAGAAAATACCCATCATAGGTGTTTTTATACGAATGCTTGTCTTTCAGATCATTCGCGTTTAAAATGCAAGATTTCAGCGACCATACGTCTCGCAAAACATCAAAATGGTCAATAACTGTTGCGCCTCAGTCTTGAAAAGCTGTTATGAGAACTATTTACCCTCCTTTCTTACTCAAAAATCTAGACCCCAGACGTAAAACAATTTCAAAGGCGTGTGAATTTATCGATGATTTGGAAGATTCTCTAGGTTATATTTACCACGGCAACTCTAAACAATCTAAGAAAATTTTTTTGAATTGTGTAAGTGCTTATTCCCGCAGAAGTATTCGAGTTAAGTCAACATTTACTTATCAGTGTTGATGAATGTAGTGCAAAAAAATGGCTTGGGAATGCCTTTTCGTAAAACGCAGAAAATTTCCGCCATTAGTAGACATTCATGCTTTGGCACTCTTGTCGGGATCAATGGTGATTCCTCTTGTTTAGGAATGATATAGATTTGCAGTAAGCCCACAATGTCCATGGCAAAAGCTTCTTTGGAAATGATGATGGTTCTTTGCTTTTTCAAAGTATTGTCATAAAAAATGGAATGTTGAAGCCGGTGAGGATAGATGCGGGTTTAGGAGATCCCCCAGAAGAGTACACCAATAACGACACAAAGTCAGCCAACTTTATTATCAAGCATGCTCTTGAGTTCAATCCAAAGCAACCCTGTGAGTTTATTGAAGACATCAAGGAAGTTATCGATTCTCGGTTTCGAAAAAAAGACAGGGCAGTTTTCAATAAGGGGGAATACAGGATCAGTGCAGAATTCCAACACCTGGCCATTAACGACAAAAAGTGGAGCAAGATGACTCCTGGTCAGAGACAAGCGCACATCTTCAAATCCGCTAAAACGGGAATGAGTGGTAGGAAAGCAATAGTGGAAGACCTACTTTCAACCCAGCTCTCTGCAGAGACAAAAGCTGCAACAGAATTGTCGACCAGCGCTTCCGAATCTGGTATAACATCAGTTCCATTTCCTATTCTCGAAAGAATGTTTGAGAAAGCTAATCAGTTGATCAATAAGGAAGGATTGGTTATACCTCAACCTGGAGCTACAAATGGCTCCTTTATAGTAGCTGGGCATGATAACAAATTTTATTGCATAACTCCAGGTGAAGGTGGGTCTATTTCGTGTGACAGAACCTGTATTCACTATTTATCCAAAATATGCGGACATGTCCTAGCTGTAGCTGAAAAACGAAAGACCCTTAAAGAATTTGTTGCCCGGTACAAACGCTCAAAGAACCGCCCAAGTTTGATTGGAATGGCCACAACTGCTGCACCTGCAAATGTAGGCAAAAAACCCAGCGTTCATAAGTGATCAAATATAAAGCAAGGAGCCGCTACAGAGTCCCTAGACTTATTTAACACAAGCTTGACTGGAGCACAACCAAGACAGGAAGGCTGCAAACAGCTGGCACAGCAACCACTGCGACAACCACAACATTGGTGTCAAGAAATACCCCAACAGCAGATCTCAAAATGTCCCGGCCCGTTCAGCAATCCTCAGCAACGTGAGCGAATAGCATCAATCTACCAGTGAACTTGCCTGATGACATTGTACTCGTTCATCGTGAAGTGAGGACGTACCGTCACCCAAGGACAGGCCAACTTGTGTTTCAAGAACCACAGCATTTTCACATGCACCTGGCGGGCATTCTGAGCAAATACCCGTCGTTCAAGCCACAGCAGCATCTTTTCGTTCCAAGAGAGTTTGTTCCCTTCCTTCGACGCGAACATTGTCACTGCCTGGCTACCGAATTCGGCTTCATATAACAATGTTTGATATTTGTATTTTGGAAATGTACAACTTTAAAGATATTTAAAACGTTTAACTGTTTCAGCACTTCTTGTAAAAATAAATGTTCTGTTCCCTTTGTAACATTAGCAATAACTTGAGGAATATTTGTGTTACTTGTTTTGTTGTAGATTTTGTGCAAAAAAGTTTTTAGAAAACTGAAATCCTTTTGGTGAATGTCAGTTTCCTGCTTCTATCCGTCGTAGCGTTTCCAACGCACAGGCAAAGCTGGTCGCACGTACAAAACAGTGATTTCAAGGATCTTCCACTGAAATGCGCGTATTTTTTATAAGTAACTGCTTTAAAAGCAAGGTAGTACTCGACAAGACAAAAACTTAAGCAATTCTAGTACTGGATAGAGGAATGCTAAGAATTTAAACATTTTAGTTGTGATGCAATTGGCACTAGAAATCGCGTAGCAGCTATAAAGAAGTAGACTCCAGTGGATATTAGTATCACGACACACTTTTGTATGCAAGATACCATCGATATTTGCTGTACAACAACTTGTGAGATAGTATTCCAAGAAACAAAGTTTATGTAAAAAAAGCTAAGCAATTGCTAAGCAATTTTGAGTACTCCAATTTACCCTCCAGCTGAGCAATTTCTAGTACTGAGTTCGAGCTGAAATTACTTATGAAAAAATACGTGTACCTCAAGTAAAAGGGCATAATTCTACACAAATCTCTAGCCCCCTTGTTTTTTCTGTTTTTTTCCAGAATGAAATCTCTCACTGATATTACATCTCCAAATGACAAAAACAACTGCTAAACAAAAGTTGATATCATTTGAATTTATAGTCTTTCTAGACTACTAGGGATTCTAACTGTTTTTATAAGAACCAAAATAGAAATTTTGATCGGGGCTGGCTGATCTAAAGTAATTGTCTTTTCGAGCCTGAAATGTTCTTAGTCTTGTCTTAATGTATACTTAATGTATACCAGCTTCGTACTCCCAGTCTTGAAAAACGTGTAGAAAAAGAAAGATAAATGCTTTCCAACTATCTCTTTTTTTACACTCTGGTTTATTCAAAGGCGTGTTGTCGTCGATTCCTCTGCGGAACCCTCGTTCTTCTTTGATGAGTTCGATGCAGGAGGAGCATTATCCATTTCAGTGGCATTCCTTCCTCGCTGGTGATAAATCCAAACGAAATAAAGAAAAGTATCGGTGAACGGGTTCAAAGTATACAACGCCTTGACAACTGGATAAAGGAAAATCGGATATTTGAGAGATATTCGCATCGTTGCAGGAAAAATGCACACGATAAAAACAACAGGAATTGCCACAGAGTACAACAAGATATTTTTGTTTTTGCTGACGTCTTCTTGACATTTCCCCCCTGGTGTTGTTGATCTTGCTCGCTTTCATTGTTTTGTAGCAGATTACAGAATATGCGAGTCAAACGAAGTTTGGGATAGATCCAATGGACCCTGTTGTTGTGAATACGTATGCATGCAACAAACATAGGGGGCACCATCATGTAGCTAACAAAATGTATCTTAGCATGATATTTTTGCAACGTGTAGAAAGCTGTATTTATTTTTGCCACTATTGCTTAATTTAAGCTTTTCCAAGAACTTTTGCTGTTGCTTTTGTGAAATTTGAAAGCACGACCTCTGCAGGAAAATTTTAGTTCTGATCCAATTGGCAATGGAATTCATACGGCAGCTATTGAAAAGTAGGTTACAGTGAATATTAGTATCCCGGCATATTTTTGTATGCAAGATACCATCGACATTTGATACACTACAACTTGTGAAATTGTATTCTAAGAAACAAATCTTTAAGTTAAGAAAGCCAAGCGATTGCTAAGAAATTTTTAGTACTTAAATTTTCCCTTCAGCTACACACTTTATTTTTATAAAGAACCTAGCTCAGGGCCTAGTTCTTAAAGTTCTTTATTTTGAGAACTCTTTTGACCACTTTGTAGTTGTAAAAGTTCCTTTGTAATTCCTTCATTTGAAGTGTTTACTTAGTTTATAGGAATAATTATCGATGCAAGAAAAGCATTAAAATTCAACATTTTGCTATAAACTCGTGATAAGGAAACATGGAACGTATTATAACACAAAGAAGCTTAGGCTAGGCCTACAAGAGTCTCTTAGTGATTTAACCTTTGGTTGTAAAAGACTTAAGTTGTTCGACCTTCGACATGTAGGTTCCTAATAAAAGGTTCTTGGTGGAAAAACAACAATATTTAAGAAATTTAAGGCTTGATCAATTTTTTACTCTGCATATTTATCTATATCAATTAGAATAAGGTGGTTTATTAAGATTAAACCTTTGTTCTATTTCATTAGGCTGAAGTGAAACATTTGGGTGTAAATAGTATCAAACCATAGAAAAAACTGGCAAAATTATGAAAATGGTACCCTAGATGGTACCTTACATTTATAGAATGGTACCCTCTATTTCATAAAATGGTACCCCGAGTTGATAAAATTGAACCCTCTCTGATTTATAAAATGGTACCCTGCTGTTATAAAATGATACTCCCCGCGGTTAAAATGATCTTTTTAGGAGTCTGGGAACCATTAGAGAGAGCATCGACGTTCTCTCCTCGTGGTCGTGGTGTGGTCAATAGAAACATTTATCAACAACAATGCATTGAAAGTAAGCAAAGGAGCTGATTGGTCGAGAACATTTTTCTACCATGCCACTCAATGCAGTATTAAAAAGACGTGGCACGCTCGTTTTGCCTCTCATACCAGTCAGTCCTTCAGCTGTTGAAAGAGAAAGAAAAGAAGCGGAAAAATAGATCTCAACATCTATCCAAGGTGCAAAAATGCCACACATCATTTTCAGAGCTGAGAATGGATTGGTGAGTACATTCTAATTCATGTGTTGTTGGGAAATAATATATATTGGGGTCGAGTTTTGGACAATTATAGGCCCTTATTGTTTCTCAGGAATTTTAAATGAAAAAATGCAAAATGTAAAGCTCCTTAAACAAGCTGTTCTCTCGTTTGATATTAGGTAAAATTCTCAATCACTTTTTAGCTAAACATAGAATGCTCTTGCACATTCTTCTTTCTTTGTTACAAGACTAAATCTTTTGAGAGTGTAAGGGCCAAAGCGAGAGAAACTTTCCAAGTTTGACTTCTTTTGAACATTTCTTCAAATAAACTTGGAATTATTTCCACAATGATCAATACACCCTTCTTTATTTTGATTAACTGTTTAAATTTCAACTCTGTTTTTATTAGTAGCAAACAGGCTTCAAATCTCTAATAGGTGGTGCTGGAGTGTCCGTGTAAAATAATCAATTTAAATCTATTTGAAAATGTTAGTTTTCATTTCCAGGGAAAATATATCCATATTCTACAATTCTTGACTAAAATCTGGATTAAAAACCCATGTGTTTAATCAAATGATTATGAACATATCTTTTTTGATTACATAACAATTATTTGACACGCAAACTGTACATATTTGGCGTCGACTACCGACGGACGTTTCCTACTTGAAAAGGAAAAGCTCAACAGCGCAGAAAACCTATCACCGGCCGAGAGTTCGATAACTGATCTAAAGATAATTGAGTTATTTCATTCAAGTTACTTGTTGAACTTAGAATTATCTGCAAAGTTCAACTGTACAAAAAATCCCGCTGTAGAGTTTCTTCCACCTAGACTGTCCGGCGGCAGCTGTCCATAATTGGTCCGGTTCAAACTAAACTTCCGGTGCCCAGGGGCATATCCCCTAAAAATTTTCAAATTTAGGTTCTCTAATATTCAGTTTTGTACATTTTAGAAAGTAATTTATGTTTATGTTATAAATGCCGTGAAAATCTAATGTTATTTTTTAAAGCAATATCATTTTGTCATATAAAAGAGTGTTTTTCCCAAAAGTTGGCCTGTCGTTGCTGCGCACGAACCGGACCAGTTCCGCCGGGCTTGCCATACAGGCTCAAAATAGCCAAAAAACAACAGTATGAAAAGTAATTACACACTTTTTTATAAAAGGATCAGTCAATTTAGTTTAGAGTCAGCTGTTCTCAAATATTTTTCCAAAGCATAGAGACATGCTAAGCAATTTGAAAATTTTAGTTCTAATCCAATCGGTAATGAAAATCGTGCAGCAGCTATAGAGAAACATGTTACTGTTAATATAAGTACCCAGGCACGCTTTTGTATGCAAGATACCGTTGACAATTGTTGAACCACAACTTCTCAAAGAGTATTATAATAAACATATCTTAAAGAATAGAAAGCTAAGCAATTGCTAAGCAATTTTGAGTACTCAAATATGCCCTTTAGCTAAGCAATTTTTAGTACTGAGCTCAAGCTGAAACTACTTATAAAAAAAATGCGTGTATATCATTGTGCAGCCGATCTGCATGTTTTCTAATTATAACGTATGTTTCTGAAACTATTGAATACTTTTCTCGCTTATTATATATATAGAGCCTAAATTATATGCTTCAAAAGCCCTTCATATGCTCTTACGATATGCAGAGACCGGCAATTTTACAGTTTAGGGCTATGTCAGCCAAGAAATTTGTGAAAAATAAGCTTTTAAGATGGCCAAGCGATGGTTAGCATGTCTAAAATTGCAATCTGACTATTAAACAAATAACATTGTTTATTTTTACCAAAAACCATTTGCAGCTTCAAATGTTTCTCGAATTCTTGTTTCTCTATGCAAATGTGTGCTCAAGTTGAAGACAATAGTTCAACCAAATTCTAGGCCTCGTTTTCATATTACCGTTTTTGTTTCATAACATATTTGCCTCCTCAATCCTGTAGCAAAAATGGTTTGTTTATTCGATATCATTATCGTTTCAAATTGATTCAAGAACCAGAAATGGAATATACTTCCTTCCTACTTATTATTCCACAAAATATTGCTAAGGCAAGGAACCCTAAAGGTCCATAATATTTCATTTTGTGTACTTTTGTCGCATCCTCTGTTACCATTTCTTTTTGTATTTCAGGAAAAGGGACCCACCATTTGTGGTGATGAAAACCTCGAGTCATACATAGCTCAGCATTTGAAATGCGAGTTGCTTCCAGCTCCTGGCAGTAACCAGTAAGTATAAAAAGCTATACCAGCTTATAATAATATGTCAGACTTACTCTGCTACACTGCATGAAAGACACTCGCAAATAAACATTTCGGAAATTATACCCACAATTTTACTAAAATTACAAAAGAGCATACCCATGCTTGTGCAAAAATAGCAACATGTCCATAGTAACAAAAATATACCAAGTACCCCTCCCCAGGACCTTTTGTTGATATTTAGGCCCTTTTTCTCTTTTCAGCAAGGTATGGCAAACCAGTGATCCTCCAAGAGTTGTGCTCGATAGGATAGAAAGGATGGGTTATAAAGTGATGTCATCGTGTTTTAATGGAAAATCAATGATTTGGACATTAAACAAAAGGCTTTGAAATAAAGTGCAATGCTGTTATCTGAATGGAGGGGGTTATTGATATAGTGCGACTTGTATACACAAAACTGCAACACTTCACAATCTAAGACCATTTCTAGGGCAGAAATTTTGACAAAATGACCGGTCACAAAGGCTCAAAATTTGAAAATTTCTGTTTACCATCGCTAGGCCCATTTTTGGTTAAGATACATAATTCAAATTTGAGTTTGCACAATACGAATTCATAATAAATAGTATTGGTATATTGATTTAAGCTAGTAATCAAGTTTTCTCAACTTGAACTGACAATATCCTTATCTAAAAGAACGGTGGAGCCAATTAAAGCCAAATGGGTGCCCCTTTCCCAATTATCCAGTGTACCTGCTTATTAGGCCAAAACCAGGGGAAAATGTCAAATGTACTGATAAACCGTGGGAAATGTTGTCGAAAACTGATTACTCAAGCAGTCACCGTACCAGGTCGCCTATATCAGTAACCCCATCAGCTAAAATGCTATAGTGAGTCTCCAAATGTAAGCAATAGAAAAATATTGGAAATTGTTTTTGTTTTGTTGACGATTCATTCTGTTAATTTCTTCACGTATTTTACTGTAAAAAGGAAGGTGTCTCCTTATTTTCTAGTGGCACAATTATCTATTCTTCAAAACACTGGAGCGGCAGAAACTTTCACGGAACGGCGCATTTCTTCCCTTCTTCATGACCCTCACCACTAACACCGACTGCCGGTCAAGGGTTTGATAAAAGCAATAAAATGTGTTTGCTTGTCTGTTTGTTTAAAAATGTTTAGTTTTACGGAGTTACTGCATTTGAAAAATTGCGAATACCAAGTATTGCAAGTATTCTATGAAAACTATTTTATGTTACTGAACAGCAATGACTAATTATTATGGTTTAGGCCTATCAAGGATGAGGGAAAAGGTGCGGCGTGGATTTGTTGATTTTCAACTTGAATTCAACTGAAAGATAACTTTGGAAAACACTCTAATTCAGCAATCCTGTTTTTATAATATCCAGTTCTTTCGACGCTTCACAACACTGTTTTTACTTATTTTGGCATGGAAGTGCAAAATGGATTCACTCTGTGCAACTACACTCTTTTTTTCTATAAGAACGATTTTATAAGAATACGAGCCAAAAATTTTGGCAAATAACTTAAAAACAAGCTAAGAACAAACTGAGGCTGACGTAATATGACAATTTTACGAAATAACCATACGACTGAGAAATAATTACAAAAAAAGCTGATGTAAAGCACACGTGTAAAATCAGATGGTTAAAAAAGAAAAAACTTTTCAACGATAAGCACTACTGATAGCATAAAAGGCTTCCCAATCATTGTAAAAGTAAGAAAAATTGAAGGACAGTTCAGGCTGAAAAAAGAGGAATATTTAAGAACAGTCAGCTTCAAATCATTTTTACTGGTTATTAGTATCCCGGCACACTTTTGTATGCAAGATACCATCGACATTTGATACACTACAACTTGTGAAATTGTATTCTAAGAAACAAATCTTTAAGTTAAGAAAGCCAAGCGATTGCTAAGCAATTTTTAGTACTTAAATTTTCCCTTCAACTACACGCTTTATTTTTATAAAGAACCTAGCTCAGGGCCTAGTTCTTAAAGTTTTTTATTTTGAGAACTCTTTTGACCACTTTGTAGTTGTAAAAGTTCCTTTGTAATTCCTTCATTTGAAATGTTTACTTAGTTTATAGGAATAATTATCGATGCAAGAAAAGCATTAAAATTCAACATTTTGCAATAAACTCGTGATAAGGAAACATGGAACGTAATATAACACAAAGAAGCTTAGGCTAGGCCTACAAGAGTCTCTTAGTGATTTAACCTTTGGTTGTAAAAGACTTAAGTTGTTCGACCTTCGACATGTAGGTTCCTAATAAAAGGTTCTTGGTGGAAAAACAACAATATTTAAGAAATTTAAGGCTTGATCAATTTTTTACTCTGCATATTTATCTATATCAAATAGAATAAGGTGGTTTATTAAGATTAAACCTTTGTTCTATTTCATTAGGCTGAAGTGAAACATTTGGGTGTAAATAGTATCAAACCAAAGAAAAAACTGGCAAAATTATGAAAATGGTACCCTAGATGGTACCTTACATTTATAGAATGGTACCCTCTATTTCATAAAATGGTACCCCAAGTTGATAAAATTGAACCCTCTCTGATTTATAAAATGGTACCCTGCTGTTATAAAATTGTACCCTCCGCAGTTAAAATGATCTTTTTAGGAGTCTGGGAACCATTAGAGAGAGCATCCACGTTCTCTCCTCGTGGTCGTGGTGTGGTCAATAGAAACATTTATCAACAACAATGCATTGAAAGTAAGCAAAGGAGCTGATTGGTCGAGAACATTTTTCTACCATGCCACTCAATGCAGTATTAAAAAGACGTGGCACGCTCGTTGTGCCTCTCATACCAGTCAGTCCTTCAGCTGTTGAAAGAGAAAGAAAAGAAGCGGAAAAATAGATCTCAACATCTATCCAAGGTGCAAAAATGCCACACATGATTTTCAGAGCTGAGAATGGATTGGTGAGTACATTCTAATTCATGTGTTGTTGGGAAATAATATATATTGGGGTCGAGTTTTGGACAATTATAGGCCCTTATTGTGTCTCAGGAATTTCAAATGAAAAAATGCAAAATGTAAAGCTCCTAAAACTAGCTGTTCTCTCGTTTGATATTAGGTAAAATCCTCAATCACTTTTTAGCTAAACATAGAATGCTCTTGCACATTCTTCTTTCTTTGTTACAAGAATAAATCTTTTGAGAGTGTAAAGGCCAAAGCAAAAGAAACTTTCCAAGTTTGACTTCTTCTGAACATTTCTTCAAATAAACTTGGAATTATTTCCACAATGATCAATACACCCTTCTTTATTTTGATTAACTGTTTAAATTTCAACTCTGTTTTTATTAGTAGCAAACAGGCTTCAAATCTCTAATAGGTGGTGCTGGAGTGTCCGTGTAGAATAATCAATTTAAATCTATTTGAAAATGATAGTTTTCATTTCCAGGGAAAATATATCCATATTCTATAATTCTTGACTAAAATCTGGATTAAAAACCCATGTGTTTAATCAAATGATTATGAACATATCTTTTTTGATTACATAACAATTATTTGACACGCAAACTGTACATATTTGGCGTCGACTACTGACGGACGTTTCCTACTTGAAAAGGAAAAGCTCAACAGCGAAGAAAACCTATCACCGGCCGAGAGTTCGATAACTTATCTAAAGATAATTGAGTTATTTCATTCAAGTTACTGGTTGAAATTAGAATTATCTGCAAAGTTCAACTGTACAAAAAATCCCGCTGTAGAGTTTCTTCCACCTAGACTGTCCGGCGGCAGCTGTCCATAATTGGTCCGGTTCAAGCTAAACTTCCGGTGCCCAGGGGCATATCCCCTAAAAATTTTCAAATTTAGGTTCTCTAATATTCAGTTTTGTACATTTTAGAAAGTAATTTATGTTTATGTTATAAATACCGTGAAAATCGAATGTTATTTTTTAAAGCAATATCACTTTGTCATATAAAAGAGTGTTTTTCCCAAAAGTTGGTCTGCCGTTGCTGCGCACGAACCGGACCAGTTCCGCCAGGCTTGCCATACAGGCTCAAAATAGCCAAAAAACAACAGTATGAAAAGTAATTACACACTTTTTTATAAAAGGATCAGTCAATTTAGTTTAAAGTTAGCTGTTCTCAAATATTCTTCAAAAGCATAGAGACATGCTAAGCAATTTGAAAATTTTAGTTCTGATCCAATCGGTAATGAAAATCGTGCAGCAGCTATAAAGAAACATGTTACTGTTGATATAAGTACCCAGGCACGCTTTTGTATGCAAGATACCGTTGACAATTGTTGAACCACAACTTCTCAAATAGTATTATAAGAAACACATCTTAAAGAATAGAAAGCTAAGCAATTGCTAAGCAATTTTGAGTACTCAAATTTACCCTTTAGCAAAGCAATTTTTAGTACTGAGCTCAAGCTGAAACTACTTATAAAAAAAATGCGTGTATATCGTTGTGCAGCCAATCTGCATGTTTTCTAATTATAACGGATGTTTCTGAAACTATTGAATACTTTTCTCGCTTATTATATATATAGAGCCTAAATTATATGCTTCAAAAGCCCTTCATATGCTCTTACGAGATGCAGAGGCCGGCAATTTTACAGTTTAGGGCTATGTCAGCCAAGAAATTTGTGAAAAATAAGCTTTTAAGATGGCCAGGCGGTGGTTTGCCTGTCTAAAATTGCAGTCTGACTTTCAATTATTACAATCATTGTGATCTGACTATTAAACAAATAACATTGTTTATTTTTACCAAAAACCATTGTCAGCTTCAAATGTTTCTCGAATTCTTGTTTCTCTATGCAAATGTGTGCTCAAGTTGAAGACAATAGTTCAACCAAATTCTAGGCCTCGTTTTCATATTACCGTTTTTGTTTCATAACATATTTGCCTCCTCAATCCTGTATCGAAAATGGTTTGTTTATTCGATATCATTATCGTTTCAAATTGATTCAAGAACCAGAAGTGGAATATACTTCTTTCCTACTTATTATTCCACAAAATATTGCTAAGGCAAGGAACCCTAAAGGTCCATAATATTTCATTTTGTGTACTTTTGTCGCATCCTCTGTTACCATTTCTTTTTGTATTTCAGGAAAAGGGACCCACCATTTGTGGTGATGAAAACCTCGAGTCATACATAGCTCAGCATTTGAAATGCGAGTTGCTTCAAGCTCCTGGCAGTAACCAGTAAGTATAAAAAGCTATACCAGCTTATAATAACAATGTCAGACTTTTACTCTGCTACACTGCATGAAAGACACTCGCAAATAAACATTTTGGAAATTATACCCACGATTTTACTAGAATTGCAAAAGAGCATACCCATGCTTGTGCAAAAATAGCAACATGTCCATAGTAACTAAAATATACCAAGTACCCCTTCCCAGGACCTTTTGTTGATATCTAGGCCTTTATTCTCTTTTCAGCAAGGTATGGCAAACCAGTGATCCTCCAAGAGTTGTGCTCGATAGGATAGAAAGGATGGGTTATAAAGTGATGTCATCGTGTTTTAATGGAAAATCAATGATTTGGACATTAAACAAAAGGCTTTGAAATAAAGTGCAATGCTGTTATCTGAATGGAGGGGGTTATTGATATAATGCGACTGGTATACATGGAACTGCAACACTTCACAATCTAAGACCATTTCTAGGGCAGAAATTTTGACAAAATTACCGGTCACAAAGGCTCAAAATTTGAAAATTTCTGTTTACCATCGCTAGGCCAATTTTTGGTTAAGATACATAGTTTAAATTTGAGTTTGCACACTACGAATTCATAATAAATAGTATTGGTGCATTGATTTAAGCTCGTAATCAAGTTTTCTCAACTTGAACTGACAACATCCTTATCTAAAGGAACGGCGGAGCCAATTAAAGCCAAATGGGTGACCTTTGCCCAATTATCCAGTGTGCCTGCTTATTAGGCCAAAACCAAGGGAAAATATCAAATGTACTAATAAACCGGGGGAAGTGTTGTCGAAAACTGATTACTCAAGCAGTCACCGTACCAGGTCGCCTATATCAGTAACCCCATCAGCTAAAATGCTATAGTGAGTCTCCAAATGTAAGCAATAGAAAAATATTGGAAATTGTTTGTGTTTTGTTGACGATTCATTCTGTTAATTTCTTCACGTATTTTACTGTAAAAAAGAAAGGTGTCTCCTGATTTTCTAGTGGCACGATTATCTATTCTTCAAAACACTGGAGCGGCAGAAACTTTCACGGAACGGCGCATTTCTACCCTTCCTCATGACCCTCACCACTAACACCGACTGCCGGTCAAGGGTTTGATAAAAGCAATAAAATGTGTTTGGTTGTCTGTTTGTTTAAAAATGTTTAGTTTTACAGAGTTACTGCATTTGAAAAATTGTGAATACCAAGTATTGCAAGTATTCTATGAAAGTATTCAATTTTGCACACTTATCCAACATCCCTATCAAGTTCCCACCACACACACTGCCACCTATCACATCACGTTACCTTTTGCATCTTGCAACACAGCCATCAAAGCACAGCAGGCCAACGATCAGTAACCAATAATATTTAATCTTCAACAATCCACCAGTAACCAATGATATCTTACCTACCAAATTCAAATTATTTTACTTAACCGTTCATTTCTCGATCACATTTAACCATTCTCTGAGGAAGCCTTGCCTAGCAGGGCGAAATATTAGAAACAACAATTATTTAATCAAACTTATTTGTGTGTTTTTTGCGTCGCGGTGTTTCTCAACCAACTTCTTACTCTATGAAAACTATTTTATGTTACTGAACAGCAATGACTAATTATTATGGTTTAGGCCTATCAAGGATGAGGGAAAAGGTGCGGCGTGGATTTGTTGATTTTCAACTTGAATTCAACTGAAAGATAACTTTGGAAAACACTCTAATTCAGCAATCCTGTTTTTATAATATCCAGTTCTTTCGACGCTTCACAACACTGTTTTTACTTATTTTGGCATGGAAGTGCAAAATGGATTCACTCTGTGCAACTACACTCTTTTTTTCTATAAGAACGATTTTATAAGAATACGAGCCAAAAATTTTGGCAAATAACTCAAAAACAAGCTAAGAACAAACTGAGGCTGACGTAATATGACAATTTTACGAAATAACCATACGACTGAGAAATAATTACAAAAAAAGCTGATGTAAAGCACACGTGTAAAATCAGATGGTTAAAAAAGAAAAAACTTTTCAACGATAAGCACTACTGATAGCATAAAAGGCTTCCCAATCATTGTAAAAGTAAGAAAAATTGAAGGACAGTTCAGGCTGAAAAAAGAGGAATATTTAAGAACAGTCAGCTTCAAATCATTTTTACTGGTTATTAGTATCCCGGCACACTTTTGTATGCAAGATACCATCGACATTTGATACACTACAACTTGTGAAATTGTATTCTAAGAAACAAATCTTTAAGTTAAGAAAGCCAAGCGATTGCTAAGCAATTTTTAGTACTTAAATTTTCCCTTCAACTACACGCTTTATTTTTATAAAGAACCTAGCTCAGGGCCTAGTTCTTAAAGTTTTTTATTTTGAGAACTCTTTTGACCACTTTGTAGTTGTAAAAGTTCCTTTGTAATTCCTTCATTTGAAATGTTTACTTAGTTTATAGGAATAATTATCGATGCAAGAAAAGCATTAAAATTCAACATTTTGCAATAAACTCGTGATAAGGAAACATGGAACGTAATATAACACAAAGAAGCTTAGGCTAGGCCTACAAGAGTCTCTTAGTGATTTAACCTTTGGTTGTAAAAGACTTAAGTTGTTCGACCTTCGACATGTAGGTTCCTAATAAAAGGTTCTTGGTGGAAAAACAACAATATTTAAGAAATTTAAGGCTTGATCAATTTTTTACTCTGCATATTTATCTATATCAAATAGAATAAGGTGGTTTATTAAGATTAAACCTTTGTTCTATTTCATTAGGCTGAAGTGAAACATTTGGGTGTAAATAGTATCAAACCAAAGAAACAACTGGCAAAATTATGAAAATGGTACCCTAGATGGTACCTTACATTTATAGAATGGTACCCTCTATTTCATAAAATGGTACCCCAAGTTGATAAAATTGAACCCTCTCTGATTTATAAAATGGTACCCTGCTGTTATAAAATGGTACCCTCCGCAGTTAAAATGATCTTTTTAGGAGTCTGGGAACCATTAGAGAGAGCATCCACGTTCTCTCCTCGTGGTCGTGGTGTGGTCAATAGAAACATTTATCAACAACAATGCATTGAAAGTAAGCAAAGGAGCTGATTGGTCGAGAACATTTTTCTACCATGCCACTCAATGCAGTATTAAAAAGACGTGGCACGCTCGTTGTGCCTCTCATACCAGTCAGTCCTTCAGCTGTTGAAAGAGAAAGAAAAGAAGCGGAAAAATAGATCTCAACATCTATCCAAGGTGCAAAAATGCCACACATGATTTTCAGAGCTGAGAATGGATTGGTGAGTACATTCTAATTCATGTGTTGTTGGGAAATAATATATATTGGGGTCGAGTTTTGGACAATTATAGGCCCTTATTGTTTCTCAGGAATTTTAAATGAAAAAATGCAAAATGTAAAGCTCTTAAAACTAGCTGTTCTCTCGTTTGATATTAGGTAAAATCCTCAATCACTTTTTAGCTAAACATAGAATGCTCTTGCACATTCTTCTTTCTTTGTTACAAGAATAAATCTTTTGAGAGTGTAAGGGCCAAAGCGAGAGAAACTTTCCAAGTTTGACTTCTTCCGAACATTTCTTCAAATAAACTTGGAATTATTTCCACAATGATCAATACACCCTTCTTTATTTTGATTAACTGTTTAAATTTCAACTCTGTTTTTATTAGTAGCAAACAGGCTTCAAATCTCTAATAGGTGGTGCTGGAGTGTCCGTGTAGAATAATCAATTTAAATCTATTTGAAAATGATAGTTTTCATTTCAAGGGAAAATATATCCATATTCTATAATTCTTGACTAAAATCTGGATTAAAAACCCATGTGTTTAATCAAATGATTATGAACATATCTTTTTTGATTACATAAAAATTATTTGACACGCAAACTGTACATATTTGGCGTCGACTACCGACGGACGTTTCCTACTTGAAAAGGAAAAGCTCAACAGCGCAGAAAACCTATCACCGGCCGAGAGTTCGATAACTTATCTAAAGATAATTGAGTTATTTCATTCAAGTTACTGGTTGAACTTAGAATTATCTGCAAAGTTCAACTGTACAAAAAATCCCGCTGTAGAGTTTCTTCCACCTAGACTGTCCGGCGGCAGCTGTCCATAATTGGTCCGGTTCAAGCTAAACTTCCGGTGCCCAGGGGCATATCCCCTAAAAATTTTCAAATTTAGGTTCTCTAATATTCAGTTTTGTACATTTTAGAAAGTAATTTATGTTTATGTTATAAATACCGTGAAAATTTAATGTTATTTTTTAAAGCAATATCATTTTGTCATATAAAAGAGTGTTTTTCCCAAAAGTTGGTCTGCCGTTGCTGCGCACGAACCGGACCAGTTCCGCCAGGCTTGCCATACAGGCTCAAAATAGCCAAAAAACAACAGTATGAAAAGTAATTACACACTTTTTTATAAAAGGATCAGTCAATTTAGTTTAAAGTTAGCTGTTCTCAAATATTCTTCCAAAACATAGAGACATGCTAAGCAATTTGAAAATTTTAGTTCTGATCCAATCGGTAATGAAAATCGTGCAGCAGCTATAGAGAAACATGTTACTGTTGATATAAGTACCCAGGCACGCTTTTGTATGCAAGATACCGTTGACAATAGTTGAACAACAACTTCTCAAATAGTATTATAAGAAACATATCTTAAAGAATAGAAAGCTAAGCAATTGCTAAGCAATTTTGAGTACTCAAATTTACCCTTTAGCAAAGCAATTTTTAGTACTGAGCTCAAGCTGAAATTACTTGCCCGATCTGCATGTTTTCTAATTATAACGGATGTTTCTGAAACTATTGAATACTTTTCTCGCTTATTATATATATAGAGCCTAAATTATATGCTTCAAAAGCCCTTGATATGCTCTTACGATATGCAGAGACCAGCAATTTTACAGTTTAGGGCTATGTCAGCCAAGAAATTTGTGAAAAATAAGCTTTTAAGATGGCCAGGCGATGGTTAGCATGTCTAAAATTGCAGTCTGACTTTCAATTATTACAATCATTGTGATCTGACTATTAAACAAATAAGATTGTTTAACTTTACCAAAAACCATTGTCAGCTTCAAATCTTTCTCAAATTCTTTCTTCTCTATGCAAATGTGTGCTCAAGTTGAAGACAATAGTTCAACCAAATTCTAGGCCTCGTTTTCATATTACCGTTTTTGTTGCATAACATATTTGCCTCCTCAATCCTGTATCAAAAATGGTATGTTTACTCAATATCATTATCGTTTCAAATCGGATTAGTTTCATACTACTTTCACAAAAGGTTTTCGCTTAAAATCGCAAAAACAGCATCAAGCATATCGAACTGGTGCGTTTTCGTGTAAACTGCAGGCCAATCCGTTATGAAACGAATCCGATACGAAATGAAAACTGTGTCGAGGGCTCTAGCTGTTTTTATCTTACTGTTGCTGTTTCAAACTAAGTAATTAATGATTTTATGCCGAAAAATTATTTTGAAGTTTGAAGTTTGATTCAAGAACCAGAAGTGGAATATACTTCCTCCCTACTTATTATTCCACAAAATATTGCTGAGGCAAGGAACCCTAAAGGTCCATGATATTTCATTTTGTGTACTTTTGTCGCATCCTCTGTTACCATTTCTTCTTGTATTTCAGGAAAAGGGACCCACCATTTGTGGTGATGAAAACCTCGAGTCATACATAGCTCAGCATTTGAAATGCGAGTTGCTTCAAGCTCCTGGCAGTAACCAGTAAGTATAAAAAGCTATACCAGCTTATAATAATAATGTCAGACTTTTACTCTGCTACACTGCATGAAAGACACTCGCAAATAAACATTTCGGAAATTATACCCACAATTTTACTAAAATTACAAAAGAGCATACCCATGCTTGTGCAAAAATAGCAACATGTCCATAGTAACTAAAATATACCAAGTACCCCTTCCCAGGACCTTTTGTTGATATCTAGGCCTTTATTCTCTTTTCAGCAAGGTATGGCAAACCAGTGATCCTCCAAGAGTTGTGCTCGATAGGATAGAAAGGATGGGTTATAAAGTGATGTCATCGTGTTTTAATGGAAAATCAATGATTTGGACATTAAACAAAAGGCTTTGAAATAAAGTGCAATGCTGTTATCTGAATGGAGGGGGTTATTGATATAGTGCGACTGGTATACATGAAACTGCAACACTTCACAATCTAAGATCATTTCTAGGGCAGAAATTTTGACAAAATGACCGGTCACAAAGGCTCAAAATTTGAAAATTTCTGTTTACCATCGCTAGGCCAATTTTTGGTTAAGATACATAATTCAAATTTGAGTTTGCACACTACAAACTCATAATAGATAGTATTGGTGCATTGATTTAAGCTCGTAATAAAGTTTTCTCAACTTGAACTGACAATATCCTTATCTAAAGGAACGGCGAAGCCAATTAAAGCCAAATGGGTGACCTTTGCCCAATTATCCAGTGTGCCTGCTTATTAGGCCAAAACCAGGGGAAAATGTCAAATGTACTGATAACCCGGGGGAAGTGTTGTCGAAAACTGATTACTCAAGCAGTCACCGTACCAGGTCGCCTATATCACTAACCCCATCAGCTAAAATGCTATAGTGAGTCTCCAAATGTAAGCAATAGAAAAATATTGGAAATTGTTTTTGTTTTGTTGACGATTCATTCTGTTAATTTCTTCACGTATTTTACTGTAAAAAGGGAGGTGTCTCCTGATTTTCTAGTGGCACAATTATTTATTCTTCAAAACACTGGAGCGGCAGAAACTTTCACGGAACGGCGCAGTTCTACCCTTCCTGATGACCCTCACCACTAACACCGACTGCCGGTCAAGGGTTTGATAAAAGCAATACAATGTGTTTGCTTGTCTGTTTGTTTAAAAATGTTTAGTTTTACGGAGTTACTGCATTTGAAAAATTGCGAATATCAAGTATTCCAAGTATTCTATGAAAACTATTTTATGTTACTGAACAGCAATAACTAATTATTATGGTTTAGGCCTATCAAGGATGAGGGAAAAGGTGCGGTGTGGATTTGTTGATTTTCAACTTGAATTCAACTGAAAGATAACTTTGGAAAACACTCTAATTCAGCAATCCTGTTTTTATAATATCCAGTTCTTTCGACGCTTCACAACACTGTTTTTACTTATTTTGGCATTGAAGTGCAAAATGGATTCACTCTGTGCAACTACACTCTTTTTTTCTATAAGAACGATTTTATAAGAATACGAGCCAAAAATTTTGGCAAATAACTTAAAAACAAGCTAAGAAAAAACTGAGGCTGACGTAATATGACAATTTTACGAAATAACCATACGACTGAGAAATAATTACAAAAAAAGCTGATGTAAAGCACACGTGTAAAATCAGATGGTTAAAAAAGAAAAATCTTTTCAACGATAAGCACTACTGATAGCATAAAAGGCTTCCCAATCATTGTAAAAGTAAGAAAAATTGAAGGACAGTTCAGGCTGAAAAAAGAGGAATATTTAAGAACAGTCAGCTTCAAATCAATTTTACTGGTTATTAGTATCCCGGCACACTTTTGTATGCAAGATACTATCGACATTTGATACACTACAATTTGTGAAATTGTATTCTAAGAAACAAATCTTTAAGTTAAGAAAGCCAAGCGATTGCTATGCAATTGTTAGTACTTAAATTTTCCCTTCAGCTACACGCTTTATTTTTATAAAGAACCTAGCTCAGGGCCTATTTCTTAAAGTTCTTTATTTTGAGAACTCTTTCGACCACTTTGTAGTTGTAAAAGTTCCTTTTTAGTTCCTTCATTTTAAGTGTTTACTTAGTAGATAGGAATAATTATCGATGCAAGAAAAGCATTAAAATTCAACAATTTGCAATAAACTCGTGATAAGGAGACATGGAATGTATTATAACACAAAGAAGCTTAGGCTAGGCCTACAAGAGTCTCTTAGTGATTTGACTTTTGGTTGTAAAAGACTTAAGTTGTTCGACCTTTGACATGTAGGTTCCTAATAAAAGGTTCTTTAAAACAAAAAGTGTGTAAGCAATTCTCAGTACTGAGCTCGAGCTGAAATTGCTTATAAAAAAGATAACTGTATCTAAACATGAGCAGTTCGACTCGAAACGAATCCACACTAATATAACAAACACTAAACCATCTTGAAAAACCTAGAAAACAGGGGTGGGAGAACCAATAAATACGATAACCTAACAGAAGTGATGAAAGTGACAGGAACGACCTTACTGTATAGGCTAAAACTGAGCCTAACTAATTAAATTCGGACCAACAGCAAAGCGTGTAAAACGAAAACGAATCTACAAAAATAACGCTAACACAACTCCCTGGCTGAAAAACAACAATATTCAAGAAATTTAGGGCTTGCTCATTTTTTTACTCTGCTTATTTATCTATATCAATTAGAATAAGCCAGTTTATTAAGATTAAACCTTTCTTCTATTTCATTAGGCTAAAGTGAAACATTTGTGTGTAAATAGTATCAAACCAAAGAAAAAACTGGCAAAATTATGAAAATGGTACCCTAGATGGTACCTTACATTTATAGAATGGTACCCTCTATTTCATAAAATGGTACCCCGAGTTGATAAAATTGAACCCTCTCTGATTTATAAAATGGTACCCTGCTGTTATAAAATGGTACCCTCCGCGGTTAAAATGGTCTTTTTAGGAGTCTGGGAACCATTAGAGAGAGCATCGACGGCCTCTCCTCGTGGTCGTGGTGTGGTCAATAGAAACATTAATCAACAACAATGCATTGAAAGTAAGCAAAGGAGCTGATTGGTCGAGAACATTTTTCTACTATGCCACTCAATGCAGTATTAAAAAGACGTGGCACGCTCGTTGTGCCTCTCATACCAGTCAGTCCTTCAGCTGTTGAAAGGGAAAGAAAAGAAGCGGAAAAATAAATCTCAACATCTATCCAAGGTACAAAAATGCCACACATCATTTTCAGAGCTGAGAATGGATTGGTGAGTACATTCTAATTCATGTGTTGTTGGGAAATAATATATATTGGGGTCGAGTTTTGGACAATTATAGGCCCTTATTGTGTCTCGGGTATTTCAAATGAAAAAATGCGAAATGTTAAGCTCCTAAGACTAGCTGTTCTTTCGTTTGATATTAGGTAAAATTCTCAATCACTTTTTAGCTAAACATAGAGTGCTCTTGCACATTCTTCTTTCTTTGCTACAAGATAAGAATAAGAGAGTGTAAGGGCCAAAGCGAAAGAAACTTTCCAAGTTTGACTTCTTTTGAACATTTCTTCAAATAAACTTGGAATTATTTCCACAATGATCAATACACCCTTCTTTATTTTGATTAACTGTTTAAATTTCAACTCTGTTTTTATTAGTAGCAAACAGGCTTCAAATCTCTAATAGGTGGTGCTGGAGTGTCCGTGTAAAATAATCAATTTAAATTTATTTGAAAATGTTAGTTTTCATTTCCAGGGAAAATATATCCATATTCTATAATTCTTGACAAAAATCTGGATGAAAAACCCATGTGTTTAATCAAATGATTATGAACATATCTTTTTTGATTACATAACCATTATTTGACACGCAAACTGTAAATATTTGGCGTCGACTACTGACGGACGTTTCCTACTTGAAAAGGAAAAGCTCAACAGCGCGGAAAACCTATCACCGGCCGAGAGTTCGATAACTGATCTAAAGATAAGTGAATTATTTCACTCAAGTTACTTGTTGAACTTAGAATTATCTGCAAAGTTCAACTGTACAAAAAATCCCGCTGTAGAGATTCTTCCACCTAGACTGTACAGGTCCGGCGGCAGCTGTCTGTAATTGGTCCGGCTCAAGCTAAACTTCCGGTGCCCAGGGGCATATCCCCTGAACATTTTCAAATTTAGGTTCTCAACATGTTACCGTTGATATTAGTACCCCGGCACGCTTTTGTATGCAAGATACCGTTGACAATTGTTGAACCACAACTTCCCAAATAGTATTATAAGAAACATATCTTAAAAAATAGAAAGCTAAGCAATTGTTAAGCAATTTTGAGTACTCAAATTTACCCTTTAGCAAAGCAATTTTTAGTACTGAGCTCAAGCTGAAACTACTTATAAAAAAAATGCGTGTATATCGTTGTGCAGCCGATCTGCATGTTGTTTTCTAATTATAACGGATGTTTCTGAAACTAATGAATACTTTTCTCGCTTATTATATATATAGAGCCTAAATTATATGCCTCAAAAGCCCTTCATATGCTCTTACGAGATACAGAGGTCGGCAATTTTACAGTTTAGGGCTATGTCAGCCAAGAAATTCGTGAAAAATAAGCTTTTAAGATGGCCAGGCGGTGGTTAGCATATCTAAAATTGCAGTCTGACTTTCAATTATTACAATCATTGTGATCTGACTATTAAACAAATAACATTGTTTAACTTTACCAAAAACCATTGTCAGCTTCAAATGTTTCTCGAATTCTTTCTTCTCTATGCAAATGTGTGCTCAAGTTGAAGACATATAGTTCAAACAAATTCTAGGCCTCGTTTTCATATTACTGTTTTTGTTGCATAACATATTTGCCTCCTCAATCCTGTATCAAAAATGGTATGTTTACTCAATATCATTATCATTTCAAATCGGATTAGTTTCATACTACTTTCACAAAGCGTTTTCGCTTAAAATCGCATAAACAGTATCAAGCATATCGAACTGGTGTGTTCTCGTGTAAACTGCAGGCCAATCCGTTATGAAACGAATCCGATACGAAATGAAAACTGTGTCGAGGGCTCTAGCTGTTTTTATCTTACTGTTGCTGTTTCAAACTAAGTAATTAATGATTTTATGCCGAAAAAATATTTCGAAGTTTGAAGTTTGATTCAAGAACCAGAAGTGGATTATACTTCCTCCCTACTTATTATTCCACAAAATATTGCTAAGGCAAGGAACCCACAAGGTTCATAATATTTCATTTTGTGTACTTTTGTCGCATCCTCTGTTACCATTTCTTTTTGTATTTCAGGAAAAGGGACCCACCATTTGTGGTGATGAAAACCTCGAGTCATACATAGCTCAGCATTTGAAATGCGAGTTGCTTCAAGCTCCTGGCAGTAACCAGTAAGTATAAAAAGCTATACCAGCTTATAATAATAATGTCAGACTTTTACTCTGCTACACTGCATGAAAGACACTCGCAAATAAACATTTCGGAAATTATACCCACAATTTTACTAAAATTACAAAAGAGCATACCCATGCTTGTGCAAAAATAGCAACATGTCCATAGTAACTAAAATATACCAAGTACCCCTTCCCAGGACCTTTTGTTGATATCTAGGCCTTTATTCTCTTTTCAGCAAGGTATGGCAAACCAGTGATCCTCCAAGAGTTGTGCTCGATAGGATAGAAAGGATGGGTTATAAAGTGATGTCATCGTGTTTTAATGGAAAATCAATGATTTGGACATTAAACAAAAGGCTTTGAAATAAAGTGCAATGCTGTTATCTGAATGGAGGGGGTTATTGATATAATGCAACTGCTGTACATGAAACTGCAACACTTCACAATCTAAGACCATTTCTAGGACAGAAATTTTGACAAAATGACCGGTCACAAAGGCTCAAAATTTGAAAATTTCTGTTTACCATCGCTAGGCCCAATTTTGGTTAAGATACATAATTCAAATTTGAGTTTGCACACTACAAACTCATAATAGATAGTATTGGTGCATTGATTTAAGCTCGTAATCAAGTTTTCTCAACTTGAACTGACAATATCCTTATCTAAAGGAACGGCGAGCCAATTAAAGCCAAATGGGTGCCTTTTGCCCAATTATCCAGTGTACCTGCTTATTAAGCTATTATGCTTATTAAGCCAAAACCAGGGGAAAATGTCAAATGTACTGATAAACCGTGGGAAATGTTGTCGAAAACTGATTACTCAAGCAGTCACCGTACCAGGTCGCCTATATCAGTAACCCCATCAGCTAAAATGCTATAGTGAGTCTCCACATGTAAGCAATAGAAAAATATTGGAAATTGTTTTTGCCTTATTGACGATTCATTCTGTTAATTTCTGTATTTTACTGTAAAAAGGGAGGTGTCTCCTGATTTTCTAGTGGCACAAGTATCTATTCTTCAAAACACTGGAACGGTAGAAACTTTCACGGAACAGCGCAATTCTACCCTTCCTGATGACCCTCACCACTAACACCGACTGCCGGTCAAGGGTTTGATAAAAGCAATAAAATGTGTTTGCTTGTCTGTTTGTTTAAAAATGTTTAGTTTTACGGAGTTACTGCATTTGAAAAATTGCGAATACCAAGTATTGCAAGTATTCTATGAAAACTATTTTATGTTACTGAACAGCAATGACTAATTATTATGGTTTAGGCCTATCAAGGATGAGGGAAAAGGTGCGGCGTGGATTTGTTGATTTTCAACTTGAATTCAACTGAAAGATAACTTTGGAAAACACTCTAATTCAACGATCCTGTTTTTATAATATCCAGTTCTTTCGACGCTTCACAACACTGTTTTTACTTATTTTGGCATGGAAGTGCAAAATGGATTCACTCTGTGCAACTACACTCTTTTTTTCTATAAGAACGATTTTATAAGAATACGAGCCAAAAATTTTGGCAAATAACTCAAAAACAAGCTAAGAACAAACTGAGGCTGACGTAATATGACAATTTTACGAAATAACCATACGACTGAGAAATAATTACAAAAAAAGCTGATGTAAAGCACACGTGTAAAATCAGATGGTTAAAAAAGAAAAAACTTTTCAACGATAAGCACTACTGATAGCATAAAAGGCTTCCCAATCATTGTAAAAGTAAGAAAAATTGAAGGACAGTTCAGGCTGAAAAAAGAGGAATATTTAAGAACAGTCAGCTTCAAATCATTTTTACTGGTTATTAGTATCCCGGCACACTTTTGTATGCAAGATACCATCGACATTTGATACACTACAACTTGTGAAATTGTATTCTAAGAAACAAATCTTTAAGTTAAGAAAGCCAAGCGATTGCTAAGCAATTTTTAGTACTTAAATTTTCCCTTCAACTACACGCTTTATTTTTATAAAGAACCTAGCTCAGGGCCTAGTTCTTAAAGTTTTTTATTTTGAGAACTCTTTTGACCACTTTGTAGTTGTAAAAGTTCCTTTGTAATTCCTTCATTTGAAATGTTTACTTAGTTTATAGGAATAATTATCGATGCAAGAAAAGCATTAAAATTCAACATTTTGCAATAAACTCGTGATAAGGAAACATGGAACGTAATATAACACAAAGAAGCTTAGGCTAGGCCTACAAGAGTCTCTTAGTGATTTAACCTTTGGTTGTAAAAGACTTAAGTTGTTCGACCTTCGACATGTAGGTTCCTAATAAAAGGTTCTTGGTGGAAAAACAACAATATTTAAGAAATTTAAGGCTTGATCAATTTTTTACTCTGCATATTTATCTATATCAAATAGAATAAGGTGGTTTATTAAGATTAAACCTTTGTTCTATTTCATTAGGCTGAAGTGAAACATTTGGGTGTAAATAGTATCAAACCAAAGAAACAACTGGCAAAATTATGAAAATGGTACCCTAGATGGTACCTTACATTTATAGAATGGTACCCTCTATTTCATAAAATGGTACCCCAAGTTGATAAAATTGAACCCTCTCTGATTTATAAAATGGTACCCTGCTGTTATAAAATGGTACCCTCCGCAGTTAAAATGATCTTTTTAGGAGTCTGGGAACCATTAGAGAGAGCATCCACGTTCTCTCCTCGTGGTCGTGGTGTGGTCAATAGAAACATTTATCAACAACAATGCATTGAAAGTAAGCAAAGGAGCTGATTGGTCGAGAACATTTTTCTACCATGCCACTCAATGCAGTATTAAAAAGACGTGGCACGCTCGTTGTGCCTCTCATACCAGTCAGTCCTTCAGCTGTTGAAAGAGAAAGAAAAGAAGCGGAAAAATAGATCTCAACATCTATCCAAGGTGCAAAAATGCCACACATGATTTTCAGAGCTGAGAATGGATTGGTGAGTACATTCTAATTCATGTGTTGTTGGGAAATAATATATATTGGGGTCGAGTTTTGGACAATTATAGGCCCTTATTGTTTCTCAGGAATTTTAAATGAAAAAATGCAAAATGTAAAGCTCTTAAAACTAGCTGTTCTCTCGTTTGATATTAGGTAAAATCCTCAATCACTTTTTAGCTAAACATAGAATGCTCTTGCACATTCTTCTTTCTTTGTTACAAGAATAAATCTTTTGAGAGTGTAAGGGCCAAAGCGAGAGAAACTTTCCAAGTTTGACTTCTTCCGAACATTTCTTCAAATAAACTTGGAATTATTTCCACAATGATCAATACACCCTTCTTTATTTCGATTAACTGTTTAAATTTCAACTCTGTTTTTATTAGTAGCAAACAGGCTTCAAATCTCTAATAGGTGGTGCTGGAGTGTCCGTGTAGAATAATCAATTTAAATCTATTTGAAAATGATAGTTTTCATTTCAAGGGAAAATATATCCATATTCTATAATTCTTGACTAAAATCTGGATTAAAAACCCATGTGTTTAATCAAATGATTATGAACATATCTTTTTTGATTACGTAACAATTATTTGACACGCAAACTGTACATATTTGGCGTCGACTACCGACGGACGTTTCCTACTTGAAAAGGAAAAGCTCAACAGCGCAGAAAACCTATCACCGGCCGAGAGTTCCATAACTTATCTAAAGATAATTGAGTTATTTCATTCAAGTTACTGGTTGAACTTAGAATTATCTGCAAAGTTCAACTGTACAAAAAATCCCGCTGCAGAGTTTCTTCCACCTAGACTGTACAGGTCCGGCGGCAGCTGTCTGTAATCGGTCCGGCTCAAGCTAAACTTCCGGTGCCCAGGGGCATATCCCCTGAAAATTTTCAAATTTAGGTTCTCAACACGTTACCGTTGATATTAGTATCCCGGCACGTTTTTGTATGCAAGATACCGTTGACTATTGTTGAACCACAACTTCTCAAATAGTATTATAAGAAACACATCTTCAAGTATAGAAGGCTAAGCAATTGCTAAGCAATTTTGAGTACTCAAATTTGCCCTTTAGCTAAGCAATTTTTAGTACTGAGCTCAAGCTGAAACTACTTATAAAAAAAATGCGTTATGTCATTGTGCAGCCGATCTGCATGTTTTCTAATTATAACGGATGTTTCTGAAATTATTGAATACTTTTCTCGCTTATTATATATATAGAGCCTAAATTATATGCTATGCTTCAAAAGCCCTTCATATGCTCTTACGATATGCAGAGACCAGCAATTTTACAGTTTAGGGCTATGTCAGCCAAGAAATTTGTGAAAAATAAGCTTTTAAGATGGCCAGGCGGTGGTTAGCATGTCTAAAATTGCAGTCTGACTTTCAATTATTACAATCATTGTGATCTGACTATTAAACAAATAACATTGTTTAACTTTACCAAAAACCATTGTCAGCTTCAAATGTTTCTCGAATTCTTTCTTCTCTATGCAAATGTGTGCTCAAGTTGAAGACAATAGTTCAACCAAATTCTAGGCCTCGTTTCCATATTACCGTTTTTGTTTCATAACATATTTGCCTCCTCAATCCTGTATCAAAACTGGTTTTTTTTACTCAATACCATTATCGTTTCAAATTGGATTAGTTTCATACTACTTTCACAAAGCGTTTTCGCTTAAAATCACATAAACAGTATCAAGCATATCGAACTGGTGTGTTCTCGTGTAAACTGCAGGCCAATCCGTTATGAAACGAATCCGATACGAAATGAAAACTGTGTCGAGGGCTCTAGCTGTTTTTATCTCACTGTTGCTGTTTCAAACTAAGTAATTAATGATTTTATGCCGAAAAAATATTTCGAAGTTTGAAGTTTGATTCAAGAACCAGAAGTGGAATATACTTCCTTCCTACTTATTATTCCACAAAATATTGCTAAGGCAAGGAATACTAAAGGTCCATAATATTTCATTTTGTGTACTTTTGTCGCATCCTCTGTTACCATTTCTTTTTGTATTTCAGGAAAAGGGACCCACCATTTGTGGTGATGAAAACCTCGAGTCATACATAGCTCAGCATTTGAAATGCGAGTTGCTTCAAGCTCCTGGCAGTAACCAGTAAGTATAAAAAGCTATACCAGCTTATAATAATAATGTCAGACTTTTACTCTGCTACACTGGATGAAAGACACTCGCAAATAAACATTTCGGAAATTATACCCACAATTTTACTAAAATTACAAAAGAGCATACCCATGCTTGTGCAAAAATAGCAACATGTCCATAGTAACTAAAATATACCAAGTACCCCTCCCCAGGACCTTTTGTTGATATCTAGGCCTTTATTCTCTTTTCAGCAAGGTATGGCAAACCAGTGATCCTCCAAGAGTTGTGCTCGATAGGATAGAAAGGATGGGTTATAAAGTGATGTCATCGTGTTTTAATGGAAAATCAATGATTTGGACATTAAACAAAAGGCTTTGAAATAAAGTGCAATGCTGTTATCTGAATGGAGGGGGTTATTGATATAGTGCGACTGGTATACATGGAATTGCAACACTTCACAATCTAAGATCATTTCTAGGGCAGAAATTTTGACAAAATGACCGGTCACAAAGGCTCAAAATTTGAAAATTTCTGTTTACCATCGCTAGGCCAATTTTTGGTTAAGATACATAGTTTAAATTTGAGTTTGCACACTACGAATTCATAATAAATAGTATTGGTGCATTGATTTAAGCTCGTAATCAAGTTTTCTCAACTTGAACTGACAACATCCTTATCTAAAGGAACGGCGGAGCCAATTAAAGCCAAATGGGTGCCTCTTGCCCAATTATCCAGTGTGCCTGCTTATTAGGCCAAAACCAAGGGAAAATGTCAAATGTACTGATAAACCGGGGGAAGTGTTGTCGAAAACTGATTACTCAAGCAGTCACCGTACCAGGTCGCCTATATCAGTAACCCCATCAGCTAAAATGCTATAGTGAGTCTCCAAATGTAAGCAATAGAAAAATATTGGAAATTGTTTGTGTTTTGTTGACGATTCATTCTGTTAATTTCTTCACGTATTTTACTGTAAAAAAGAAAGGTGTCTCCTGATTTTCTAGTGGCACGATTATCTATTCTTCAAAACACTGGAGCGGCAGAAACTTTCACGGAACGGCGCATTTCTACCCTTCCTGATGACCCTCACCACTAACACCGACTGCCGGTCAAGGGTTTGATAAAAGCAATAAAATGTGTTTGCTTGTCTGTTTGTTTAAAAATGTTTAGTTTTACGGAGTTACTGCATTTGAAAAATTGTGAATACCAAGTATTGCAAGTATTCTATGAAAACTATTTTATGTTACTGAACAGCAATAACTAATTATTATGGTTTAGGCCTATCAAGGATGAGGGAAAAGGTGCGGCGTGGATTTGTTGATTTTCAACTTGAATTCAACTGAAAGATAACTTTGGAAAACACACAAATTCAAAAGATCCTGTTTTTATAATATCCAGTTCTTTCGACGCTTCACAACACTGTTTTTACTTATTTTGGCATGAAAGTGCAAAATGGATTCACTCTGTGCAACTACACTCTTTTTTTCTATAAGAACGATTTTATAAGAATACGAGCCAAAAATTTTGGCAAATAACTCAAAAACAAGCTAAGAACAAACTGAGGCTGACGTAATATGACAATTTTACGAAATAACCATACGACTGAGAAATAATTACAAAAAAAGCTGATGTAAAGCACACGTGTAAAATCAGATGGTTAAAAAAGAAAAAACTTTTCAACGATAAGCACTACTGATAGCATAAAAGGCTTCCCAATCATTGTAAAAGTAAGAAAAATTGAAGGACAGTTCAGGCTGAAAAAAGAGGAATATTTAAGAACAGTCAGCTTCAAATCATTTTTACTGGTTATTAGTATCCCGGCACACTTTTGTATGCAAGATACCATCGACATTTGATACACTACAACTTGTGAAATTGTATTCTAAGAAACAAATCTTTAAGTTAAGAAAGCCAAGCGATTGCTAAGCAATTTTTAGTACTTAAATTTTCCCTTCAACTACACGCTTTATTTTTATAAAGAACCTAGCTCAGGGCCTAGTTCTTAAAGTTTTTTATTTTGAGAACTCTTTTGACCACTTTGTAGTTGTAAAAGTTCCTTTGTAATTCCTTCATTTGAAATGTTTACTTAGTTTATAGGAATAATTATCGATGCAAGAAAAGCATTAAAATTCAACATTTTGCAATAAACTCGTGATAAGGAAACATGGAACGTAATATAACACAAAGAAGCTTAGGCTAGGCCTACAAGAGTCTCTTAGTGATTTAACCTTTGGTTGTAAAAGACTTAAGTTGTTCGACCTTCGACATGTAGGTTCCTAATAAAAGGTTCTTGGTGGAAAAACAACAATATTTAAGAAATTTAAGGCTTGATCAATTTTTTACTCTGCATATTTATCTATATCAATTAGAATAAGGTGGTTTATTAAGATTAAACCTTTGTTCTATTTCATTAGGCTGAAGTGAAACATTTGGGTGTAAATAGTATCAAACCAAAGAAAAAACTGGCAAAATTGTGAAAATGGTACCCTAGATGGTACCTTACATTTATAGAATGGTACCCTCTATTTCATAAAATGGTACCCCGAGTTGATAAAATTGAACCCTCTCTGATTTATAAAATGGTACCCTGCTGTAATAAAATGGTACCCTCCGCAGTTAAAATGATCTTTTTAGGAGTCTGGGAACCATTAGAGAGAGCATCGACGTTCTCTCCTCGTGGTCGTGGTGTGGTCAATAGAAACATTTATCAACAACAATGCATTGAAAGTAAGCAAAGGAGCTGATTGGTCGAGAACATTTTTCTACCATGCCACTCAATGCAGTATTAAAAAGACGTGGCACGCTCGTTGTGCCTCTCATACCAGTCAGTCCTTCAGCTGTTGAAAGAGAAAGAAAAGAAGCGGAAAAATAGATCTCAACATCTATCCAAGGTGCAAAAATGCCACACATCATTTTCAGAGCTGAGAATGGATTGGTGAGTACATTCTAATTCATGTGTTGTTGGGAAATAATATATATTGGGGTCGAGTTTTGGACAATTATAGGCCCTTTTTGCGTCTCAGGTATTTCAAATGAAAAAATGCAAAATGTAAAGCTCCTAAAACAAGCTGTTCTCTCGTTTGATATTAGGTAAAATTCTCAATCACTTTTTAGCTAAACATAGAATGCTCTTGCACATTCTTCTTTCTTTGTTACAAGACTAAATCTTTTGAGAGTGTAAGGGCCAAAGCGAGAGAAACTTTCCAAGTTTGACTTCTTCTGAACATTTCTTCAAATAAACTTGGAATTATTTCCACAATGATCAATACACCCTTCTTTATTTTGATTAACTGTTTAAATTTCAACTCTGTTTTTATTAGTAGCAAACAGGCTTCAAATCTCTAATAGGTGGTGCTGGAGTGTCCGTGTAAAATAATCAATTCAAATCTATTTGAAAATGTTAGTTTTCATTTCCAGGGAAAATATATCCATTTTCTATAATTCTTGACTAAAATCTAGATTAAAAACCCATGTGTTTAATCAAATGATTATGAACATATCTTTTTTGATTACATAACAATTATTTGACACGCAAACTGTAAATATTTGGCGTCGACTACTGACGGACGTTTCCTACTTGAAAAGGAAAAGCTCAACAGCGCGGAAAACCTATCACCGGCCGAGAGTTCGATAACTGATCTAAAGATAAGTGAGTTATTTCACTCAAGTTACTTGTTGAACTTAGAATTATCTGCAAAGTTCAACTGTACAAAAAATCCCGCTGTAGAGTTTCTTCCACCTAGACTGTACAGGTCCGGCGGCAGCTGTCTGTAATTGGTCCGGCTCAAGCTAAACTTCCGGTGCCCAGGGGCATATCCCCTGAACATTTTCAAATTTAGGTTCTCAACATGTTACCGTTGATATTAGTACCCCGGCACGCTTTTGTATGCAAGATACCGTTGACAATTGTTGAACCACAACTTCTCAAATAGTATTATAAGAAACATATCTTAAAGAATAGAAAGCTAAGCAATTGCTAAGCAATTTTGAGTACTCAAATTTGCCCTTTAGCTAAGCAATTTTTAGTACTGAGCTCAAGCTGAAACTACTTATAAAAAAATGCGTTATGTCATTGTGCAGCCGATCTGCATGTTTTCTAATTATAACGGATGTTTCTGAAACTATTGAATACTTTTCTCGCTTATTATATATATAGAGCCTAAATTATATGCTTCAAAAGCCCTTGATATGCTCTTACGATATGCAGAGACCGGCAATTTTACAGTTTAGGGCTATGTCAGCCAAGAAATTTGTGAAAAATAAGCTTTTAAGATGGCCAGGCGGTGGTTAGCATGTCTAAAATTGCAGTCTGACTTTCAATTATTACAATCATTGTGATCTGACTATTAAACAAATAACATTGTTTAACTTTACCAAAAACCATTGTCAGCTTCAAATCTTTCTCGAATTCTTTCTTCTCTATGCAAATGTGTGCTCAAGTTGAAGACATATAGTTCAAACAAATTCTAGGCCTCGTTTTCATATTACCGTTTTTGTTTCATAACATGTTTGCCTCCTCAATCCTGTATCAAAAATGGTATGTTTACTCAATATCATTATCGTTTCAAATCGGATTAGTTTCATACTACTTTCACAAAGCGTTTTCGCTTAAAATCGCATAAACAGTATCAAGCATATCGAACTGGTGCGTTTTTGTGTAAACTGCAGGCCAATCCGTTATGAAACGAATCCGATACGAAATGAAAACTTTGTCGAGGGCTCTAGCTGTTTTTATCTTACTGTTGCTGTTTCAAACTAAGTAATTAATGATTTTATGCCGAAAAATTATTTTGAAGTTTGAAGTTTGATTCAAGAACCAGAAGTGGAATATACTTCCTCCCTACTTATTATTCCACAAAATATTGCTAGGGCAAGAGTGCGTATTTAGAGTCCCTAAAGGTCCATGATATTTCATTTTGTGTACTTTTGTCGCATCCTCTGTTACCATTTCTTTTTGTATTTCAGGAAAAGGGACCCACCATTTGTGGTGATGAAAACCTCGAGTCGTACATAGCTCAGCATTTGAAATGCGAGTTGCTTCAAGCTCCTGGCAGTAACCAGTAAGTATAAAAAGCTATACCAGCTTATAATAATAATGTCAGACTTTTACTCTGCTACACTGCATGAAAGACACTCGCAAATAAACATTTCGGAAATTATACCCACAATTTTACTAAAATTGCAAAAGAGCATACCCATGCTTGTGCAAAAGTAGCAACATGTCCATAGTAACTAAAATATACCAAGTACCCCTCCCCAGGACCTTTTGTTGATATTTAGGCCTTTATTCTCTTTTCAGCAAGGTATGGCAAACCAGTGATCCTCCAAGAGTTGTGCTCGATAGGATAGAAAGGATGGGTTATAAAGTGATGTCATCGTGTTTTAATGGAAAATCAATGATTTGGACATTAAACAAAAGGCTTTGAAATAAAGTGCAATGCTGTTATCTGAATGGAGGGGGTTATTGATATAGTGCGACTGGTATACATGAAACTGCAACACTTCACAATCTAAGATCATTTCTAGGACAGAAATTTTGACAAAATGACCGGTCACAAAGGCTCAAAATTTGAAAATTTATGTTTACCATCGCTAGGCCCAATTTTGGTTAAGATACATAGTTCAAATTTGAGTTTGCACACTACAAACTCATAATAGATAGTATTGGTGCATTGATTTAAGCTCGTAATCAAGTTTTCTCAACTTGAACTGACAATATCCTTATCTAAAGGAACGGCGAGCCAATTAAAGCCAAATGGGTGCCTCTTGCCCAATTATCCAGTGTGCCTGCTTATTAGGCCAAAACCAGGGGAAAATGTCAAATGTACTGATAAACCGTGGGAAATGTTGTCTAAAACTGATTACTCAAGCAGTCACCGTACCAGGTCGCCTATATCATTAACCCCATCAGCTAAAATGCTATAGTGAGTCTCCAAATGTAAGCAATAGAAAAATATTGGAAATTGTTTTTGTTTTGTTGACGATTCATTCTGTTAATTTCTTCATGTATTTTACTGTAAAAAGGATGGTGTCTCCTGATTTTCTAGTGGCACAATTATCAATTCTTCAAAACACTGGAGCGGCAGAAACTTTCACGGAACGGCGCATTTCTACCCTTCCTCATGACCCTCACCACTAACACCGACTGCCGGTCAAGGGTTTGATAAAAGCAATAAAATGTGTTTGCTTGTCTGTTTGTTTAAAAATGTTTAGTTTTACGGAGTTACTGCATTTGAAAGATTGCGAATACCAAGTATTGCAAGTATTCTATGAAAACTATTTTATGTTACTGAACAGCAATGACTAATTATTATGGTTTAGGCCTATCAAGGATGAGGGAAAAGGTGCGGCGTGGATTTGTTGATTTTCAACTTGAATTCAACTGAAAGATAACTTTGGAAAACACTCTAATTCAGCAATCCTGTTTTTATAATATCCAGTTCTTTCGACGCTTCACAACACTGTTTTTACTTATTTTGGCATTGAAGTGCAAAATGGATTCACTCTGTGCAACTACACTCTTTTTTTCTATAAGAACGATTTTATAAGAATACGAGCCAAAAATTTTGGCAAATAACTTAAAAACAAGCTAAGAACAAACTGAGGCTGACGTAATATGACAATTTTACGAAATAACCATACGACTGAGAAATAATTACAAAAAAAGCTGATGTAAAGCACACGTGTAAAATCAGATGGTTAAAAAAGAAAAAACTTTTCAACGATAAGCACTACTGATAGCATAAAAGGCTTCCCAATCATTGTAAAAGTAAGAAAAATTGAAGGACAGTTCAGGCTGAAAAAAGAGGAATATTTAAGAACAGTCAGCTTCAAATCAATTTTACTGGTTATTAGTATCCCGGCACACTTTTCTATGCAAGATACCATCGACATTTGATACACTACAACTTGTGAAATTGTATTCTAAGAAACAAATCTTTAAGTTAAGAAAGCCAAGCGATTGCTAAGCAATTTTTAGTACTTAAATTTTCCCTTCAGCTACACGCTTTATTTTTATAAAGAACCTAGCTCAGGGCCTAGTTCTTAAAGTTTTTTATTTTGAGAACTCTTTTGACCACTTTGTAGTTGTAAAAGTTCCTTTGTAATTCCTTCATTTGAAGTGTTTACTTAGTTTATAGGAATAATTATCGATGCAAGAAAAGCATTAAAATTCAACATTTTGCAATAAACTCGTGATAAGGAAACATGAAACGTATTATAACACAAAGAAGCTTAGGCTAGGCCTACAAGAGTCTCTTAGTGATTTAACCTTTGGTTGTAAAAGACTTAAGTTGTTCGACCTTCGACATGTAGGTTCCTAATAAAAGGTTCTTGGTGGAAAAACAACAATATTTAAGAAATTTAGGGCTTTATCAATTTTTTACTCTGCATATTTATCTATATCAAATAGAATAAGGTGGTTTATTAAGATTAAACCTTTGTTCTATTTCATTAGGTTGAAGTGAAACATTTGGGTGTAAATAGTATCAAACCAAAGAAAAAACTGGCAAATTATGAAAATGGTACCCTAGATGGTACCTTACATTTATAGATTTGTACCCTCTATTTCATAAAATGGTACCCCGAGTTGATAAAATTGAACCCTCTCTGATTTATAAAATGGTACCCTGCTGTTTTAAAATGGTACCCTCCGCAGTTAAAATAATCTTTTTAGGAGTCTGGGAACCATTAGAGAGAGCATCGACGGCCTCTCCTCGTGGTCGTGGTGTGGTCAATAGAAACATTTATCAACAACAATGCATTGAAAGTAAGCAAAGGAGCTGATTGGTCGAGAACATTTTTCTACCATGCCACTCAATGCAGTAAAATAGACGTGGCACGCTCGTTGTGCCTCTCATACCAGTCAGTCCTTCAGCTGTTGAAAGAGAAAGAAAAGAAGCGGAAAAATAGATCTCAACATCTATCTAAGGTGCAAAAATGCCACACATCATTTTCAGAGCTGAGAATGGATTGGTGAGTACATTCTAATTCATGTGTTGTTGGGAAATAATATATATTGGGGTCGAGTTTTGGACAATTATAGGCCCTTTTTGCGTCTCAGGTATTTCAAATGAAAAAATGCAAAATGTAAAGCTCCTAAAACAAGCTGTTCTCTCGTTTGATATTAGGTAAAATTCTCAATCACTTTTTAGCTAAACATAGAATGCTCTTGCACATTCTTCTTTCTTTGTTACAAGACTAAATCTTTTGAGAGTGTAAGGGCCAAAGCGAGAGAAACTTTCCAAGTTTGACTTCTTTTGAACATTTCTTCAAATAAACTTGGAATTATTTCCACAATGATCAATACACCCTTCTTTATTTTGATTAACTGTTTAAATTTCAACTCTAATCTCTAATAGGTGGTGCTGGAGTGTCCGTGTAAAATAATCAATTTAAATCTATTTGAAAATGTTAGTTTTCATTTCCAGGGAAAATATTTCCATATTCTATAATTCTTGACTAAAATCTGGATTGAAAACCCATGTGTTTAATCAAATGATTATGAACATATCTTTTCTGATTACATAACAATTATTTGACACGCAAACTGTAAATATTTGGCGTCGACTACCGACGGACGTTTCCTACTTGAAAAGGAAAAGCTCAACAGCGCAGAAAACCTATCACCGGCCGAGAGTTCGATAACTTATCTAAAGATAATTGAGTTATTTCATTCAAGTTACTGGTTGAACTTAGAATTATCTGCAAAGTTCAACTGTACAAAAAATCCCGTTGCAGAGTTTCTTCCACCTAGACTGTACAGGTCCGGCGGCAGCTGTCTGTAATTGGTCCGGCTCAAGCTAAACTTCCGGTGCCCAGGGGCATATCCCCTGAAAATTTTCAAATTTAGGTTCTCAACACGTTACCGTTGATATTAGTATCCCGGCACGTTTTTGTATGCAAGATACCGTTGACTATTGTTGAACCACAACTTCTCAAATAGTATTATAAGAAACACATCTTCAAGTATAGAAGGCTAAGCAATTGCTAAGCAATTTTGAGTACTCAAATTTGCCCTTTAGCTAAGCAATTTTTAGTACTGAGCTCAAGCTGAAACTACTTATAAAAAAAATGCGTTATGTCATTGTGCAGCCGATCTGCATGTTTTCTAATTATAACGGATGTTTCTGAAACTATTGAATACTTTTCTCGCTTATTATATATATAGAGCCTAAATTATATGCTTCAAAAGCCCTTGATATGCTCTTACGATATGCAGAGACCAGCAATTTTACAGTTTAGGGCTATGTCAGCCAAGAAGTTTGTGAAAAATAAGCTTTTAAGATGGCCAGGCGGTGGTTAGCATATCTAAAATTGCAGTCTGACTTTCAATTATTACAATCATTGCAATCTGACTATTAAACAAATAACATTGTTTAACTTTACCAAAAACCATTGTCAGCTTCAAATCTTTCTCGAATTCTTTCTTCTCTATGCAAATGTGTGCTCAAGTTGAAGACATATAGTTCAACCAAATTCTAGGCCTCGTTTTCATATTACTATTTTTGTTGCATAACATATTTGCCTCCTCAATCCTGTATCAAAAATGGTATGTTTACTCAATACCATTATCGTTTCAGTTCGGATTAGTTTCATACTACTTCCACAAAGCGTTTTCGCTTAAAATCGCATAAACAGTATCAAGCATATCGAACTGGTGCGTTCTCGTGTAAACTGCAGGCCAATCCGTTATGAAACGAATCCGATACGAAATGAAAACTGCGTCGAGGGCTCTAGCTGTTTTTATCTTACTGTTGCTGTTTCAAACTAAGTAATTAATGATTTTATGCCGAAAAAATATTTTGAAGTTTGAAGTTTGATTCAAGAACCAGAAGTGGAATATACTTCCTCTCTACTTATTATTCCACAAAATATTGCTAAGGCAAGGAACCCACAAGGTTCGTAATATTTCATTTTGTGTACTTTTGTCGCATCCTCTGTTACCATTTCTTTTTGTATTTTAGGAAAAGGGACCCACCATTTGTGGTGATGAAAACCTCGAGTCATACATAGCTCAGCATTTGAAATGCGAGTTGCTTCAAGCTCCTGGTAGTAACCAGTAAGTATAAAATGCTATACCAGCTTATAATAATAATGTCAGACTTTTACTCTGCTACACTGCATGAAAGACATTCGCAAATAAACATTTTGGAAATTATACCCACAATTTTACTAAAATTACAAAAGAGCATACCCATGCTTGTGCAAAAATAGCAACATGTCCATAGTAACTAAAATATACCAAGTACCCCTCCCCAGGACCTTTTGTTGATATTTAGGCCTTTATTCTCTTTTCAGCAAGGTATGGCAAACCAGTGATCCTCCAAGAGTTGTGCTCGATAGGATAGAAAGGATGGGTTATAAAGTGATGTCATCGTGTTTTAATGGAAAATCAATGATTTGGACATTAAACAAAAGGCTTTGAAATAAAGTGCAATGCTGTTATCTGAATGGAGGGGGTTATTGATATAGTGCGACTGGTATACATGGAACTGCAACTCTTCACAATCTAAGATCATTTCTAGGGCAGAAATTTTGACAAAATGACCGGTCACAAAGGCTCAAAATTTGAAAATTTCTGTTTACCATCGCTAGGCCCATTTTTGGTTAAGATACATAATTCAAATTTGAGTTTGCACACTACGAATTCATAATAAATAGTATTGGTGCATTGATTTAAGCTAGTAATCAAGTTTTCTCAACTTGAACTGACAACATCCTTATCTAAAGGAACGGCGGAGCCAATTAAAGCCAAATGGGTGACCTTTGCCCAATTATCCAGTGTGCCTGCTTATTAGGCCAAAATCAGGGGAAAATGTCAAATGTACTGAGAAACCGAGGGGAACGTTGTCGAAGAGTGATCACTCAAGCAGTCACCGTACCAGGTCGCCTATATCAGTAACCCCATCAGCTAAAATGCTATAGTGAGTCTCCAAATGTAAGCAATAGAAAAATATTGGAAATTGTTTGTGTTTTGTTGACGATTCATTCTGTTAATTTCTTTACGTATTTTACTGTAAAAAAGAAAGGTGTCTCCTGATTTTCTAGTGGCACGATTATCTATTCTTCAAAACACTGGAGCGGCAGAAACTTTCACGGAACGGCGCATTTCTACCCTTCCTCATTACCCTCACCACTAACACCGACTGCCGGTCAAGGGTTTGATAAAAGCAATAAAATGTGTTTGCTTGTCTGTTTGTTTAAAAATGTTTAGTTTTACGGAGTTACTGCATTTGAAAAATTGCGAATACCAAGTATTGCAAGTATTCTATGAAAACTATTTTATGTTACTGAACAGCAATGACTAATTATTATGGTTTAGGCCTATCAAGGATGAGGGAAAAGGTGCGGCGTGGATTTGTTGATTTTCAACTTGAATTCAACTGAAAGATAACTTTGGAAAACACTCTAATTCAGCAATCCTGTTTTTATAATATCCAGTTCTTTCGACGCTTCAGAACACTGTTTTTACTTATTTTGGCATTGAAGTGCAAAATGGATTCACTCTGTGCAACTACACTCTTTTTTTCTATCAGAACGATTTTATAAGAATACGAGCCAAATATTTTGGCAAATAACTTAAAAACAAGCTAAGAACAAACTGAGGCTGACGTAATATGACAATTTTACGAAATAACCATACGACTGAGAAATAATTACAAAAAAAGCTGATGTAAAGCACACGTGTAAAATCAGATGGTTAAAAAAGAAAAAACTTTTCAACGATAAGCACTACTGATATTATAAAAGGCTTCCCAATCATTGTAAAAGTAAGAAAAATTGAAGGACAGTTCAGGCTGAAAAAAGAGGAATATTTAAGAACAGTCAGCTTCAAATCAATTTTACTGGTTATTAGTATCCCGGCACAATTTTCTATGCAAGATACTATCGACATTTGATACACTACAACTTGTGAAATTGTATTCTAAGAAACAAATCTTTAAGTTAAGAAAGCCAAGCGATTGCTATGCAATTTTTAGTACTTAAATTTTCCCTTCAGCTACACGCTTTATTTTTATAAAGAACCTAGCTCAGGGCCTATTTCTTAAAGTTCTTTATTTTGAGAACTCTTTCGACCACTTTGTAGTTGTAAAAGTTCCTTTTTAGTTCCTTCATTTTAAGTGTTTACTTAGTAGATAGGAATAATTATCGATGCAAGAAAAGCATTAAAATTCAACAATTTGCAATAAACTCGTGATAAGGAGACATGGAACGTATTATAACACAAAGAAGCTTAGGCTAGGCCTACAAGAGTCTCTTAGTGATTTGACCTTTGGTTGTAAAAGACTTAAGTTGTTCGACCTTCGACATCTAGGTTCCTAATAAAAGGTTCTTTAAAACAAAAAGTGTTTAAGCAATTCTCAGTACTGAGCTCGATCTGAAATTGCTTATAAAAAAGATACCTGTATCTAAACGTGAGCAGTTCGACTCGAAACGAATCCACACTAATATAACAAACACTAAACCATCTTGAAAAACCTAGAAAACAGGGGTGGGAGAAACAATAAATACGATAACCTAACGGAAGTGATGAAAGTGACAGGAACGACCTTACTGTATAGGGTAAAACTGAGGCTAACTAATTAAATTCGGACCAACAGCAAAGCGTGTAAAACGAAAACGAATCTACAAAAATAACGCTAACACAACTCTCTGGTGGAAAAACAACAATATTTAACAAATTTAGGGCTTGATCAATTTTTTACTCTGCATATTTATCTATATCAATTAGAATAAGGTGGTTTATCAAGATTAAACCTTTGTTCTATTTCATTAGGCTGAAGTGAAACATTTGGGTGTAAATAGTATCAAACCAAAGAAAAAACTGGCAAAATTATGAAAATGGTACCCTAGATGGTACCTTACATTTATAGAATGGTACCCTCTATTTCATAAAATGGTACCCCGAGTTGATAAAATTGAACCCTCTCTGATTTATAAAATGGTACCCTGCTGTTATAAAATGGTACCCTCCGCGGTTAAAATGATCTTTTTAGGAGTCTGGGAACCATTAGAGAGAGCATCCACGTTCTCTCCTCGTGGTCGTGGTGTGGTGAAAAGAAACATTAATCAACAACAATGCATTGAAAGTAAGCAAAGGAGCTGATTGGTCGAGAACATGTTTCTACCATGCCACTCAATGCAGTATTAAAAAGACGTGGCACGCTCGTTGTGCCTCTCATACCAGTCAGTCCTTCAGCTGTTGAAAGAGAAAGAAAAGAAGCGGAAAAATAAATCTCAACATCTATCCAAGGTGCAAAAATGCCACACATCATTTTCAGAGCTGAGAATGGATTGGTGAGTACATTCTAATTCATGTGTTGTTGGGAAATAATATATATTGGGGTCGAGTTTTGGACAATTATAGGCCCTTATTGTGTCTCAGGAATTTCAAATGAAAAAATGCAAAATGTAAAGCTCCTAAAACTAGCTGTTCTCTCGTTTGATATTAGGTAAAATCCTCAATCACTTTTTAGCTAAACATAGAATGCTCTTGCACATGCTTCTTTCTTTGCTACAAGAATAAGAGAGTGTAAGGGCCAAAGCGAAAGAAACTTTCCAAGTTTGACTTCTTCTGAACATTTCTTCAAATAAACTTGGAATCATTTCCACAATGATCAATACACCCTTCTTTATTTTGATTAACTGTTTAAATTTCAACTCTGTTTTTATTAGTAGCAAACAGGCTTCAAATCTCTAATAGGTGGTGCTGGAGTGTCCGTGTAAAATAATCAATTTAAATCTATTTGAAAAGGTTAGTTTTCATTTCCAGGGAAAATATATCCATATTCTATAATTCTTGACTAAAATCTGGATTAAAAACCCATGTGTTTAATGAAATGATTATGAACATATCTTTTTTGATTACATAACAATTATTTGACACGCAAACTGTAAATATTTGGCGTCGACTACTGACGGACGTTTCCTACTTGAAAAGGAAAAGCTCAACAGCGCAGAAAACCTATCACCGGCCGAGAGTTCGATAACTGATCTAAAGATAAGTGAGTTATTTCACTCAAGTTACTTGTTGAACTTAGAATTATCTGCAAAGTTCAACTGTACAAAAAATCCCGCTGTAGAGTTTCTTTCACCTAGACTGTACAGGTCCGGCGGCAGCTGTCTGTAATTGGTCCGGCTCAAGCTAAACTTCCGGTACCCAGGGGCATATCCCCTGAACATTTTCAAATTTAGGTTCTCAACATGTTACCGTTGATATTAGTACCCCGGCACGCTTTTGTATGCAAGATACCGTTGACTATTGTTGAACCACAACTTCTCAAATAGTATTATAAGAAACACATCTTCAAGTATAGAAGGCTAAGCAATTGCTAAGCAATTTTGAGTACTCAAATTTGCCCTTTAGCTAAGCAATTTTTAGTACTGAGCTCAAGCTGAAACTACTTATAAAAAAAATGCGTCATGTCATTGTGCAGCCGATCTGCATGTTTTCTAATTATAACGGATGTTTCTGAAATTATTGAATACTTTTCTCGCTTATTATATATATAGAGCCTAAATTATATGCTTCAAAAGCCCTTGATATGCTCTTACGATATGCAGAGACCAGCAATTTTACAGTTTAGGGCTATGTCAGCCAAGAAATTTGTGAAAAATAAGCTTTTAAGATGGCCAGGCGATGGTTAGCATGTCTAAAATTGCAGTCTGACTTTCAATTATTACAATAATTGTGATCTGACTATTAAACAAATAACATTGTTTAACTTTACCAAAAACCATTGTCAGCTTCAAATCTTTCTCGAATTCTTTCTTCTCTATGCAAATGTGTGCTCAAGTTGAAGACATATAGTTCAAACAAATTCTAGGCCTCGTTTTCATATTACCGTTTTTGTTTCATAACATGTTTGCCTCCTCAATCCTGTATCAAAATGGTATGTTTACTCAATATCATTATCGTTTCAAATCGGATTAGTTTCATACTACTTTCACAAAAGGTTTTCGCTTAAAATCGCAAAAACAGCATCAAGCATATCGAACTGGTGCGTTTTCGTGTAAACTGCAGGCCAATCCGTTATGAAACGAATCCGATACGAAATGAAAACTGTGTCGAGGGCTCTAGCTGTTTTTATCTTACTGTTGCTGTTTCAAACTAAGTAATTAATGATTTTATGCCGAAAAATTATTTTGAAGTTTGAAGTTTGATTCAAGAACCAGAAGTGGAATATACTTCCTCCCTACTTATTATTCCACAAAATATTGCTGAGGCAAGGAACCCTAAAGGTCCATAATATTTCATTTTGTGTACTTTTGTCGCATCCTCTGTTACCATTTCTTTTTGTATTTCAGGAAAAGGGACCCACCATTTGTGGTGATGAAAACCTCGAGTCATACATAGCTCAGCATTTGAAATGCGAGTTGCTTCAAGCTCCTGGCAGTAACCAGTAAGTATAAAAAGCTATACCAGCTTATAATGATAATGTCAGACTTTTACTCTGCTACACTGCATGAAAGACACTCGCAAATAAACATTTCGGAAATTATACCCACAATTTTACTAAAATTACAAAAGAGCATACCCATGCTTGTGCAAAAATAGCAACATGTCCATAGTAACTAAAATATACCAAGTACCCCTCCCCAGGACCTTTTGTTGATATTTAGGCCTTTATTCTCTTTTCAGCAAGGTATGGCAAACCAGTGATCCTCCAAGAGTTGTGCTCGATAGGATAGAAAGGATGGGTTATAAAGTGATGTCATCGTGTTTTAATGGAAAATCAATGATTTGGACATTAAACAAAAGGCTTTGAAATAAAGTGCAATGCTGTTATCTGAATGGAGGGGGTTATTGATATAGTGCGACTGGTTTACATGAAACTGCAACGCTTCGCAATCTAAGATCATTTCTAGGGCAGAAATTTTGACAAAATGACCGGTCACAAAGGCTCAAAATTTGAAAATTTCTGTGTACCATCGCTAGGCCAATTTTTGGTTAAGATACATAGTTTAAATTTGAGTTTGCACACTACGAATTCATAATAAATAGTATTGGTGCATTGATTTAAGCTCTTAATCAAGTTTTCTCAACTTGAACTGCCAACATCCTTATCTCAAGGAACGGCAGAGCCAATTAAAGCCGAATGGGTGACCTTTGCTCAATTATCCAGTGTGCCTGCTTATTAGGCCAAAACCAAGGGAAAATGTCAAATGTACTGATAAACCGGGGGAAGTGTTGTCGAAAACTGATTACTCAAGCAGTCACCGTACCAGGTCGCCTATATCAGTAACCCCATCACCTAAAATGCTATAGTGAGTCTCCAAATGTAAGCAATAGAAAAATATTGGAAATTGTTTTTGCCTTGTTGACGATTCATTCTGTTAATTTCTTCACGTATTTTACTGTAAAAAGGAAGGTGTCTCCTGATTTTCTAGTGGCACAATTATCTATTCTTCAAAACACTGGAACGGCAGAAACTTTCACGGAACGGCGCATTTCTACCCTTCCTCATGACCCTCACCACTAACACCGACTGCCGGTCAAGGGTTTGATAAAAGCAATAAAATGTGTTTGCTTGTCTGTTTGTTGAAAAATGTTTAGTTTTACGGAGTTACTGCATTTGAAAAATTGTGAATACCAAGTATTGCAAGTATTCTATGAAAACTATTTTATGTTACTGAACAGCAATGACTAATTATTATGGTTTAGGCCTATCAAGGATGAGGGAAAAGGTGCGGCGTGGATTTGTTGATTTTCAACTTGAATTCAACTGAAAGATAACTTTGGAAAACACTCTAATTCAGCAATCCTGTTTTTATAATATCCAGTTCTTTCGACGCTTCACAACACTGTTTTTACTTATTTTGGCATTGAAGTGCAAAATGGATTCACTCTGTGCAACTACACTCTTTTTTTCTATAAGAGCGATTTTATAAGAATACGAGCCAAAAATTTTGGCAAATAACTTAAAAACAAGCTAAGAACAAACTGAGGCTGACGTAATATGACAATTTTACAAAATAACCATACGACTGAGAAATAATTACAAAAAAAGCTGATGTAAAGCACACGTGTAAAATCAGATGGTTAAAAAAGAAAAAACGTTTCAACGATAAGCACTACTGATAGCATAAAAGGCTTCCCAATCATTGTAAAAGTAAGAAAAATTGAAGGACAGTTCAGGCTGAAAAAAGAGGAATATTTAAGAACAGTCAGCTTCAAATCAATTTTACTGGTTATTAGTATCCCGGCACACTTTTCTATGCAAGATACTATCGACATTTGATACACTACAACTTGTGAAATTGTATTCTAAGAAACAAATCTTTAAGTTAAGAAAGCCAATCGATAGCTAAGAAATTTTTAGTACTTAAATTTTCCCTTCAGCTACACACTTTATTTTTATAAAGAACCTAGCTCAGGGCCTAGTTCTTAAAGTTTTTTATTTTGAGAACTCTTTTGACCACTTTGTAGTTGTAAAAGTTCCTTTGTAATTCCTTCATTTGAAGTGTTTACTTAGTTTATAGGAATAATTATCGATGCAAGAAAAGCATTAAAATTCAACATTTTGCAATAAACTCGTGATAAGGAAACATGGAACGTATTATAACACAAAGAAGCTTAGGCTAGGCCTACAAGAGTCTCTTAGTGATTTAACCTTTGGTTGTAAAAGACTTAAGTTGTTCGACCTTCGACATGTAGGTTCCTAATAAAAGGTTCTTGGTGGAAAAACAACAATATTTAAGAAATTTAAGGCTTGATAAATTTTTTACTCTGCATATTTATCTATATCAATTAGAATAAGGTGGTTTATTAAGATTAAACCTTTGTTCTATTTCATTAGGCTGAAGTGAAACATTTGGGTGTAAATAGTATCAAACCAAAGAAAAAACTGGCAAAATTATGAAAATGGTACCCTAGATGGTACCTTACATTTATAGAATGGTACCCTCTATTTCATAAAATGGTACCCCGAGTTGATAAAATTGAACCCTCTCTGATTTATAAAATGGTACCCTGCTGTTATAAGATGGTACCCTCCGCAGCTAAAATGATCTTTTTAGGAGTCTGGGAACCATTAGAGAGAGCATCGACGTTCTCTCCTCGTGGTCGTGGTGTGGTCAATAGAAACATTTATCAACAACAATGCATTAAAAGTAAGCAAAGGAGCTGATTGGTCGAGAATATTTTTCTACCATGTCACTCAATGCAGTATTAAAAAGACGTGGCACGATCGTTTTGCCTCTCATACCAGTCAGTCCTTCAGCTGTTGAAAGGGAAAGAAAAGAAGCGGAAAAATAAATCTCAACATCTATCCAAGGTGCAAAAATGCCACACATCATTTTCAGAGCTGAGAATGGATTAGTGAGTACATTCTAATTCATGTGTTGTTGGGAAATAATATATATTGGGGTCGAGTTTTGGACAATTATAGGCCCTTTTTGCGTCTCAGGTATTTCAAATGAAAAAATGCAAAATGTAAAGCTCCTAAAACAAGCTGTTCTCCCGTTTGATATTAGGTAAACTTCTCAATCACTTTTTAGCTAAACATAGAATGCTCTTGCACATTCTTCTTTCTTTGTTACAAGACTAAATCTTTTGAGAGTGTAAGGGCCAAAGCGAGAGAAACTTTCCAAGTGTGACTTCTTTTGAACATTTCTTCAAATAAACTTGGAATTATTTCCACAATGATCAATACACCCTTCTTTATTTTGATTAACTGTTTAAATTTCAACTCTGTTTTTATTAGTAGCAAACAGGCTTCAAATCTCTAATAGGTGGTGCTGGAGTGTCCGTGTAAAATAATCAATTTAGATCTATTTGAAAATGTTAGTTTTCATTTCCAGGGAAAATATATCCATATTCTATAATTCTTGACTAAAATCTGGATTAAAAACCCATGTGTTTAATCAAATGATTATGAACATATCTTTTTTGATTACATAACAATTATTTGACACGCAAACTGTAAATATTTGGCGTCGACTACTGACGGACGTTTCCTACTTGAAAAGGAAAAGCTCAACAGCGCGGAAAACCTATCACCGGCCGAGAGTTCGATAACTGATCTAAAGATAAGTGAGTTATTTCACTCAAGTTACTTGTTGAACTTAGAATTATCTGCAAAGTTCAACTGTACAAAAAATCCCGCTGTAGAGTTTTTTCCACCTAGACTGTACAGGTCCGGCGGCAGCTGTCTGTAATTGGTCCGGCTCAAGCTAAACTTCCGGTGCCCAGGGGCATATCCCCTGAACATTTTCAAATTTAGGTTCTCAACATGTTACTGTTGATATTAGTACCCCGGCACGCTTTTGTATGCAAGATACCGTTGACAATTGTTGAACCACAACTTCTCAAATAGTATTATAAGAAACACATCTTCAAGTATAGAAGGCTAAGCAATTGCTAAGCAATTTTGAGTACTCAAATTTGCCCTTTAGCTAAGCAATTTTTAGTACTGAGCTCAAGCTGAAACTACTTATAAAAAAATGCGTTATGTCATTGTGCAGCCGATCTGCATGTTTTCTAATTATAACGGATGTTTCTGAAACTATTGAATACTTTTCTCGCTTATTATATATATAGAGCCTAAATTATATGCTTCAAAAGCCCTTCATATGCTCTTACGAGATGCAGAGACTGGCAATTTTACAGTTTAGGGCTATGTCAGCCAAGAAATTTGTGAAAAATAAGCTTTTAAGATGGCCAGGCGATGGTTAGCATGTCTAAAATTGCAGTCTGACTTTCAATTATTACAATCATTGTGATCTGACTTTTAAACAAATAAGATTGTTTAACTTTACCAAAAACCATTGTCAGCTTCAAATGTTTCTCGAATTCTTTCTTCTCTATGAAAATGTGTGTTCAAGTTGAAGACAATAGTTCAACCAAATTCTAGGCCTCGTTTTCATATTACTGTTTTTGTTGCATAACATATTTGCCTCCTCAATCCTGTATCAAAAATGGTATGTTTACTCAATATCATTATCGTTTCAAATCGGATTAGTTTCATACTACTTTCACGAAGCGTTTTCGCTTAAAATCGCATAAACAGTATCAAGCATATCGAACTGGTGTGTTCTCGTGTAAACTGCAGGCCAATCCGTTATGAAACGAATCCGATACGAAATGAAAACTGTGTCGAGGGCTCTAGCTGTTTTTATCTTACTGTTGCTGTTTCAAACTAAGTAATTAATGATTTTATGCCGAAAAATTATTTTGAAGTTTGAAGTTTGATTCAAGAACCAGAAGTGGAATATACTTCCTCCCTACTTATTATTCCACAAAATATTGCTGAGGCAAGGAACCCTAAAGGTCCATGATATTTCATTTTGTGTACTTTTGTCGCATCCTCTGTTACCATTTCTTCTTGTATTTCAGGAAAAGGGACCCACCATTTGTGGTGATGAAAACCTCGAGTCATACATAGCTCAGCATTTGAAATGCGAGTTGCTTCAAGCTCCTGGCAGTAACCAGTAAGTATAAAAAGCTATACCAGCTTATAATAATAATGTCAGACTTTTACTCTGCTACACTGCATGAAAGACACTCGCAAATAAACATTTCGGAAATTATACCCACAATTTTACTAAAATTACAAAAGAGCATACCCATGCTTGTGCAAAAATAGCAACATGTCAATAGTAACTAAAATATACCAAGTACCCCTTCCCAGGACCTTTTGTTGATATTTAGGCCTTTATTCTCTTTTCAGCAAGGTATGGCAAACCAGTGATCCTCCAAGAGTTGTGCTCGATAGGATAGAAAGGATGGGTTATAAAGTGATGTCATCGTGTTTTAATGGAAAATCAATGATTTGGACATTAAACAAAAGGCTTTGAAATAAAGTGCAATGCTGTTATCTGAATGGAGGGGGTTATTGATATAGTGCGACTGGTATACATGAAACTGCAACACTTCACAATCTAAGATCATTTCTAGGGCAGAAATTTTGACAAAATGACCGGTCACAAAGGCTCAAAATTTGAAAATTTCTGTTTACCATCGCTAGGCCCAATTTTGGTTAAGATACATAATTCAAATTTGAGTTTGCACACTACAAATTCATAATAAATAGTATTGGTGCATTGATTTAAGCTAGTAATCAAGTTTTCTCAACTTGAACTGACAACATCCTTATCTAAAGGAACGGCGGAGCCAATTAAAGCCAAATGGGTGACCTTTGCCCAATTATCCAGTGTGCCTGCTTATTAGGCCAAAACCAGGGGAAAATGTCAAATGTACTGATAAACCGTGGGAAATGTTGTCGAAAACTGATTACTCAAGCAGTCACCGTACCAGGTCGCCTATATCAGTAACCCCATCAGCTAAAATGCTATAGTGAGTCTCCAAATGTAAGCAATAGAAAAATATTGGAAATTGTTTTTGTTTTGTTGACGATTCATTCTGTTAATTTCTTCACGTATTTTACTGTAAAAAGGGAGGTTTCTCCTGATTTTCTAGTGGCACAATTATCTATTCTTCAAAACACTGGAGCGGCAGAAACTTTCACGGAACGGCGCATTTCTACCCTTCCTGATGACCCTCACCACTAACACCGACTGCCGGTCAAGGGTTTGATAAAAGCAATAAAATGTGTTTGCTTGTCTGTTTGTTTAAAAATGTTTAGTTTTACGGAGTTACTGCATTTGAAAAATTGTGAATACCAAGTATTGCAAGTATTCTATGAAAACTATTTTATGTTACTGAACAGCAATGACTAATTATTATGGTTTAGGCCTATCAAGGATGAGGGAAAAGGTGCGGCGTGGATTTGTTGATTTTCAGCTTGAATTCAACTGAAAGATAACTTTGAAAAACACTCTAATTCAACGATCCTGTTTTTATAATATCCAGTTCTTTCGACGCTTCAGAACACTGTTTTTACTTATTTTGGCATTGAAGTGCAAAATGGATTCACTCTGTGCAACTACACTCTTTTTTTCTATAAGAACGATTTTATAAGAATACGAGCCAAAAATTTTGGCAAATAACTTAAAAACAAGCTAAGAACAAACTGAGGCTGACGTAATATGACAATTTTACGAAATAACCATACGACTGAGAAATAATTACAAAAAAAACTGATGTAAAGCACACGTGTAAAATCAGATGGTTAAAAAAGAAAAAACTTTTCAACGATAAGCACTACTGATAGCATAAAAGGCTTCCCAATCATTGTAAAAGTAAGGAAAATTGAAGGACAGTTCAGGCTGAAAAAAGAGGAATATTTAAGAACAGTCAGCTTCAAATCAATTTTACTGGTTTTTAGTATCCCGGCACACTTTTCTATGCAAGATACTATCGACATTTGATACACTACAACTTGTGAAATTGTATTCTAAGAAACAAATCTTTAAGTTAAGAAAGCCAAGCGATTGCTAAGCAATTTTTAGTACTTAAATTTTCCCTTCAGCTACACGCTTTATTTTTATAAAGAACCTAGCTCAGGGCCTAGTTCTTAAAGTTTTTTATTTTGAGAACTCTTTTGACCACTTTGTAGTTGTAAAAGTTCCTTTTTAGTTCCTTCATTTCAAGTGTTTACTTAGTAGAAAATAATAATTATCGATGCAAGAAAAGCATTAAAATTCAACATTTTGCAATAAACTCGTGATAAGGAAACATGAAACGTATCATAACACAAAGAAGCTTAGGCTAGGCCTACAAGAGTCTCTTAGTGATTTGACCTTTGGTAGTAAAAGACTAAAGTTGTTCGACCTTCGACATGTAGGTTCCTAATAAAAGGTTCTTGGTGGAAAAACAACAATATTTAAGAAATTTAGGGCTTGATCAATTTTTTACTCTGCATATTTATCTATATCAAATAGAATAAGGTGGTTTATTAAGATTAAACCTTTGTTCTATTTCATTAGGCTAAAGTGAAACATTTGTGTGTAAATGGTATCAAACCAAAGAAAAAACTGGCAAAATTATGAAAATGGTACCCTAGATGGTACCTTACATTTATAGAATGGTACCCTCTATTTCATAAAATGGTACCCCGAGTTGATAAAATTGAACCCTCTCTGATTTATAAAATGGTACCCTGCTGTTATGAAATGGTACCCTCCGCAGTTAAAATGATCTTTTTAGGAGTCTGGGAACCATTAGAGAGAGCATCGACGGCCTCTCCTCGTGGTCGTGGTGTGGTCAATAGAAACATTTATCAACAACAATGCATTGAAAGTAAGCAAAGGAGCTGATTGGTCGAGAACATTTTTCTACCATGCCACTCAATGCAGTATTAAAAAGACGTGGCACGCTCGTTTTGCCTCTCATACCAGTCAGTCCTTCAGCTGTTGAAAGAGAAAGAAAAGAAGCGGAAAAATAAATCTCAACATCTATCCAAGGTGCAAAAATGCCACACATCATTTTCAGAGCTGAGAATGGATTGGTGAGTACATTCTAATTCATGTGTTGTTGGGAAATAATATATATTGGGGTCGAGTTTTGGACAATTATAGGCCCTTTTTGCGTCTCAGGTATTTCAAATGAAAAAATGCAAAATGTAAAGCTCCTAAAACTAGCTGTTCTTTCGTTTGATATTAGGTAAAATTCTCAATCACTTTTTAGCTAAACATAGAATGCTCTTGCACATTCTTCTTTCTTTGTTACAAGACTAAATCTTTTGAGAGTGTAAGGGCCAAAGCGAGAGAAACTTTCCAAGTTCGACTTCTTTTGAACATTTCTTCAAATAAACTTGGAATTATTTCCACAATGATCAATACACCCTTCTTTATTTTGATTAACTGTTTAAATTTCAACTCTGTTTTTATTAGTAGCAAACAAGCTTCAAATCTCTAATAGGTGGTGCTGGAGTGTCCGTGTAAAATAATCAATTTAAATCTATTTGAAAATGTTAGTTTCAATTTCCAGGGAAAATAGATCCATATTCTTTAATTCTTGACAAAAATCTGGATTAAAAACCCATGTGTTTAATCAAATGATTATGAACATATCTTTTCTGATTACATAACAATTATTTGACACGCAAACTGTAAATATTTGGCGTCGACTACTGACGGACGTTTCCTACTTGAAAAGGAAAAGCTCAACAGCGCAGAAAACCTATCACCGGCCGAGAGTTCGATAACTTATCTAAAGATAAGTGAGTTATTTCATTCAAGTTACTTGTTGAACTTAGAATTATCTGCAAAGTTCAACTGTACAAAAAATCCCGCTGTAGAGTTTCTTCCACCTAGACTGTACAGGTCCGGCGGCAGCTGTCCATAATTTGTCCGGTTCAAGCTAAACTTCCGGTGCCCAGGGGCATATCCCCTGAACATTTTCAAATTTAGGTTCTCAACATGTTACCGTTGATATTAGTACCCCGGCACGCTTTTGTATGCAAGATACCGTTGACTATTGTTGAACCACAACTTCTCAAATAGTATTATAAGAAACACATCTTAAAGAATAGAAAGCTAAGCAATTGCTTAGCAATTTTGAGTACTCAAATTTGCCCTTTAGCTAAGCAATTTTTAGTACTGAGCTCAAGCTGAAACTACTTATAAAAAAAATGCGTTATGTCATTGTGCAGCCGATCTGCATGTTTTCTAATTATAACGGATGTTTCTGAAATTATTGAATACTTTTCTCGCTTATTATATATATAGAGCCTAAATTATATGCTTCAAAAGCCCTTGATATGCTCTTACGATATGCAGAGGCCGGCAATTTTACAGCTTAGGGCTATGTCAGCCAAGAAATTCCTGAAAAATAAGCTTTTAAGATGGCCAGGCGGTAATTAGCATGTCTAAAATTGCAGTCTGACTTTCAATTATTACAATCATTGTGATCTGACTATTAAACAAATAACATTGTTTAACTTTACCAAAAACCATTGTCAGCTTCAAATGTTTCTCGAATTCTTTCTCCTCTATGCAAATGTGTGCTCAAGTTGAAGACATATAGTTCAAACAAATTCTAGGCCTCGTTTTCATATTACCGTTTTTGTTTCATAACATGTTTGCAATCCTGTATCAAAACTGGTTTTTTTTACTCAATACCATTATCGTTTCAAATCGAATTAGTTTCATACTACTTTCACAAAAGGTTTTCGCTTAAAATCGCAAAAACAGCATCAAGCATATCGAACTGGTGCGTTTTCGTGTAAACTGCAGGCCAATCCGTTATGAAACGAATCCGATACGAAATGAAAACTGTGTCGAGGGCTCTAGCTGTTTTTATCTTACTGTTGCTGTTTCAAACTAAGTAATTAATGATTTTATGCCGAAAATAAGTTTGATTCAAGAACCAGAAGTGGAATATACTTCCTCCCTACTTATTATTCCACAAAATATTGCTGAGGCAAGGAACCCTAAAGGTCCATAATATTTCATTTTGTGTACTTTTGTCGCATCCTCTGTTACCATTTCTTTTTGTATTTCAGGAAAAGGGACCCACCATTTGTGGTGATGAAAACCTCGAGTCATACATAGCTCAGCATTTGAAATGCGAGTTGCTTCAAGCTCCTGGCAGTAACCAGTAAGTATAAAAAGCTATACCAGCTTATAATAATAATGTCAGACTTTTACTCTGCTACACTGCATGAAAGACACTCGCAAATAAACATTTCGGAAATTATACCCACAATTTTACTAAAATTACAAAAGAGCATACCCATGCTTGTGCAAAAATAGCAACATGTCCATAGTAACTAAAATATACCAAGTACCCCTTCCCAGGACCTTTTGTTGATATCTAGGCCTTTATTCTCTTTTCAGCAAGGTATGGCAAACCAGTGATCCTCCAAGAGTTGTGCTCGATAGGATAGAAAGGATGGGTTATAAAGTGATGTCATCGTGTTTTAATGGAAAATCAATGATTTGGACATTAAACAAAAGGCTTTGAAATAAAGTGCAATGCTGTTATCTGAATGGAGGGGGTTATTGATATAATGCGACTGGTATACATGAAACTGCAACACTTCACAATCTAAGACCATTTCTAGGGCAGAAATTTTGACAAAATGACCGGTCACAAAGGCTCAAAATTTGAAAATTTCTGTTTACCATCGCTAGGCCCATTTTTGGTTAAGATACATAATTCAAATTTGAGTTTGCACACTACAAACTCATAATAGATAGTATTGGTGCATTGATTTAAGCTCGTAATCAATTTTTCTTAACTTGAACTGACAATATCCTTATCTAAAGGAACGGCGAGCAAATTAAAGCCAAATGGGTGCCTCTTGCCCAATTATCCAGTGTACCTGCTTATTAGGCGAAAACCAGGGGAAAATGTCAAATGTACTGATAAACCGTGGGAAATGTTGTTGAAAACTGATTACTCAAGCAGTCACCGTACCAGGTCGCCTATATCAGTAATCCCATCAGCTAAAATGCTATAGTGAGTCTCCAAATGTAAGCAATAGAAAAATGTTGGAAATGGTTTTTGCCTCATTGACGATTCATTCTGTTAATTTCTTCACGTATTTTACTGTAAAAAAGAAAGGTGTCTCCTGATTTTCTAGTGGCACGATTATCTATTCTTCAAAACACTGGAGCGGCAGAAACTTTCACGGAACGGCGCATTTCTACCCTTCCTCATTACCCTCACCACTAACACCGACTGCCGGTCAAGGGTTTGATAAAAGCAATAAAATGTGTTTGCTTGTCTGTTTGTTTAAAAATGTTTAGTTTTACGGAGTTACTGCATTTGAAAAATTGTGAATACCAAGTATTGCAAGTATTCTATGAAAACTATTTTATGTTACTGAACAGCAATGACTAATTATTATGGTTTAGGCCTATCAAGGATGAGGGAAAAGGTGCGGCGTGGATTTGTTGATTTTCAACTTGAATTCAACTGAAAGATAACTTTGGAAAACACTCTAATTCAGCAATCCTGTTTTTATAATATCCAGTTCTTTCGACGCTTCACAACACTGTTTTTACTTATTTTGGCATTGAAGTGCAAAATGGATTCACTCTGTGCAACTACACTCTTTTTTTCTATAAGAACGATTTTATAAGAATACGAGCCAAACATTTTGGCAAATAACTTAAAAACAAGCTAAGAACAAACTGAGGCTGACGTAATATGACAATTTTACGAAATAACCATACGACTGAGAAATAATTACAAAAAAAGCTGATGTAAAGCACTCGTGTAAAATCAGATGGTTAAAAGAGTCAAACTTTTCAACGATAAGCACTACTGATAGCAAAAAAGGCTTCCCAATCATTGTAAAAGTAAGAAAAATTGAAGGACAGTTCAGGCTGAAAAAAGAGGAATATTTAAGAACAGTCAGCTTCAAATCATTTTTACTGGTTATTAGTATCCCGGCACACTTTTGTATGCAAGATACCATCGACATTTGATACACTACAACTTGTGAAATTGTATTCTAAGAAACAAATCTTTAAGTTAAGAAAGCCAAGCGATTGCTAAGCAATTTTTAGTACTTAAATTTTCCCTTCAACTACACGCTTTATTTTTATAAAGAACCTAGCTCAGGGCCTAGTTCGTAAAGTTTTTTATTTTGAGAACTCTTTTGACCACTTTGTAGTTGTAAAAGTTCCTTTGTAATTCCTTCATTTGAAATGTTTACTTAGTTTATAGGAATAATTATCGATGCAAGAAAAGCATTAAAATTCAACATTTTGCAATAAACTCGTGATAAGGAAACATGGAACGTAATATAACACAAAGAAGCTTAGGCTAGGCCTACAAGAGTCTCTTAGTGATTTAACCTTTGGTTGTAAAAGACTTAAGTTGTTCGACCTTCGACATGTAGGTTCCTAATAAAAGGTTCTTGGTGGAAAAACAACAATATTTAAGAAATTTAAGGCTTGATCAATTTTTTACTCTGCATATTTATCTATATCAAATAGAATAAGGTGGTTTATTAAGATTAAACCTTTGTTCTATTTCATTAGGCTGAAGTGAAACATTTGGGTGTAAATAGTATCAAACCAAAGAAACAACTGGCAAAATTATGAAAATGGTACCCTAGATGGTACCTTACATTTATAGAATGGTACCCTCTATTTCATAAAATGGTACCCCAAGTTGATAAAATTGAACCCTCTCTGATTTATAAAATGGTACCCTGCTGTTATAAAATGGTACCCTCCGCAGTTAAAATGATCTTTTTAGGAGTCTGGGAACCATTAGAGAGAGCATCCACGTTCTCTCCTCGTGGTCGTGGTGTGGTCAATAGAAACATTTATCAACAACAATGCATTGAAAGTAAGCAAAGGAGCTGATTGGTCGAGAACATTTTTCTACCATGCCACTCAATGCAGTATTAAAAAGACGTGGCACGCTCGTTGTGCCTCTCATACCAGTCAGTCCTTCAGCTGTTGAAAGAGAAAGAAAAGAAGCGGAAAAATAGATCTCAACATCTATCCAAGGTGCAAAAATGCCACACATGATTTTCAGAGCTGAGAATGGATTGGTGAGTACATTCTAATTCATGTGTTGTTGGGAAATAATATATATTGGGGTCGAGTTTTGGACAATTATAGGCCCTTATTGTGTCTCAGGAAATTCAAATGAAAAAATGCAAAATGTAAAGCTCCTAAAACTAGCTGTTCTCTCGTTTGATATTAGGTAAAATCCTCAATCACTTTTTAGCTAAACATAGAATGCTCTTGCACATTCTTCTTTCTTTGTTACAAGAATAAATCTTTTGAGAGTGTAAAGGCCAAAGCAAAAGAAACTTTCCAAGTTTGACTTCTTCTGAACATTTTTTCAAATAAACTTCGAATTATTTCCACAATGATCAATACACCCTTCTTTATTTTGATTAACTGTTTAAATTTCAACTCTGTTTTTATTAGTAGCAAACAGGCTTCAAATCTCTAATAGGTGGTGCTGGAGTGTCCGTGTAGAATAATCAATTTAAATCTATTTGAAAATGTTAGTTTTCATTTCCAGGGAAAATATATCCATATTCTATAATTCTTGACTAAAATCTGGATTAAAAACCCATGTGTTTAATCAAATGATTATGAACATATCTTTTTTGATTACATAACAATTATTTGACACGCAAACTGTACATATTTGGCGTCGACTACTGACGGACGTTTCCTACTTGAAAAGGAAAAGCTCAACAGCGAAGAAAACCTATCACCGGCCGAGAGTTCGATAACTTATCTAAAGATAATTGAGTTATTTCATTCAAGTTACTTGTTGAACTTAGAATTATCTGCAAAGTTCAACTGTACAAAAAATCCCGCTGTAGAGTTTCTTCCACCTAGACTGTCCGGCGGCAGCTGTCCATAATTGGTCCGGTTCAAGCTAAACTTCCGGTGCCCAGGGGCATATCCCCTAAAAATTTTCAAATTTAGGTTCTCTAATATTCAGTTTTGTACATTTTAGAAAGTAATTTATGTTTATGTTATAAATACCGTGAAAATCGAATGTTATTTTTTAAAGCAATATCACTTTGTCATATAAAAGAGTGTTTTTCCCAAGAGTTGGTCTGCCGTTGCTGCGCACGAACCGGACCAGTTCCGCCAGGCTTGCCATACAGGCTCAAAATAGCCAAAAAACAACAGTATGAAAAGTAATTACACACTTTTTTATAAAAGGATCAGTCAATTTAGTTTAAAGTTAGCTGTTCTCAAATATTCTTCCAAAGCATAGAGACATGCTAAGCAATTTGAAAATTCTAGTTCTGATCCAATCGGTAATGAAAATCGTGCAGCAGCTATAGAGAAACATGTTACTGTTGATATAAGTACCCAGGCACGCTTTTGTATGCAAGATACCGTTGACAATTGTTGAACCAAAACTTCTCAAATAGTATTATAAGAAACACATCTTAAAGAATAGAAAGCTAAGCAATTGCTTAGCAATTTTGAGTACTCAAATTTACCCTTTAGCAAAGCAATTTTTAGTACTGAGCTCAAGCTGAAACTACTTATAAAAAAAATGCGTTATGTCATTGTGCAGCCGATCTGCATGTTTTCTAATTATAACGGATGTTTCTGAAACTAATGAATACTTTTCTCGCTTATTATATATATAGAGCCTAAATTATATGCTTCAAAATCCCTTCATATGCTCTTACGAGATACAGAGGCCGGCAATTTTACAGCTTAGGGCTATGTCAGCCAAGAAATTCCTGAAAAATAAGCTTTTAAGATGGCCAGGCGATGGTTAGCATGTCTAAAATTGCAGTCTGACTTTCAATTATTACAATCATTGCGATCTGACTTTTAAACAAATAACATTGTTTAACTTTACCAAAAACCATTGTCAGCTTCAAATGTTTCTCGAATTCTTTCTTCTCTATGCAAATGTGTGCTCCAGTTGAAGACAATAGTTCAACCAAATTCTAGGCCTCGTTTTCATATTACCGTTTTTGTTTCATAACATGTTTGCCTCCTCAATCCTGTATCAAAAATGGTTTTTTTTACTCAATACCATTATCGTTTCAAATCGGATTAGTTTCATACTACTTCCACAAAATGTTTTCGCTTAACATCGCAAAGTATCAAGCATATCGAACTGGTGCGTTTTCGTGTAAACTGCAGGCCAATCCATTATGAAACGAATCCGATACGAAATGAAAACTGTGTCGAGGGCTGTAGCTGTTTTTATCTTACTGTTGCTGTTTCAAACTAAGTAATTAATGATTTTATGCCGAAAAATTATTTTGAAGTTTGAAGTTTGATTCAAGAACCAGAAGTGGAATATACTTCCTCCCTACTTATTATTCCACAAAATATTGCTAAGGCAAGGAACCCTAAGGGTCCATAATATTTCATTTTGTGTACTTTTGTCGCATCCTCTGTTACCATTTCTTTTTGTATTTCAGGAAAAGGGACCCACCATTTGTGGTGATGAAAACCTCGAGTCATACATAGCTCAGCATTTGAAATGCGAGTTGCTTCAAGCTCCTGGCAGTAACCAGTAAGTATAAAAAGCTATACCAGCTTATAATAAAAATGTCAGACTTTTACTCTGCTACACTGCATGAAAGACACTCGCAAATAAACATTTCGGAAATTATACCCACAATTTTACTAAAATTACAAAAGAGCATACCCATGCTTGTGCAAAAATAGCAACATGTCCATAGTAACTAAAATATACCAAGTACCCCTTCCCAGGACCTTTTGTTGATATCTAGGCCTTTATTCTCTTTTCAGCAAGGTATGGCAAACCAGTGATCCTCCAAGAGTTGTGCTCGATAGGATAGAAAGGATGGGTTATAAAGTGATGTCATCGTGTTTTAATGGAAAATCAATGATTTGGACATTAAACAAAAGGCTTTGAAATAAAGTGCAATGCTGTTATCTGAATGGAGGGGGTTATTGATATAGTGCGACTGGTATACATGGAACTGCAACACTTCACAATCTAAGATCATTTCTAGGGCAGAAATTTTGACAAAATGACCGGTCACAAAGGCTCAAAATTTGAAAATTTCTGTTAACCATTGCTAGGCCAATTTTTGGTTAAGATACATAGTTTAAATTTGAGTTTGCACACTACGAATTCATAATAAATAGTATTGGTGCATTGATTTAAGCTCGTAATCAAGTTTTCTCAACTTGAACTGACAATATCCTTATCTAAAGGAACGGCGGAGCCAATTAAAGCCAAATGGGTGCCTTCTGCCCAATTATCCAGTGTACCTGCTTATTAGGCCAAAACCAAGGGAAAATGTCAAATGTAATGATAAACCGGGGGAAGTGTTGTCGAAAACTGATTACTCAAGCAGTCACCGTACCAGGTCGCCTGTATCACTAACCCCATCAGCTAAAATGCTATAGTGAGTCTCCAAATGTAAGCAATAGAAAAATATTGGAAATTGTTTTTGTTTTGTTGACGATTCATTCTGTTAATTTCTTCATGTATTTTACTGTAAAAAGGAAGGTGTCTCCTGATTTTCTAGTGGCACAATTATCAATTCTTCAAAACACTGGAACGGCAGAAACTTTCACGGAACGGCGCATTTCTACCCTTCCTGATGACCCTCACCACTAACACCGACTGCCGGTCAAGGGTTTGATAAAAGCAATAAAATGTGTTTGCTTGTCTGTTTGTTTAAAAATGTTTAGTTTTACGGAGTTACTGCATTTGAAAAATTATGGTTTAGGCCTATCAAGGATGAGGGAAAAGGTGCGGCGTGGATTTGTTGATTTTCAACTTAAATTCAACTGAAAGATAACTTTGGAAAACACTCTAATTCAACGATCCTGTTTTTATAATATCCAGTTCTTTCGACGCTTCACAACACTGTTTTTACTTATTTTGGCATTGAAGTGCAAAATGGATTCACTCTGTGCAACTACACTCTTTTTTTCTATAAGAACGATTTTATAAGAATACGAGCCTAAAGTTTTGGCAAATAACTTAAGAACAAGCTAAGAACAAACTGAGGCTGACTCAATATGACAATTTTACGAAATAACCATACGACTGAGAAATAATTACAAAAAAGCTGATGTAAAGCACACGTGTAAAATCAGATGGTTAAAAGAGTCAAACTTTTCAACGATAAGCACTACTGATAGCAAAAAAGGCTTCCCAATCATTGGAAAAGTAAGAAAAATGGAAGGATAGTTCAGGCTAATAATAGAGGAATATTTAAGAACAGTCAGCTTCAAATCAATTTTACTGGTTCTTATAAAAAAAGACTGTATTCACAACTATTTGCTTGTCTGTTTACTTTGTCGTGTTGGTATTTACATTCTAACTTGAATGTAGAAGACTTATTGGCCTTGTTGTCGTTGATAACCTGATGCAAAGGGATTAATCTTTTACTTTCCGTTACTAACGTAATAGCCTTAACACCCAAGCCTTTGTATACAAAATGAGGTCAGCCTTACCGTAGTCTTAACATTCACCCATCTTCTTCTAATCACCATTTACCAGTTGTTTCTTCGTTCAGAGTCCAGTATATCATAACAAGGACAGGATGCTACATTATTCTGGCCATGCTCTGGCTACTCGCTGCAGACTCGACCTCAATTTTGTACTTTTATATGAAGTTAACCATAGCAGCATACTACTTTACGATAATCACTGATATCTCATTATTCGCAATTCATTTTTCATGTCGCAATTCATTTTTCATTATCAAAACACACAACATGCAAAAAATAGAGCTGTGAATCTATACGTCAATGAGGCCCCCCATATTTTTTACGTGAAGCGTTATTTGGCATATTTTTGCGCGTGATTTCGTGATTTAGATATTTTCGGCTTGTGAATCTGTGATCAAAGAATCCTGCGTGCAGCGTGATTTGTTGAAAATGAGGTCGTTATTCCGTGAAAAGGAGTTTTCAAGTGCGTGATTGCGTGACGCGTTCTGGTCGTTAAAAAAAATTTTCTTGCATAATTAGATGGAAAAGATCGTGAAAATTATGTTTTAAGGTCCGTGATGGCGTGATAGACGAAAAATTAACGCGTGAATCCGTTATCCAGGGGTACTATGGGGCGGTTTCTTCAATTAGAGCTATGAGGTATGTTCACCAGAACTTTGAGGGGTGATTAGCCCCTCGCCCACCAGGTACAAATCCAAAAAAAAATTTCCATCTGTGCGTCAGGCGATTTTCAATTATTGGTCCCGTCGGAGGTGGGTGGAGGTGACCCTGCGATGGAGCTTGCCTAACTCTCCCACTTATTGGGTAATCAAGCAAGACGAATAAACAAGAAGAAGCTCATGGCTGCGAGGAGGTGACCACGAAATCCCATCCATTAGAAGCAGATCTGCTGTTCCGGTTTTTATAATAGTCATATAGTCAATCATGTAGATTCCATATATGGTAATATAAATATTCTATTTTTAGCCGTTTCCATAGCAACCATTAAAATAATAGGCTATGACTGTAAGTGTTAAGTGAGTGCAATGTTTTCACTAAAGTACATTTTATGGTATTAGAACCCATATTTCTAATTCCCTTGGCTCAGCTGGTCAGGTTAAATGCATTCGATGTGCTGTAAAGGCAATATTTTTGATTTTTATTTAAGTTTTTTATCTAAAAGGCTGTTTTGTAGCATATTAGCAGTGTTTCACCTATTTCTATACTAAAGGAGTTCTATAATGAGAGTAAAATGAACTACACTACCCTGTTCTAAAGTATCTAAGGATTAAAATGATGTATGAAATTTGCCATTTAGGGAATAGATTGACAAAAATTTGCACTCACTAAATACCGCAGTCATTGCAAAAAACCATTTCTCAGAAGACGCAATTAAAAAGTTGGTGAAATTTTTGGAGATAAAAATTATTTTATATTGCAGGAAAATACAATTCTTAATGCTAGATGGCTTTCATTGTTATTTGGCAGGGTTTTTTCTGATAGAAATCTACCTGGAGCATAAGTTTCACCCTCTTTAGCCTCTTTCCTTTGTTATTTATCTGCCTTTCTCAGGGCCCACGCCATGAATTTTTTAGTGGGGGGGGGGGCCAAAATTGAAATATGAAAAATTGTAGGCCTCAAAATTACTTAGAATCCTTTAGATTCTCTTCCTACACTGCAAACCACGTACATATGAGAAAATGACATATTTTCTTTTAATAATAGATACTCGATCCTCATATTCACTCCCAAATCTGAACATAGGTGTAACAAATATAACTTTTATAACAGAACTCAACTAGCAAGAGCGATGCAAAGATCAAATATTTCGACAAAAAAGAAAAATCTCCCACCAAGATTTTTACTGATTTTTCATACTAGGGGTGCTAAAAAAATGGAAACAATTGAAAAACTGTTGAAGTTGGGAGTAAGTATTTGAAAACTCCTTCGAATATGTAAAGTAAAAACCGGACCAGAAAACCTACTTCTTATCGGTGAGATTTCATGCTCACCCTCCCTGGAGCGGAAACGTTATGAATGGCGGAAAAGCCCTTTCTTAATACCTCCCAGATTAGTGAGTATTTATTCAATTGAAAAGAATTCATGTTTTCAAACACACTGATGAAGTATGGAAGGCATATACTCTGCAGCGAGGGATGGTAATGTGCGATTTGTCAGACAATGGCTCGACAACATAGAGAACGATCTAAACCAAGGGTTAGTATTTTTCTGTCATGAAGACGATGGGCCTAACTAATTTCGACTTCCCATTTTTCAATATTTCCACTTAAAAATATGAAGTAATAATGAATCCTTGGACATTGGATCCCTGATTACAGATCACTTGTTACTGACATGATAGTCAGATAGAAGACGCCTATCCTTAAGGTGTTATGGTGATAAAGAACTAGGATTGATGTAATGAATTAACAACTTGTTAATTTATTACATTTTTGATAATTATTTCCCTCATCTCGCGCACATATGTTTCATCAATCCCATTTGCTGATACTTTGCAGTATAATGTAAGGCCCTAGACAGGTCTACTTGTACTGCAAAGTACATAATACCTACTACAGTGTACTCTCCTCAGCTCCATTAAATATGGAAACGTTTTGAATTTTAGGCCTAAATTATTTCATTTTCATAGTAAGACACAAATATAGATTTTTACTTTGTCCTTCGCTGATCTCCGCATACGAACTGAATTGCACATCAACTTGTTGAGAAATAAGTGTAGAAACCTTATTTGGAGCTTAAATATAGAATAAAGTTATACAAAGACAGTTTTTATTAAAATAATTATTAGAAAGTGTGGTGGGATTCTCAAAAATTCTATTTGAGGACTGCGTCGTTCACAAAAAATAGCAATAAGTTGAGTTTTTCTTTTTACGAAAATATTAGAAAAAATTGCAAAAGCAAGTCAATAATCTAAATAATGATAGTATATCAATATGGGACTGGTTCTATATCAATTCACAAAATACCAAGCCAACCAAAACATATTTGCTACCAGCAAGATTATTTAATTACAAGGTGAATTTGCAACGGAAAATAAAGGCATTTCATATAAACTTGCACCATGATAACTCTTTATTACTGCGAAAAGCTTTGGAAGAAAATTCAGTGATGCAAATCATATGAATAAGAAAGATCACAAATTATGCCATATAGCCTGCTTCAAAAAAATATTACTTGCCGTCTTGCCATGAAACGTCAACTTTGGCCTAGTCAATCATTTGATACAACTCGATATCCATTTCTTTGAAAATGTTGAAGTTCTTGGATAAAATAGCTTTGAATTAACACGCTATGGGCTTAAGAACAATGCCTAACAAAAATTGTTCAAGAATGGCATGCGACCTGAAAACAGCTTATCGACAAACTTGAACAATAATTTTCAAGACTTTCGAGAAGCTGTTTCTTGCCTGCCAAGCTCTGAGAAAAAAATTGAAATTTTGAATTGACTAGGAGGGTTTTGAGACTTAATGAAAACAATTTCTAAATAAAAGAATAATTTCTCTGTCATTGGTTTAAGTTTCACAATTATTGGACGCTTGGTTACGTAGAAACTATTTGTTACATTTCTCTCGTTGCTTTGATTGACATTTGCTCCGCCATATTATCCTCATAGTCGTTTCCATACATATTTGAGGGCACAAATAAATCGCATTGTCGATGGATGGTAAAATTGCAATATCAATCATTGGACTAAACTTTAAAATAAGAATCAAAATATTATCATGTTTTAACAGAAATTAACGGAATTTTAAATCCATTGCAGAATTCAATTTCTTCCTCATTTTATTGAGTTTACACTGCGGTATGATTTCCATTCCAACCTTTTAATTGTTAATTGATGACTCTTTCCGCAAATTGATTTACATATTACGACCCCCCAACTTCGAAAATGTTTTGAAAAATGTCCACTCTTCCCTTTTTATTCCATCCTCAACCCCCCAAGAATGGACGAATCAAACTTTAAAATTCTTGCCCTAGATAGAAAAAATCCTACTTCCCCCCCAATTTCAGTGCACCCGCGGTCTAGTAAATTCTCAAAAAATTGCATACCCCCTCCTCTAGCCATCTATCTTGACCCCTCCCTTCTTTATTTGGCACCTTATTTTTGGGAGTTCACAATGACCCCCCGGAATATTAGAAGAAGATCACCAACACAACCCCCTGCCTTTCTGCCACTTCTAATCTCTTTGAGCGATTGTCACATGATATCAACCACTAGTGGACAATCGTCTTGCTCAGTAGTGGCCCAGCTATGGCGACCTAGGACAATCAGGAATCGTTCATACAAGTTGAACTCTTGCAAAGATGTGAGCATGAATTCACTGGAAGTCTTTGTAATTTGTGAACATTCTAGGCTGGTAGAAGCATGATTGGAAGAAAACACTTTTGGTTTTGCTTCTTCTTAGAATAATAGGAGAAAATCGATAAAACAAAAACTGCTATTCACAACAAAAACAACAATTGTTGACAATACTTACCATTCAAGTTTAGGTGAAGCATTTTCACTATTTTTTCTTGAGTATGTAAAGCATTTAGAAACAAACAAAACAATGATACAAACCAAAAATGGCATAAGCAACTATTTTCATGCCTTTTTTCCTAATAAACTAAGCAAAAGTCGCTGAAAACTTAGCGTTTTCTTGATGAATGATGCATTTCTTGATTTTCAAAAAGTGGCCCACCCATGGCAACATTACTCTTGTCAAACTGTATTTGTGAGAAACCCTTGCCTCCTGCTATAAGATGGTTACTTGTGGGCTCCTATTCAGTCAACTTTGTCTTGAGCCTAGGTCCACGGCTCCCTTGCCTCCCTTTAAAACCACCACTGAGTAATAATAATGATATAACAAAGATTTGCTGCAAAACGTTTATCAAAAATTATCAAAAATATTATCAAAAATGCAGATGATGTGAATGAGGGAATGGTTCAGGTCTTTGAAGTGAAGAATCTTAAGAAGCATTTTAACTTTGTAAAGTAATAAATAGTGAATAAGGAAGATATGTCTTTTGATATAGCTGAATAAAAGGCCACTAATTTTAAGGATTTGGGTCACCCTTTGTATAAATCAGTTTCTTTGTGTTCTCTGATATGTGTTTTATTCTCTTCAGAGATGACCATGGGTTCACTGCCCTACACTGGGCTTGCAGAGAAGGTCAGATGGTTATTTTTGAAATGCTAGTGGCAAGAGGAGGTAGAATAAATGCAAAAAATCAGGGTCGGTGATACATTGCTTCATCTGGCAGCTGCTCATGGCGAAAGAGATATTGTTCAAAAAGTAAGCTTTACTTTATATTTGAATATCCACTTCTTGATTTAAAGACTTCTAAGGCAATTTAATGTCTGTATTTGAGGTCAAAACTGAATTTATTTTACTCTCCTTATTTTTATTCTTATGCTGAAAAACTTATTAGAAAAAAGGAATTTTTTCCCGTTTTTCACTACCCTCAACTTTAAAGGTTTCATTTCTCTTTCTCTTTTTGATGAACAACTGATAAGTGTCAGAGGCAAAGCTTAAGTATATAGTTATCAGGGACGCCTAAGAAGGGGGCTCGAGGGGGGCAGCGCCCCCCTTGCCCTTTACCTGGAGGGGCAGAGGGGGCAAATGTGCTTTTTTTAAGAAAATAAAAATTTTTAATACAGCCATTCTTTATTTAAAATGGAAAGAAAACTTCGAACCTTAAGAATAGTTTTTTTCCTGAGATCTTTGTACCCTGGTACAAGTACACAAAATACCCAAGTACACAAAATGATGCAACTGTGTTTTAAAATTGCACTTGATTCAGCATCGTGTGAGCGAACGCCAAACGTCCAGTGCCATGTAGCGTTTGAATACATGGCTAAGAGCTCCAACTGGTGCAAATAACCTAAGCCACATCATATTTGCTAATATCCAGAAAGAAAATATTGACCGTGTAGTTACAAAATCTGTTGCAAAGGAATTTGCAGAAAAGACATAAATGAGACTGCATTACTTTAGAAAATAGGAAAAATAAATTGACAAATATTCACTCATTCACTTTCTTAACCTGGTTCTACGTACATTTTGTTGTCTCTGTTGAAAATTAAATTACTTTTCAAGCATTGGTGGTTTCAGTTGGATGCTTGTTCTACCCGGGGAAGCACATTTCTGAATTTCCAAACGGTAATCTTAAGATGCGAATCAGGGGCGGAGTTAAAGGACTTTTGGTTTCAAGAAACCCTCCCTTTCCCGTGTTTATATTTCATTAGATAGAAAAGAGGAAAGCATGTTGATGTTTCCATTTATACATCTGGCTTTTTATAACATAGGTATAAAATCAAAACTCTTCACTTCTCCAATGAATTGTTTTAAATTCATGCCTCCAACATGTTTGGGCATCCTATGACGGCGTCGTTCAAGGATTCGTGATATCTCAAATCAGATAATTAGACCCTCGATTCAGTCTTTCCTGCAATGACTGCATCCATTTCATAGTCCTTTTCAAAGTCATTGTAAGGTCTCAGAAATGGTAGAAGATCAGGAGCTTCCGGGGACTTTGCGCCCTGGTCCCCCACCAGGGCTCTGCCCTGGACCCGCCGGGGGTGTTCACAGCACCCTAGCTGTGTTAGAAAGTGCTGTTGCTAAATTCTTGCCCCCCTTAACCTTTATTGCCTCCGGCATCCCTGATAGTTATTATGGCTAACTTTATGCTATATGTCCAATTTTCAAGTTCTGTACCGACCAAAGACTGTCCTATGACAATATCATTGATTTTTACAGCTTCTTCAACACAAAGCGACAGTGAACTTTACAAATGAACATGGAAATACTCCTTTACATTATGCATGTTTTTGGAATTATGAAGCAATAGCGCTGGTGAGTTATCTTTCTATATTCTTGTTATATCTTTGGATTTATTTGTTACATTCTGGTACAACCTTTATGTATATCTAAACCAGGGAGTTTTGTCATATAAGTTGAGTAAGGATGGCTTGGTGTTGATTATTTTTCCTTGCCTTTCACATTGCATGTGGAGAACCACAGCAGCTGGGTATCAAATGATCCTTTACCCAGCATGTCAACAGGTTCTATCAAGATTATGGTTGATCAGCAAATCATACCCCTCCTAATATTGGGAAGTAAATATATCTCTGAGATCACTGTGTGAATAGCTGGATGCTTTCGTATCTCTTTCACTCTGGTTTTCATGGCCTGGCTTTCAGTTGTCGTTTCTTCCCACCCTTCTCTTCAGCATTACCCTGTCAGGGATTTCTATCTTAAAAATATATGTTTTGATTGATTGAACAATGTATTATGATAATTTTATTATAATTTTTTATTTATACTGACTGGTTAATTATTTGCCAAAGCATTATGTTGAAGATGTGAGTCTGCTAAATCAAGTTAACACTAAAAATTATTGACAACTCAGAAATTTTGGAAGCATTGAATGGTACTTGATGGTTCTTCTTAGTTTTTGATGGTCCTTGATGGTTCTTTTCAGTTTTCAATTGTACTTGATGGTTCTTCTCAGTTTTTGATGGTCCTTGCTGGTTCTTCTTAGTTTGCAATGGTACTTGATGGTTATTCTCAGTTTTTGATAGTACTTGAAGGTTTTCTCAGTTTTCAATGGTACTTGATGGTTCTTCCCAGTTTTTGATGGTCCTTGCTGGTTCTTCTCAGTTTTTGATAGTACTTGGTGGTTCTACTCAGTTTTCAATGGTACTTGATGGTTGTTCTCAGTTTTTGTTAGTACTTGATGGTTCTTCTCAACTTTTGATAGTCCTTGATGGTTCTTTTCAGTTTTTGATGGTCCTTGATGGTTCTTCTCAGTTTTCAATGGTACTTGATGGTTCTTCACAGTTTTTGATGGTACTTGATGGTTCTCGTCAGTTTTCAATGGTACTTGATGGTTCTCCTCAGTTTTCAATGGTACTTGATGGTTCTGCTCAGCTTTTGATGGTCCTTGATGGTTCTTCTCAGTTTTTGATAGTACTTGGTGGTTCTACTCAGTTTTCAATGGTGGGTCATTCCATGTGAATTCAACCACTCAAATTCAAAAATGTAACCATCAATCTCAGAATTGGTTGAAAACTTACCATATGTTAAAGACTATTGAGACCAATGCAGTTTGAAAATTTCAGCTCAAAATTCCAACTACTTTTTAAGTAATTGCAATTTCAATTTTCTGCATTTTCAGCTAAAATTCCCCCGTTCCGCCATTTTGAATTTGCTCCCAAACAATCTTGAATTACAAAATTAAATTATTTATACTAATTGAGGTAACTTTGTAACAAGATTTGGTGCCTAGGTATTTTCAGGCATCAGGAATCCAAATTTGACTATAAAAATCACATCAGGTGTAGGGAATACCCCCAATGGGCCCCCCAAATTTGCCCCTCAAAATTTGAGTTTATTGCGAACGCCAAAACTGGTCATTATTAAAATCTGAATATCTCCAGTTTGAAAAGTCTGAGGATCCTGATTTTTTGAATGCATATTACCAACATGAAGGAGTGAATGCAAGCAAAAAATTGAGATGGTACTCTTCCTCCTTTTCTATTTAGAGAAGGATTTGTAATACCTACATTTTTACATTTACGCAACCAATTAAACTTGCTTAATTTCAGGTACATACCGAGAAAAACTTGTTTTAAGACTTCATACATTCTCTAGTTCACAAAATATCTTATCTTTAATTGAAATGAATTGCAAATTTTTCATTTTAAAAGTTTTGGTAGGTGCCCCCTGGACTAATTTTGTTGTTCATTCATTGAAATTATTTTTCAATCTGTAGATCATTGTTTGAAGTGCATGTGAAATTGCGTTATGGCATCCTATTAAGATGGACACCTTCACTGAAGTGGCCATTATGGTATCCTTGACACAATCTGTTAATGTGTCAATGAAGAATCTCTCCAATGAAAAATCCTGTCTTGATATTGTAAATTGTGTTTCGTAATGTTAAATTTCTCAGTAGTTTTGCGATCAGGTTAGATCAAGATGGATACAAGTGTAGAGAGTAGTTTGGAAAGTTGTGAATTCAAAGTATTGAGAGAATGTCACTTTTAGTCACAATTAGTATATACGAAGCTTAAGGTTATTAAATGTTTGAAAGAGTTCACTGACGACGAGAAAGAAGTTCTTCAATTGAGATCGAATGTTGCTATTACTGATAATGATACAACATGTTACCATCATGATCATTTCCTATTCTTCACATATTCATTTCTACAGAAGAAATGTTGCGATCCCTTCTCCGTACATAATAAAAAAGGAAGCAAAAGTCCTTTAAGGGAAATAAGTCTAAACATGTCAAAGCAATTAAAAGAAATTGGTAGATTTGCTTAGCCTGGTCAAAAATCTGCCTGAAGTGCCAAATAACATTTAACAAAGAAACGGGAAATTTAGTTACTGCGATTGATATGGAACAAATGGATTGGATTGATGAAGATATTATATAAGATTTTATACTTGATGGAAAGGGAGAAACCAGGAAAAGTCTAAATTATATTTTGGAAGAAATAGAGGTTAGCCCTGTGAAGCAACATTCTATCTCATCACACTCGAGGATGTCGTATGGAAAAAGAAAACCCAAGCAAGTGTTTACAAAATCTGGAGGAAAAGATACAAAAATTCAACACCAAGTAGCGAAAGTTATGAATATTTCTGGAGAAGAGTTCTCTATCAAAGTTAATGCTCCAGAAAATCTTAAAGAAATGAAAGAAAAAGCAAGGGATGCAGACAAACTTACATATTTGATTAAAGAACAATTTCTAAGTGTAGTGGAGATAAAAAAACCAGTTATTAATGATGGCTCCAAGCTCTTGATCAGTGAGGAAAATAAAAGATTTTTTAAAGTTTCTGCTTTTCCTGTGAAATAGGCAAGAAAGCTTGCCGCAGAGAAAGTCTTTATTGAGTTACCAAGTAAAAAGCGCGGTTATGTACCTAAAACTACCTAAAGCTGTTGAAAAACTTGTGAAGGGGTTTTTCTGTGATGATGAATTCAGCCGTCAATTGCCTGGCAAAAAATACTTTTATTAGTATCCAACAAATTGTGCATATGCCAAAGCGAGTGAATTCAAAAAACTATTTCCAGAAATAAAGACTGTTCTTCCAAATTTTTTGTACTAAGGCCAAAAAATGGTATTCTTGTTGGTAGCTCTGGAACACATTCAGTTTGTGTATGCACTATACACCGAAATGTAAAATTGATGCTTAGCTCTATAGGTTTAGACAAAGCATACTATGAGGTTATTGATATGATAGTCTGCAGCAGAGACAGCAAGATCAATGCCCAACCTATCTGGATGGTAGAAAATAACTGGAAATTATTATCTTCCAGCCAGTTTTCAATAAGTTTTTTAGACACCTTTTAGATAAAGATTGAATGGTTTTTGAACTGATGTGTGACATTTCTTCTGTCTATTTGATAATACTTAAATCACTTAGTATACTCTTAGTAAATCAGTGTCTACATAACTGAATAAAAATAACCTTTTTAGTCAGATTTCTGTTTTCAATATATGAAATGTAGCAAGTTTTATTGGTTGCGTAAAAGTAAAAATGTAAGGAAGGTGTCAATCTTAATAGGATGCCATAACGCAATTTCACATGCACTTCAAACAATGATCTACAGATTGAAAAATAATTTCAATGAATGAACAACAAAATTAGTCCAGGGGGCACCTACCAAAACTTTTAAAATGAAAAATTTGCAATTCATTTCAATTAAAGATAAGATATTTTGTGAACTAGAGACTGTATGAAGTCTTAAAACAAGTTTTTCTCGGTATGTACCTGAAATTAAGCAAGTTTTATTGGTTGCGTAAATGTAAAAATGTAGGTATTACAAATCCTTCTCTAAATAGAAAAGGAGGAAGAGTACCATCTCAATTTTTTGCTTGCATTCACTCCTTCATGTTGGTAATATGCATTCAAAAAATCAGGATCCTCAAACTTTTCAAACTGGAGATATTCAGATTTTAATAATGACCAGTTTTGGCGTTCGCGATAAACTCAAATTTGGGGGGGCAAATTTGGGGGGCCCATTGGGGGTATTCCCTACACCTGATGTGATTTTTATAGTCAAATTTGGATTCCTGATGCCTGAAAATACCTAGGCACCAAATCTTGTTACAAAGTTACCTCAATTAGTATAAATAATTTAATTTTGTAATTCAAGATTGTTTGGGAACAAATTCAAAATGGCGGAACGGGGGAATTTTAGCTGAAAATGCAGAAAATTGAAATTGCGATTACTTAAAAAGTATTTGGAATTTTGAGCTGAAATTTTCAAACTGCATTGGTCTCAATAGTCTTTAACATATGGTAAGTTTTCAATCAATTCTGAGATTGATGGTTACATGACCTTGCTGAGTTGACATGGAATGACCCTGGTACTTGATGGTGCTTCTGAGTTTTTGATGGTACTTGATGGTTCTTCTTAGTTTTTATTTGATGGTTTTTCTCAGCTTTTGATGGTCCTTGATGGTTCTTCTCAGTTTTTGATTGTACTTGCTGGTTTTTCTCAGTTTTCAATGGTCATTGATGGTTCTTCTCAGTTCTTGATAGTACTTGGTGGTTCTTCTCAGTTTTTGATAGTATTTTATGGTGCTTCTCAGTTTATGATGGTACTTGATGGTTCTTCTCAGTTTTTGATGGTTGTGGATGGTTCTTCTCAATTTTGATGGTACTTGATGGTTCTTCTCAGGTTACAATGGTATTTGATAGTTCTTCTCAGTTCTTGATAATACTTGGTGGTTCTTCTCAGTTTTTGATAGTACTTGATGGTTCTTCTCAGCTTTTGATGGTCCTTGATGGTTCTTCTCAGTTTTTGATAGTACTTGGTGGTTCTACTCAGTTTTCAATGGTACTTGATGGTTCTTCTCAGTTTTTGATGGTCCTTGCTGGTTCTTCTCATTTTTTGACAGTACTTTGTGGTTCTTCTCAGTTTTCAATGGTACTCGATGGTTATTCTCAGTTTTTGATAGTACTTGATGGTTCTACTCAGTTTTCAATGGTACTTGATGGTTCTTCTCAGTTTTTGATGGTCCTTGCTGGTTCTTCTCATTTTTTGACAGTACTTTGTGGTTCTTCTCAGTTTTCAATGGTACTCGATGGTTATTCTCAGTTTTCAATGGTACTTGATGGTTCTGCTCAGCTTTTGATGGTCCTTGATGGTTCTTCTCAGTTTTTGATAGTACTTGGTGGTTCTACTCAGTTTTCAATGGTACTTGATGGTGCTTCTGAGTTTTTGATGGTACTTGATGGTTCTTCTTAGTTTTTATTTGATGGTTTTTCTCAGCTTTTGATGGTCCTTGATGGTTCTTCTCAGTTTTTGATTGTACTTGCTGGTTTTTCTCAGTTTTCAATGGTCATTGATGGTTCTTCTCAGTTCTTGATAGTACTTGGTGGTTCTTCTCAGTTTTTGATAGTATTTTATGGTGCTTCTCAGTTTATGATGGTACTTGATGGTTCTTCTCAGTTTTTGATGGTTGTGGATGGTTCTTCTCAATTTTGATGGTACTTGATGGTTCTTCTCAGGTTACAATGGTATTTGATAGTTCTTCTCAGTTCTTGATAATACTTGGTGGTTCTTCTCAGTTTTTGATAGTACTTGATGGTTCTTCTCAGCTTTTGATGGTCCTTGAAGGTTCTTCTCAGTTTTTGATAGTACTTGGTGGTTCTACTCAGTTTTCAATGGTACTTGATGGTGCTTCTCAGTTTTTGATGGTACTTGATGGTTCTTCTTAGTTTTAAATGGTACTTGATGGTTCTTCTTAGTTTTTGATGGTCCTTGATGGTTCTTCTCAGTTTTTGATTGTACTTGCTGGTTTTTCTCAGTTTTCAATGGTACTTGATGGTTCTTCTTAGTTTTTGATGGTCCTTGCTGGTTCTTCTCATTTTTTGATGGTACTTGATGGTTCTTCTCAGTTTTTGATAGTACTAGATGGTTCTTCTCAGCTTTTGATGGTCCTTGATGGTTCTTCTCAGTTTTTGATAGTACTTGGTGGTTCTACTCAGTTTTCAATGGTACTTGATGGTGCTTCTCAGTTTTTGATGGTACTTGATGGTTCTTCTTAGTTTTAACTGGTATTTGATGGTTTTTCTCAGCTTTTGATGGTCCTTGATGGTTCTTCTCAGTTTTTGATAGTACTTGGTGGTTCTACTCAGTTTTCAATGGTACTTTGTGGTTCTACTCAGTTTTCAATGGTACTTGATGGTGCTTCTCAGTTTTTGATGGTACTTGATGGTTCTTCTTAGTTTGAAAGGGTATTTGATGGTTTTTCTCAGCTTTTGATGGTCCTTGATGGTTCTTCTCAATTTTTGATTGTACTTGCTGGTTTTTCTCAGTTTTCAATGGTACTTGATGGTTCTTCTTAGTTTTTGATGGTCCTTGCTGGTTCTTCTCATTTTTTGATAGTACTTTGTGGTTCTACTCAGTTTTCAATGGTACTTGATGGTTATTCTCAGTTTTTGATAGTACTTGGTGGTTGTTCTCAGTTTTTGATAGTACTTGATGGTTCTTCTCAGCTTTTGATGGTCCTTGATGGTTCTTCTCAGTTTTTGATAGTACTTGGTGGTTCTACTCAGTTTTCAATGGTACTTGATGATGCTTCTCAGTTTTTGATGGTACTTGATGGTTCTTCTCAGTTTTTGATAGTATTTTATGGTGCTTCTCAGTTTCTGATGGTACTTGATGGTTCTTCTCAGTTTTTGATGGTTGTTGATGGTTCTTCTCAATTTTGATGGTACTTGATGGTTCTTCTCAGGTTTCAATGGTACTTGATAGTTCTTCTCAGTTCTTGATATTCTTGGTGGTTCTTCTCAGTTTTTGATAGTACTTGATGGTTCTTCTCAACTTTTGATGGTCCTTGATGGTTCTTCTCAGCTTTTGATGGTCCTTGGTGGTTCTACTCAGTTCTCAATGGTACTTAATGGTGCTTCTCAGTTTTTGATGGTACTTGATGGTTCTTCTTAGTTTTAAATGGTATTTGATGGTTTTTCTCAGCTTTTGATGGTCCTTGATGGTTCTTCTCAATTTTTGATTGTACTTGCTGGTTTTTCTCAGTTTTCAATGGTACTTGATGGTTCTTCTTAGTTTTTGATGGTCCTTGCTGGTTCTTCTCATTTTTTGATAGTACTTTGTGGTTCTACTCAGTTTTCAATGGTACTTGATGGTTATTCTCAGTTTTTGATAGTACTTGGTGGTTCTTTTCAGTTTTTGATAGTACTTGATGGTTCTTCTCAGCTTTTGATGGTCCTTGATGGTTCTTCTCAGTTTTTGATAGTACTTGGTGGTTCTACTCAGTTTTCCATGGTACTTGATGGTGCTTCTCAGTTTTTGATGGTACTTGATGGTTCTTCTCAGTTTTTGATAGTATTTTATGGTGCTTCTCAGTTTCTGATGGTACTTGATGGTTCTTCTCAGTTTTTGATGGTTGTTGATGGTTCTTCTCAATTTTGATGGTACTTGATAGTTCTTCTCAGGTTTCAATGGTACTTGATAGTTCTTCTCAGTTCTTGATAATACTTGGTGGTTCTTCTCAGTTTTTGATAGTACTTGATGCTTCTTCTCAACTTTTGATGGTCCTTGATGGTCCTTCTCAGTTTTTGATAGTACTTGGTGGTTCTACTCAGTTCTCAATGGTACTTGATGGTGCTTCTTAGTTTTTGATGGTACTTGATGGTTCTTCTTAGTTTTAAATGGTATCTGATGGTTTTTCTCAGCTTTTGATGGTACTTGATGGTTCTTCTTAGTTTTTGATAGTACTTGGTGGTTCTACTCAGTTTTGAATGGTACTTGATGGTGCTTCTTAGTTTTTGATGGTACTTGATGGTTCTTCTTAGTTTTAAATGGTATTTGATGGTTTTTCTCAGCTTTTGATGGTCCTTGATGGTTCTTCTCAATTTTTGATTGTACTTGCTGGTTTTTCTCTATTTTCAATGGTACTTGATAGTTCTTCTTAGTTTTTGATGGTCCTTGCTGGTTCTTCTCATTTTTTGATAGTACTTTGTGGTTCTACTCAGTTTTCAATGGTACTTGATGGTTATTCTCAGTTTTTGATAGTACTTGGTGGTTGTTCTCAGTTTTTGATAGTACTTGATGGTTCTTCTCAGCTTTTGATGGTCCTTGATGGTTGTTCTCAGTTTTGATGGTTGTTGATGGCAGTGGCGTAGCGTGACTTTCAGTAGTGGGTATTCAGTTGAGATTCAAGTTAGGCCCTCAAAATGGCGTAGGATCCTAAAAATCACTCAAAATCTACCTTGCACTTACGTTCTTACTTGTTTTTGTGTAATGAGCTCAGGCCATCTTAGCAAAATATCTATTCAAATATTATACTGCAAAAGTGACGACGAAATTTGGGTTTCTTGTTGACCTATTTATATTCATCTGTTTAATCTGTTCACGATCTCAGTTCTGTTTTACTTCCGTCTTCTTGCCTATGATTGTTTGAGCCTCGGAATCAGTTTTGATCATCTAAGTCGAGAAAGGAGGCTGTACGCAGAGATTTCTCTGCGTACAGCTCTTTTGTTTTCTCGATCTGAAAGGTCAATTTGGGGTCAAATACTGGCGAAATGGAGAGTTCTGATTGGTGGAAACTACCGGAAGAGATTCAGTGCGTACCGTAGACCTCTGCTGTGATTAATACAATGAAATTCCATCTTTTACTGTTCTTATAGACAATTACACATAACCGCTAATCCATTTAGGAATGTTTCCTCTGCTCAACTAGAGCTCTATATCAAAAATATGGAATACGGAATCAAATACAATGGAATGGAATAGATGGAACATATACAATTGTTTTGAGTTGCGTTCAACAACTAGAAATGGAGAAAACACTATGAAGTGTATAACCCAAACGTTAAAAAAGGTCTTCTTGTTTAGCAAAATCTTATATTTAGGCTATTTTTTTATTTTTTGCTCAAAATCCCAGGGTATTCACTGAATACCTTGAATACCCAGACGCTACGCCACTGGTTGATGGTTCTTCTCAATTTTGATGGTACTTGATGGTTCTTCTCAGGTTTCAATGGTCCTTGATATTTCTTCTCAGTTCTTGATAATACTTGGTGGTTCTTCTCAGTTTTTGATAGTACTTGATGGTTCTTCTCAGCTTTTGATGGTCCTTGATGATTCTTCTCAGTTTTTGATAGTACTTGGTGGTTCTACTCAGTTTTCAATGGTACTTGATGGTGCTTCTCCGTTTTTTATGGTACTTGATGGTTCTTCTTAGTTTTAAATGGTATTTGATGGTTTCTCTCAGCTTTTGATGGTCGTTGATGGTTCTTCTCAGTTTTTGATTGTACTTGCTTGTTTTTCTCAGTTTTCAATGGTACTTGATGGTTCTTCTTAGTTTTTGATGGTCCTTGCTGGTTCTTCTCATTTTTTGATAGTACTTTGTGGTTCTACTCAGTTTTCAATGGTACTTGATGGTTATTCTCAGTTTTTGATAGTACTTGGTGGTTCTTCTCAGTTTTTGATAGTACTTGATGGTTCTTCTCAGCTTTTGATGGTCCTTGATGGTTCTTCTCAGTTTTTGATAGTACTTGGTGGTTCCACTCAGTTTTCAATGGTACTTGATGGTGCTTCTCAGTTTTTGATGGTACTTGATGGTTCTTCTTAGTTTTAAATGGTATTTGATGGTTTTTCTCAGCTTTTGATGGTCCTTGATGGTTCTTCTCAGTTTTTGATTGTACTTGCTGGTTTTTCTCAGTTTTCAATGATGGTTCTTCTTAGTTTTTGATGGTCCTTGCTGGTTCTTCTCATTTTTTGATGGTCCTTGATGGTTCTTCTCAGTTTTTGATGGTCATTGATGGTTCTTCTCAGTTCTTTATAGTACTTGGTGGTTCTTCTCAGTTTTTGATAGTATTTTATGGTGCTTCTCAGTTTCTGATGGTACTTGATGGTTCTTCTCAGTTTTTGATGGTTCTTGATGGTTCTTCTCAACTTTGATGGTACCTGATGGTTCTTCTCAGGTTTCAATGGTACTTGATAGTTCTTCTCAGTTCTTGATAGTACTTGGTGGTTTTTCTCAGTTTTTGATAGTACTTGGTGGTTCTTCTCAGTTTTGGATGGTCCTTAATTGTTCTTCTCAGTTTTCGATGGTACTTGATGGTTCTTCTCAGTTTTTGATGGTCCTTGATGGTTCTTCTCAGTTTTTGATTGTACTTCTTGGTTCTTCTCAGTCTTTGATGGTTCTTGATGGTTCTTCTCAGTTCTTTATAGTACTTGGTTGTTCTTCTCAGTTTTTGATAGTATTTTATGGTGCTTCTCAGTTTCTGATGGTACTTGATGGTTCTTCTCAGTTTTTGATGGTTCTTGATGGTTCTTCTCAACTTTGATGGTACCTGATTGTTCTTCTCAGGTTTCAATGGTACTTGATAGTTCTTCTCAGTTCTTGATAGTACTTGGTGGTTTTTCTCAGTTTTTGATAGTACTTGGTGGTTCTACTCAGTTTTCAATGGTACTTGATGGTGCTTCTCAGTTTTTGATGGTACTTGATGGTTCTTCTCTGTTTTTGATAGTATTTTATGGTGCTTCTCAGTTTCTGATGGTACTTGATGGTTCTTCTCAGTTTTTGATGGTTGTTGATGGTTCTTCTCAATTTTGATGGTACTTGATGGTTCTTCTCAGGTTTCAATGGTACTTGATATTTCTTCTCAGTTCTTGATAATACTTGGTGGTTCTTCTCAGTTTTTGATAGTACTTGATGGTTCTTCTCAGCTTTTGATGGTCCTTGATGATTCTTCTCAGTTTTTGATAGTACTTGGTGGTTCTACTCAGTTTTCAATGGTACTTGATGGTGCTTCTCCGTTTTTGATGGTACTTGATGGTTCTTCTTAGTTTTAAATGGTATTTGATGGTTTCTCTCAGCTTTTGATGGTCCTTGATGGTTCTTCTCAGTTTTTGATGGTACTTGCTTGTTTTTCTCAGTTTTCAATGGTACTTGATGGTTCTTCTTAGTTTTTGATGGTCCTTGCTGGTTCTTCTCATTTTTTGATAGTACTTTGTGGTTCTACTCAGTTTTCAATGGTACATGATGGTTATTCTCAGTTTTTGATAGTACTTGGTGGTTCTTCTCAGTTTTTGATAGTACTTGATGGTTCTTCTCAGCTTTTGATGGTCTTTGATGGTTCTTCTCAGTTTTTGATAGTACTTGGTGGTTCCACTCAGTTTTCAATGGTACTTGATGGTGCTTCTCAGTTTTTGATGGTACTTGATGGTTCTTCTTAGTTTTAAATGGTATTTGATGGTTTTTCTCAGCTTTTGATGGTCCTTGATGGTTCTTCTCAGTTTTTGATTGTACTTGCTGGTTTTTCTCAGTTTTCAATGGTACTTGATGGTTCTTCTTAGTTTTTGATGGTCCTTGCTGGTTCTTCTCATTTTTGATGGTACTTGATGGTTCTTCTCAGTTTTTGATGGTCATTGATGGTTCTTCTCAGTTCTTTATAGTACTTGGTTGTTCTTCTCAGTTTTTGATAGTATTTTATGGTGCTTCTCAGTTTCTGATGGTACTTGATGGTTCTTCTCAGTTTTTGATGGTTCTTGATGGTTCTTCTCAACTTTGATGGTACCTGATTGTTCTTCTCAGGTTTCAATGGTACTTGATAGTTCTTCTCAGTTCTTGATAGTACTTGGTGGTTTTTCTCAGTTTTTGATAGTACTTGGTGGTTCTTCTCAGTTTTGGATGGTCCTTAATTGTTCTTCTCAGTTTTCGATGGTACTTGATGGTTCTTCTCAGTTTTTGATGGTCCTTGATGGTTCTTCTCAGTTTTTGATTGTACTTCTTGGTTCTTCTCAGTCTTTGATGGTTCTTGATATTTCTTCTAAGTTTTTGATGGTCGTTGATGGTTCTTCTCAGTTTTTGATAGTACTTGGTGGTTCTTCTAAGTTTTTGATAGTACTTGGTAGTTCTTCTCAGTTTTGGATGGTCCTTAATTGTTCTTCTCAGTTTTTGATGGTCCTTGCTGGTTCTTCTCAGTTTTCAATGATCCTTGATGGTTCTTCTCAGTTTTTGATGGTACTTGATGGTTTTTCTCAGTTTTTGATGGTACTTGCTGTTTCTTCTCAGTTTTGACTGTCCTTGATGGTTCACCTCAGTTTCTGATGGTCCTTGATGGTTCTTCTCAGTTTTTGATGGTTCTTCTCAGTTTTTGATGGTACTTGCTGTTTCTTCTCAGTTTTGATGGTCCTTGATGGTTCACCTCAGTTTTCAGGTATTTGTTGGTAATCTATGGTACTGGTAGTACCTCGGTATTAATAATATTTCTCAGTACTTGATGAAGTAAAATTTGATCATACGACCAAAAAGCCGTTGTGCCTCAGAGGTATGTGGACCCCAGGACAATTATTCTGTTCTATCTGTTTTCTTCTATTTGGTAGCAGGCATTGCTTATTGTTAGAAAGGTTAAAAATGATATAACCAGATTGCACTTGGCCTATTTTTTGGCTTAATTGTCGAGGTCAATTTTCTTGATCCTGATCAGCCTGTTTATAGATTTAAGGCTTTATTAAAGAGCATTTATTTGTTGAGGCAGCTTTGTTTGATTCTGCTTATGTGGTTGATTGTTCTTTGCTTTTATCCGTGATTTTCGAGATAAAAAAGAAAATAATAACCCTATGGATAACCTCCTTAATCAGGGTGAAAATACATAATTGATTAAATTAGGTTTTTACCTATTTTTGGGTTCTTTTGCATCATCGGAATAGATTGCCTAAATGTATTTCATGCACTCTCGCGTTGCATGAAACATGGTCACACGGTAGAAAGCAATAAATATGCTAGAACTAACCAATAAATTCTACCAAAATCGATCTGACTTTTTATCATTCTTAATTGACAGAATGGAAAGTACCAAAAAGTACCACCAAAGGCCTCGAAGTCCTGAGAAATACCATCAAGTATAAACAATTATCATTAAGTAAGAACAAGTAGGGTAATTCGGGGCAAAACGGGTCAGAGGGTAGAATGGGTCATTCTGTATAAAAGTTTTCAGAACCAACGCACGCTATGCTTGGAAGCAAAGCATAGTTACCCCGCGTTGTTTGTTATTCAGCAGTTTAATGGAGGCATGATAATTATCATTAAGTAATAACAAGTACTATCAAGCACTAAGGAGTACCATAAAGTATCAAGTATTACAGAGTAATGTGAGACTATCAAGTACGGGGAAAGTACCATAAGAGAACTGATTAAGTACAAGCAAGTACTACCATCAAGTGCTGAGGAATACCATCAATTACAATAAGTGGTGAGAAGTACCATGAAGTACCATTAAATAGCATAAAGTACTGAGAAGTACCATCAAGTACCATTAAATACCATAAATTACCATAAATACCATCAATCACCATGAATACCATCAATCACCATAAATAACATCAATTTCCATTAAATACCATCAAGTACCATGAAGTACCATCAAGTACTATCAAGTACTGAGAAGTACGATTAGGTACCATCAAGTACCATTAAATACCATTAGATACCGATGCTATATGCGACCTGAAACGATTACATTTTGGGTTAGGGTTCACGGAGCAATTCTAGAATACTCCTCTGATAATAATAATAATAATAATGAATTTGTTTAAAGTTGGCTTTACAAAGCTACATTTTATCTAAAATTAACGCTAATTAACGCCAACTATCTAATATATATACAGATTTTAAAATGCTAGAGATAAAATTCTAATATAAAAGTGTAAAGTTCCATAGCTTAAAGTGTGATAAAATGCCTTAAAATGTACTAAAACTAGATAAAATCATAGAGAGTCTTGACAAAAGAGCTGTTTCCTGGTATTTATATGTAGAGTTCTACATTCTACAATGGGCATATCAATATCTCAAATAGTCCTAGAAAATAAAATATTATCTCCGACCTACTTCCTGGTACTCAGGGATTCTTGTCATTGGTTTACTTCTTCGTAGGTGGTGCTGGGGGTACGACTTTTGCCACTTGGAAGGCGCCATCATTAGCGTGAAGAGGTGTCTCGTATCAACCACCTGCCCCGCAGCCAGAGAGAGCAAAGATAGGGATTTATTGAAGAACGGACTGGACTGCAAAGTGAGTTGGCTTTCATATGAGTTACAGGCAGGGTTAGAATTACAGTCAAGGTTTGAGTTAGGGTTCACGGACGCTAATTCCAAATATTTGTACCCCTTACAAGGTGTATGCTGTAGTTTTTAGTTGTAGTCAAGCGATGTCTTGAGTGATATGGGGATCCTACACTACTGAACGTCTGCCATAATAATGAGAGATATCCATTCACACTACTCCCCACCCCCTTAACCACTGCAAACCAACCACATACGTTTTTATTCTCGTTTAACTTTCTTCCTGTGAATGCCACTTCTCTTAACCCTATTACGACCGGGGGGGGCACAAAGTGCCCGCAGCAAATTAAGAATGCTGTATCTCCCAGAAAACACGTAATATTCTACTAGAACCTGTTCGAATTTTCCTCAATATCATCAGAGCACCTAAAAAAAATAATTTTGGTACTATCACACCTTCGTTGATCACGTGACACTTCTTTTGTCAACAAGCAGTCAGGTGTAAAAATGTTTTAGGACCCTTAATTCTGCAAATATACCACATAGAGACTTGCTTGAAGCACCATTGTCTTTGTTTTGATGAGGGCTTTTGAATGATATATGATATATTTTAATTTGCTGACGTAAGCAAAATTAAAGATAGGAAAAGAAAATTATTTTTTTCATTGAAAATTTCTTTTTTGGCTTTCCTGAATAGCGATGAACTACAAAAAATTCTATTTTTCAATCTGAATGGTGATTTTTTCTTATTTTTCTTCATTGTAAATTTTACCGACTTGAACATTTATGAAAAAAATGGTAAAAATATGTTAGGATATTGAAAAATGTCAATTAAATTGATAAATTATGACTTGAAAATGCTTTTTGTTCATCAATAGACCATTTGAGAGGTAAAAAACCGTAAGATTAGCTTCAATTACAAGCTAAATGGCTATAAGTAGTTATCATCGTTTTTCAGACTTATGACGTCACTGTGACGTCATTGGTAGCCATTATGGACTATGGTTTTCAAAACACCTTCAATCGATAGAGCAAGTGAAGTTCTATAGTTCTACCAAGTTTCAAGCCTTTATCGCGTTCCTAACAAGAATTATAGGGGGCTGGCACAATGTGCCCCCCCCCCGGTAGTACAAGGGTCCAAAAAGCCCGGTAGTAATAGGGTTAAAGTGCCTTGGCTCCCAAATCTCAACTCCAACTTTCCACTCCAGGTGAGGGGGAACAAGTTACTGATGTGAAAATCCTTGAGAAGACAGAACCATATGGGTGACTGCACTTTTATATACATTTGTGAGTACATTAGTATAACGAATTAATCTTGCAACTATTAATAATAAATAGATTCTGCGTGTAGAATCACTGGAAAAAACTGTCATTTAATTTTGAGAATTCCGTGTCAATCTTGTCTTATGATGAGGTTATTTTGATAATATGAGAATTCAATGGTTTTATCAATAATAAACTCGATAACAGTGCAGCATTAATAACAAAAATGTGCATTGTTTGGAGTGGCAAGGATTAGCCTTTCCTTGGTAAATATTGAAATAGTCAAGGTCCATTAGTAGATAAATGAGGTGTCTTCACTTTCAACTTAGGCCAAAATTTGTTTGCAAAGTCAGGTAAACCCAATCACTCGTCGAAAGTCTCGAGATTCTTTTTTTATAGGCAATAAAATCAAAGTTTACCTACATGACATTTAACGGATAAACTAAAATAATATAACATAAAAATGAATAGACACATGGTCATCGAGTTCCAACTATGAACAACACTTACAATAGGATATAATTGACAGAAATAGTTTGTCAACAAAAAAAACATTAATAAAAAAAATACAAAATCACTCGTCGAAAGTCTCGAGATTCTTTTTTTTATAGGCAATAAAATCAAAGTTTACCTACATGACATTTAACGGACTAACTAAAAATAATATAACATGAAAATAAATAGACACATGGTCATCGAGTTCCAACTATGAACAACACTTACAATAGGATATAATTTACAGAAATAGCTTATCAACAAAAAAAACACTAATAAAAAAAATACAATACATACACTTTAGACACTACGAATTAGCTGCGATAGTCCAAGAATAGGGGTAGCACAGCCACACCCAAGGGGCATAGCAATCCCATCCCGGTGACTTTGAGACAAATGTACCAGGAAACAGACTGCCGCTCATCAGGATACACAACCGAGCTACCTCAACGAAATCGCTCTGTTGTTTTTATGTAATTAATTGTTGCTTCCAATATAATGCGATTTGTTACGACACATGAATTTGGGCTTCTATATAGCAATTGTTCACATAATGATTCTCTTTTGGACGATATGATATCAATCCCGGGGATGTCAGAAAGTTGACCAAACTCGAGATTCTCAGCCTTCCGACTGCCATCATTGAAGTTGAAGAAGTTTGCTTATTCACTAAGAGATACTTGGTGTGAAGATACACCAAATGAACCCCTTACACCATTCGTTACGGTTAGACATCGAATTTTGTACTCTGTTGCCACACGATAAGAAGGTCAAGTAAAGGGTTAGAACACCATGCATTATCAAAAGGCTTGAAATGTTATTGAAACCAAAAATGATGTTTGACAAGTCCAAATCATAGGTTTGTCCAATCTAAAAGGCCACAAACCTATCAATGTTACTACTCTACTTGAGGGTACTTCACCTCAAACTGATTTTCCATATGTGACAATCCCCGCAAAATTTATTGGAAGCATTGCATGATTTTAACAGTTTTCTACATTTTGCCCCCTCCCCCCATTACAATGTTGTTTCTAAAATTCCATTCAGTAAGTGTTTGGTGTAGTCTGATAAAGTTTCTTTTGGAAACAACATTGTTTTCAGGATGGAGGGGGGTTTGATTGGAAATGAAATACTAAGAAAGCTAAAAAATTAGTTATTTATTTAGAAAACAAGGGTGTTCCAACTACTTTTGGCGGGGATTGCAGGTGAAAACTGTAATATCATAAGAATGTGACCTATTGCTACAAATCTCTGCACTAAAATGCAGCAATACATTTATATTTCAATACAACAATGCATAAGGAAAAAATTTCAAGTTTCAGATGTACTATCAACTTGCTTGTTTAGGGGTAATGCCCATTAATAGACCACACCTTTTTCTGAAGAATTGAAGAGAGCCTACGGTATTTTTTTAGGTGCTTAATTAAGTTACAGACCTGACATTTATACCACGGACCTACCGTAAATCCTCGAAGAAACCCATAGGGGCTTATTTGCAAAATTATTTTTAGGCAGGGGGCTTAATCGAGGGGTGGCTTAAACAGAAGTTTGTCATTTTCTTCAAAAGTTGACATAGAAATGATAAAATTTTCTTTATCGACTATGTTGAAAAATGACAAATAAGGCTATTTCTCAGACGAAATATAATAATAACTATGAAACCCACAATTCTTTCTCCTTTTTGTCTTCAGGTGAAGTTGATAATACTTTATAGCTATGTCCTGTGGGGGTTTTCTCGAAATAACATACTATTCTGCCATCATGCTTCCATGGGGGCTTTTTCGATGGGGGGCTTATTTGCAGAAATGAAATTTTAGATATGGGCTTATTTTAGGGGGGAGTATTCGGAGTTGGGGGCTTATTCGAGTATTTACGGTAAATATGGTTGGGCTGTATCTTGAACCACTTTTATAATTATTGGTCACCATTAAGTTTATTCTCTAGCTTGTACAAAAATTTGAAAGTATTTATAAATTCAATGAAAAGAATTTTGTCATAGCCTTGTTCCATAGACAGCGAATTGGCTCTTTGAGGTTCAATGTAAAGATCTACTATACTTCTTGTCAATGTTAGAATTTTTAGGACTATAACTTTAGCACCTAAAAGAAACTGCAGAGCCAAGGCAACAGTGACATATGTTCCTTTTACACTAGGCTATCAAAATTATTGCACAGATCGATTCAAAATGGCGGCAAAATTGCAAAGCTGTGAGGGCTAGGCCTAAATTAAAATTCCCATAACTTGTGTCAGACAGCTCACAAATAAAAGGTTTTGGTAGCAAAATTTAGGAAATTTTACTGACACCATAGCTCATAACAACAAGCAATAATAAATTGAGGGAGAAATTATATATGACTTGGGATTTGAGTGATGGTCAAAATATCGGAAAGAAGATTTTGGAGAAGGAGTTGTCATCTAAAATCAGTACAAAAGTGTTGTAAAAAGTCATTAATATGGTAAAGTGCTTTATACATTGTTGCATTTTAATGCACATATTTGTAGCAACAGATATCTGCAAATCATGAACATATAAGAAATTACAGCTTGCAATGAAAAACTTGTAACGCACATAATGTTCCTTTGAAGACGTACAAATTTTGTTTCATTGATTATCTGAGGGGAGGTATTACGTCTTTGCTAAATTTGACACAGGGGAGGAATTCCACATTTTTGAGATTCAAATTCCTGGATGAACTCTGAGTGTTTGCCATAACATTACACAAGAAAGAGCCAACACTAACACCTCCCTACAGAGTGGACCTCCGTATGAGTTAATCACCAATTACCCGATCGTAGTGAAGGGTAAATGGGATTCCATGAACTGTGAACTGCAAGGAGCAGTAGACTACATGAGATGCGCGCGCATAGTCTCGAGAACACTATTTAAAGCTATAATGACGAACCCTTAGAAAAATGAACAGCGAAATGAAGTCAGAAAAAACTCAAAGGGGAGGGAATTCTGGGTGTGGCATGTAGTCTACTGCTCCTTGCAGTTCACAGTTCATGGAATCCCATTTACCCTTCACTACGATCGGGTAATTGGTGATTCCACGTCACTGCTCCTGCGAAGGAGCAGCTGACCACATGAGATTTTAAAGCTCTGACTGAATTGAGCACACAAATAGGGGCATACAGTAAAATGTTATATATTCCACTATCCCCAAGAGGCAATGAGTAAACATAGTATAATTGTAACAAAACCGATATTGCTCATCACCATATAACATAACCAAAGTATAACAACCAACAATGTTGATAAATGTCATTTCAACAAAAAAATGTTCCACTAGTTTAGAATCAAATTAACGTAATCCTCTTCCACCTCTGTTCCATGGTTAATAATTTGTTTATCATAAAATGTTCTGAACGTGCTCTCAGCTTTCCAACAACCTCTTTTTAGAATATATTGAACTGGTACGCCTTTCTCCTTGGCTTTACTTGCTGAGGCAGACCTACAGCTGTGGGCTTGAAAGACACTCGTGTCAACCCCAGCTGATTTTAGGTCTGCTTTGACCCACCTTGACAAGGTGTCGCTACTAGCTGGTTTATGTGGTGTCCCATATGTAATAAAAAGTGGTTTCACATCCACTGGAACAAGATGTTTCCGTTTCTGTAAATATATTCCCATGCAATTAACAATACACAGTTTCTGATTTTCAACATATTGATTATATGTGATTGCCTCAATATGTCGACCCGGCTTATTGTGCTTCTGCACTGAGTTTGGTAAAATAATGAGCTGGTTTCCAGAAAACGTTATGTTGTCTATATTTATTGTCAAAAGAGTCTGTTTCCTTTTTGCCCCCAATATCATCAGAAGAACTGCTACCTTGTGAGTCAGTTGTTTGAGATCGAGTAATTCATTTGGTGGCAAAGAGTCATAGTATTTTAAGACTACATTAATATCCCATATTCTTGAATATTTCGGTAGAGGAGGATGTTTGTTGTACACTCCTTTTAAAAACCTGGAAATCATAGGATGTTCAGCAATAGATTTATAACCAGGCAAACACACAACGGAAGATAGGGCACTTCGGGCAGCAGCTAGTCCGCTGTACATACACCCTCCATTGTACAGCCGCAGCAAAAATTCAAGTATTGTGTTTACTGAAGTTTGTACAGGATCCGCTTCAACTTCTCTGCAGTATATTTCCCAACGCTTTAAAACTGAGTCATATTTGCTAACTGTGGTTTTCCTCCAGGAATTTAAAATGATTTCAGATACTTCAGGGGAAAATTCCTTGCATTGTATGTGCTGCCAGATAGGAGAACTGCTGCTAGTCGCAGTTTCGGTAGTAGAGGATGAGATTCTTCTGGTTTGAATGGCAAACGAAGCAGTGCCTTTGTTTGTGGCAGTACCACTGGTGGCATGACGAGGTATTTCAGCATCATTGGGTACCAGAATTGGCTGGGCCAGAGGGGTATAATCATGATCCCCATAGCATTCTCCTTTATTATCTTTGCAATTGACTTCCCCACGAGACTGAACGGAGGAAATGCATAAAATTTAACATCAGCCCAAGAAAGTGAAAATGCATCAACAGCTATACAACCTGGATCAGGAATCCAGGATACATATTTACTTAGCTGCTTATTCAAGCGAGATGCAAATAGGTCAACTTCCGGTTTAAAACCAAGCTCTTTGACCAAAATATTTAGAATATTTGGATGAAGCATCCACTCTGTTTGATCACTGAAAGTTCTTGACATGTGATCAGCAGTTGTATTTTTTGCCCCTGGGATATGGGCTGCAGAAATATGAATTCCCTTTTCATTACAGAATTCCCATATATCTGCAGCAAGAGCATCAAGTGGAGGTGATTTAGTCCCCCCCTTGCTGTTGATGTATGCAATTGCCGTACTATTGTCACTCATTATTCTAATGTGGTTGTATATTGTTGATTTGCAATAAGTTTCCAGAGCTAATTTTATAGCCTTTAATTCTAGGAAATTAATTTGCTGTATTTCAGATTTTGCCCATCGGCCCCCAATTGGGCAAGTTCCATCATCAGCCCCCCAACCTAAGTTGCTAGCATCAGTAAATATTGTATGGTCAATATCTGGGATTTCAATTTTCCTAAAGGACGATTTTATATTTGCAACCCACCAAGCTAGTTCCTGGTCACACTCTATTGGCATACTATGTATTTTGGCCTCAAAATTCCCTTTGTTTGCTTTCAGTTGTTGAATCTTAAAACGTTCTAGGTTTCTATAGTGTAGCGGCCCATTGGGAACAGCAGGGAAAGTGGATAGCAATGAGCCAATGACTGATGCTAGTTGCCTAATGGTTTGTATTTCCAAAGATTTAAAATTGTTTATTTTGTGAATAAGACCATTAGTCTTCCTTTCAGATAAAGAAACACACATGTTGTTAGAGTTAATAACAAAACCAAGGAATTCAATTTCCTGTTTTGGCTCAAGTATTGATTTCTCTGCATGAATAGTGAAGCCCAAATTTTGCAGTGTGTCAATTGTAGTTTGCACATTTGACAAACATTGGGCATATGTATCTCCCTGTAGATATGTGTCATCTACAAACACTACTGATAGAAAGCCCTGTGCCCGCAAGTGTGAAAAGGGAGGTTTCAGTATCTTAGTAAATACTCTCATAGCTTCTGAGTATCCATTTGGCATGGCAACATATTGGTACAATTGTTTATCCCAAATAAATTTGAAATATTTGTGATGCTCAGAATGCAGGGGAATGGAGTAAAATGCATCCTTTAGATCCACACTAGCCATCCAGACATCTGGCCTAATTATACTCAAAACATTTTCCAATGACTCCATTTTAAAATGATTATATGTCACATGGCAATTGAGTCTTTTTAAATTTAAAATCATTCTGAGGGTGCCATCCCTTTTTTCCCTAGTAAAAATGGGAGAGATGAAGTCATTAACTTCAGCTTGGCATTTTGAAATTACTCCCTTTTTGAGAAGCTTTGAAACTTCCTTATTAATAGCCTGGGAGTCCTCGTGTGAGAGTTTGGATTGCTTGGAAGCATGAAAGTCAGGCTGGGTTTCAAAGTCTACCTTAAGTCCTACTCTAACAATGCTAAGGATAACAGGGTCATCAGTAATTTTATGCCAATTGTCCAAATAATTGGTGATATTGCCCGCTTTATAATTTGTCATAGCTGTATCAAGATCATTTTTTAATTGTTGTATGACTTCATCGGTACTCACCTTATTTATATTTAATTCTTCTCGTGCCATTGTGACTTGTTGTGTTGATTCTGGCTGCCTTGTCTCTTGTGAAAACCCTTTTTCCCATTGGCAAGGCTTCGATGGGGGGTGAACTTGTTTTTTGAGGCTCTGGGGTGACTGTAAGAGGAGCTTGGTCTAGGGGACTTAACCATGTTTGCTTTTTTAAGCACGTTGTTTGTTGATGTCATATTCTGAATTCTTTTGGAAAGCTCATCCCCAAAAAGAAGAGTGGAACCTGCAGGCACATTTGATGCCAGTCCTTGATATCTATAAGGAAGTTTTAATTTGATGTTATCACGTCTATATTGTGTTAAGTCTTGCATGGCGTGCCCCAGCAATGCTAGAGCATCACATGCATTGGAGATGAGTGGTTTTACATCCTCTTTTGGGATGTTATCTGTCTTATAAGCCAGTAGCTTATCACAATTATTTGCCACTGCTGCTGTCACCTTAGTTAACTGATTTTGTATTTTCTGAAGGGAGTTTTCCTGTGATCTATAAGACTGTGTTAGATTTTCAGTAAAAATCTCTTGGTTACATCGTGGCACTGCCACAGATGGGCAATTAGAGGGCACAAGGAGGTTCTTAATTTTCTCCCTTACCTTATCATCTGGAAGCTTTTCAGTAAAAAGCTTGTTGATAATTTTTGCCAACTTAGGGTCTATTTCATCTCCCTTTTTACTGGCGAGATCGAAATCTTCCTCAATTTCATCCAGTATTTGGACTGAACTATTTTCCCCTTGTGGATCTTCGTCAGGGGTTTGGAGTAGCTCTGCAATGCCTTGGTCAATGCTGCTATGATCAGGTATGCTGACATTATCAGCATCCTGCTCAGGTTCTGAGTCAGAGACTGGGTTATCAGAATCCCCTTCAAGTGAAGGCGCTAAATTTGGAGCCTCTTCCTGCACATTTTTGCGTGCAATTTTGCAGGCAGTACCTGCAGAATTCGTTTTAGAGGGACGTTTTTGTCCTGCAGCACCTGAAATGAACTGACTAAGAACATTAGCCAGTTTATCTACCGAGGATTCAATCCTATCGCTCATGTTATCCAGGCTGCGCTGTTGGGCCTCTTGAAGCCTCAAAAACAGCCCTTGATCACCTTCGGCATCAATAGTTTCATTTGCACCCACTGCTGGGGTGTCTGAGTTGTTTTTATCCGACATGAAATAAGAATTTAGGGTTCGATGCAAAAGATATAAAAAGAAATAAATCTACTTATCTTTGAAAAATTCTTGCTTTATCTGTCCTCTTCGACGACACGCTTGCGAAGTGATCTCGAGACTATGCGCGCGCATCTCATGTGGTCAGCTGCTCCTTCGCAGGAGCAGTGACGTGGAATCTGTATTTTTCGTATGGTTCAACCAGATACTTGTAATTTAATTTTTTAGCATTTATGATAAAATGGGCCTTTATTCAAATGCCAGCCATATCAAAATAGTCTCATTTTCATAAACATCAAAACGAGACTGAGTTGAGTTTGGGTGCCCTGTTATGGAATGTTATGGGTTAATTTGAATTACAATGCAGCCTCGTTCCCGTTTCACAAAATCAAGAGCATTTCTTGTGAACTAGTCTTTTCCAACTAAGAAGACGAGGGAGACGGACGGAGGTAAGCAGTTGTTAGTCGATAACTTTGACGAAAGTTACAGAGGTCGTAATTTGTGAGTTCTACAGTTGTTCATCTATTTATTTTGACCCATTTACTCTTACTTCGCTTCTTATTATTTCACTAATTATCTCGTCTAAGCCATAACTGTTACATACACGCTTTTTATATGAAGAACCTAGCTCAGGGCCTAGTTCTTTAAGTTTCTTATTTTGAGACCTCTTTTGACCACTTTGTAGCTAGTTTTAAAAGTTCCTTAGTAGTTCCTTGATTTTAAGTATTTACTTAGTAGATAGGAATAAGTATCGACGCAAGAAAAGCATCAAAATTGAACATTTTGCAATAAACTCGTGATGTTCTTTATAAAAAAAGCGTGTAAAGCCACAACTGTTGCTTTAAAGATATTCGTTTATTTGAAATTTTCCCTTACAGGTTCGTTACGATGGAAAAAAAATTGCGGAGGATGAACACTGCCAGAAGTTTTGCTAAACGAGGGTTGACGTTGGTTTTGAATACAGCATCAGAAGTTCTAATGACTGAAGGTTCAGCAGACGATGTAATGAAGAGATCTCAAGATTTGGTGGGGGTTTTTGACCAACTTGGAAGATGAAGATGATTTTGAGGAAGGTCTACATTTACAAAGCCGAAATAACTTTGTAACACGGTTTTCGGATTCCTGTATCAACCAACACAGATGCCCGGACCTTCGGTTTTCAGTTGGCCATGTCAGCTCGAACACATGCCCAGACACCCGCTTTTCAGTTCTTAATATCAGCCCGTACAGATCCCTAGAAGTCCGAAAGTGATTTTCAGATTGCCTTGTTAACCTGTAAAGATATGCAGAAATCCGGTTTTCAGTTTGCGATGTTAGCCCATACAGATGTGTCTTGACAGAAAATTTACAAATGCACTGATGATTCATCGAGAAAGAAAAATTGACCTAAGAAGAAACCGGTTTTCAGTTTACCATGCCAGTCCATTTAGATGCCCAGAAGTCCTGTTTTCAGTATGCCATGTCAGCCCGTACAGATGCGCTAAAATCCGGCTTTCAGTTTGCCATGTCAGCCCGTAAAGATGCCCAGATATCCGGTTTTCAGTTTGCCATGTCAGCCCGTACAGATGCCCAGATATCCGGTTTTCAGTTTGCCATGTCAGCCCGTACAGATGCCCTGAAATCCGGCTTTCAGTTTGCCATGTCAGCCCGTACAGATGCCCAGATATCCGGTTTTCTGTTTGCCATGTCAGCCCGTACAGATGCCCAGATATCCGGTTTTCAGTTTGCCATGTCAGCCCGTACAGATGCCCTGCAATCCGGCTTTCAGTTTGCCATGTCAGCCCGTGCAGATGCCCAGATATCCGGTTTTCAGTTTGCCGTGTCAGCCTGTACAGATGCCCTGCAATCCAGTTTGCCATGTCAGCCCATACAGATCCCTAGAAGTCCGGTTTTCAGTTTCCTGGTTTCCAGTTTTCAATAATAGCCCGTGAAGATTTGTCTTGACAGAAAATTGATCAAGAAGAAAAATTGACCCAGAAAGAATTCAAATCTACGGCCACTGATTTGGTGCACAGTGCTCTACTAACTAAGTTGGTAGAATACTAAATTGCCAAATCAGTGTTCATGATTTGACATTTTGCTGATTGATCACATTCAATTCCTATGTACTGCCATCAACTTTCTATCATCGTTCATCTATTCTACCATCATTCTCACTTTCTTATCCCTAAGGGTCTAAAACGAAAATGAATCTTAAATTCAAGTCATCTGTTCCAATAAATCATAGTACCAAAAATCTGAATAATGTATATTCCAATGAATCCCTGTTCCACAGTCCAAAGCCCTGATTCCCTGTTCCAACAAATCCCAGATCCTGATCTACATTCCAACGCAAATCCCTAATTCCCTATTCCAAGGTCCAATAATCCCTAATTCCCTATTCCAAGATCCACAATCTGGATAATCCCTGGTCCAGAAGCAAAAAGGGTTGCCATAAATATGGTCAAAAAAGGTCTCTCAATTGTTAGGTTGGCAGCTGCATTTTTGGGCATTTGACCAGTGAATCCCTTCCGACCACTAAAATTTGTCCAATTTCCACTGATTTTGAGTAAATTTAGTCTAAATTTGAATAGAAAAAGGGTTGCCAGATCCCCCTTTCCAGTTTGCCAGGCAAATGGTGGGCTATTTTTGACAAATCGACCAGTAATTCCACGAAAATTTTTGTTCATTTATTCATTATTCAATATTTAATCATTTATTCAGTGCTTTCACTTTCATGGAAATTTCCTTTTAATAAAAAATTTATTAATTACATTTAATCATCATATTTATTTGATATATTTATTAATTATATCTATTCATTAAATCTATTTTTTGTATTTATTTAATATTTATTCATTAACTGAATATTTGATATTTATCTATTGCCATAATTAAATATGGATTTTTTATTTATTCTTTCATTCATTTCATCATCAAAAGTGGATCCAAAATCCGGGTAAAGCTCTGGCAAACAGAAAAAGTGGATCTGGCAACCCTTTTCCCTTTCAAATTTGGACCGAAATTACTCAAAATTAATGAAAATTTGTCCATTGACAGTGATCGAAAGGAATCCATTGGTCAAATGCCCAAAAATATTGCTACTAGCTAGACCATTTTGGGACAATTTTTGACCAGATTTATGGCAACCCTTTTTTTGAGATTAAAATGCACTGGATCTAGGATTCATAGATTGTGAATTTGGGTTTGAACAGAATTTGTTGGATTATGGATTATGTAATTTTTGGGAACAGGATCAGGGATTTAGATTCTGTAGGAAAGAATATGAATATGACAATAGTAGAATGGTGTTGGATAAAGTGAATGGTAGAATGTAGGAATGGAACAAATATGAGAATGGGGGTGAGAATAAAAAATTGTTCACGAAAATATCAAATCAAGATAACTGATTTGGCAAATTAGTATTCTACCAACTGAGTTAGTTGAATACTATGCACCAAAGCAATGGTCGTAGATTTGAATTCTTTGTAAGACAATTTTTCATTCTTGGACTGTAAACTTCATCTGTGTTTCTGCATAGTGTAACAGAGTAATCGCAAAACTGGACTTTGGAACATCTGTACCAGCTGACATGGGAAACTGAAAACCGGACATCTGGGTATCTGTATGGGCTCACACGGCATATTGAAAACTGGGCGTCTGGGCATCTATGCAGGCTGAAATAGCAAACTGAAAACCGCGTGTCTGGGTTTTGGTACGGGCTGACAAAGCAAACTGAAAACCGCGTGTCTAGGCATCTGTACAGGCTGGCATGGCAAACTGAATACCGTTGTCTGGGCTTTGGTACGGGCTGACGTGGCAAACTGGAAACCACGTTTCTGGGTTTCTGTACGGGCTGACATGGCTAACTGAAAACGACGTGTCTGGGTTTCTGTACGGGCTGACGTGGCAAACTGGAAACCGCTTTCTGGATTTCTGTACGGGCTGACGTGGCAAACTGGAAACCGCGTTTCTGGGTTTCTGTACGGGCTGACATGGAAAACTGAAAACGGCGTGTCTGGGTTTCGGTACAGGCTGACATGGCAAACTGAAGACCGCATGTCTGGGTTTCGGTACAGGCTGACATGGCAAACTGAAGACCGCATGTCTGGGTTTCGGTACGGGCTGATGTGCAAACTGGAAACCGCGTTTCTGGGTTTTGGTACGGGCTGACGTGGCAAACTGGAAACCGCCTTTCTGGGTTTCTGTACGGGCTGACATGGCAAACTGAAAACGGCGTGTCTGGGTTTCTGTACGGGCTGACATGGCAAACTGAAAACGGCGTGTCTGGGTTTCGGTACAGGCTGACATGGCAAACTGAAAACCGCATGTCTGGGTTTCGGTACAGGCTGACATGGCAAACTGAAAACCGCATGTCTTGGTTTCTGTAAGGGCTGACATGGCAAACTGAAAACGGCGTGTCTGGCTTTCTGTATAGGCTAACATGGCAAACTGAAAACCGCGTGTCTAGGTTTCGGTACAGGCTGACATGGCAAACTGAAAACCGCATGTCTTGGTTTCTGTAAGGGCTGACATTGCAAACTGAAAACGGCGTGTCTGGCTTTCTGTATAGGCTAACATGGCAAACTGAAAACGGCGTGTCTGGGTTTCGGTACAGGCTGACATGGCAAACTGAAAACCGCATGTCTGGGTTTCGGTACAGGCTGACATTGCAAACTGAAAACCGCATGTCTTGGTTTCTGTAAGGGCTGACATGGCAAACTGAAAACGGCGTGTCTGGCTTTCTGTATAGGCTAACATGGCAAACTGAAAACCGCGTGTCTTGGTTTCTGTACGGGCTGACATGGCAAACTGAAAACCATTGTCTGGGTTTCTGTACGGGCTGACACAGGAACTCAAAACCAACGTCAACCATCGTTTAGCATGGCAAAACTTCTTGCAGTCTTCAGCCTCCGCCATTTGTCTTCTATCGCGAAGAATCTTCAAAGAAAAATTTCAAATCAATTCATATGTTCATGCAACCGTTAAAGCTTAGCCTAAACACAAATTAACGAAATATCATTAAATAGTGAGAAACGAAATATGAGTAAATGGGTCTACAGACAAACAACTTTACAACTCACGAGTTATGTTCTTCTGCAACTTTCTTCAAAGTTCTTGATCGACAACAGGTTATCTCCGTCCGTCTCCCTCGTCTTCTCAGTTGGAAAAGGCCAGATCCCAAGGTACGCTTCGAGTTTGAGAAATGGGAACGAGGCTTTATTCAAATTCAAATTAGTCAACAACAGGGCACCCAGATTCGATTAATGCTATCTATTAATTCAATTAAATCAAATTAAATCAAACGTTTTCTTTTTCAAAGGAAAATTCTGTTCGTAGCAAAGTGGTCTTACTTTCAAAGTCTGCACAATATTTATAATTGCATGAATTCGATAAAGGAGTATAAGGTGGCTGTTTTGATATTTTCATTTCTTGAAAATGATTTTCAGATTTCTATTGCTACAAATTTATGCACTAAAATGCACCAATGCATAATAAAAATATGGCACTTTTAGCTGTATTCAATGAAACTTGCATATATTTTTCCTTCTCTTTATCCAATCAATGTTCGGTAGTGAAAGAAAATAAAGAAACGACGGTATATGAAGGAAAATTAGGTTTTTATGTAAAGAAACTGGCTAACAAACTTTTCGTGCCATAATTGGGGTGAAAGCTAAGAAACTCTGGTACGAAGATTTAGCATAGTTTCTTACATAACAAAATGAGTGCACTGTGGAGGGATAGCGTCAGAGGATTGGAAGCTGTTCAGTACAGTCAGGGGGTAGCATCAATTGCATTCAATTTGCATTTATGGTTATAAATTACACCCCCCTAAAGCAGACATTCAAGCTTCGAGCCGGCTAACATCCAAACAAATAGAAAGAATTGCTCAATAAAATTATTAAAATCTATGAATGTAGGAAATTTGTAAGATTTCGAATAATCTAAAACATAAAAATATTGAAACAATGGACCTAGATTTTTCTTATATTTCGCAAACAAAGGTTTTCTCAAAGCTGTTGGTCGGTATGATCAAAGAAGGGACCAACCAATACTAACGACTACCAGTTTTGTTTTGACCACAGATACGGGGTTTTATTGAAACTTTTGATAATAGCTATATGATACATAGATGATTGAATTTCTGGCTGTAAGAAACGCACTTTTAATAAACTGTATATAATAATATATATGAAAAATTTTAAAATATAATATAAAAAATTAGCCATGTTACCGAGATACATTCTATTGTTGTATTTTTATCAACGTATACCTATCTAGGTATGTGCTGCATTTTACATAGTTCACAAGGCTTTATTGTTAAAAATGAGCACTTTACACAGGAAACTGAAAAAATCCAAGCTGGCTAATTTCTTGTATTTTGGCACGTAATTTCAAACATGGCAGCCTTCAGTTTCTTAAAAGTGCATTTCTTAAATGCGGAATCATAATGTATTATTAAATCTAAGAACTAATAGTCTTCCTTGGGGGTTTTCTCCAGGAATCCTCTATTTGGTAATAGTTCTTCTGACAAATAAATTTTCACCATGAACCCCATCGGCATCATTAGTAGGTGTGGTCAAAACCAAATTGGCAGTCGCTAATTTTGGCAGCTATAGTTGCTAGGGAGACTGTTCCCATCATGCAACAAGATCTATCATCTTTTGCAGAATTTTTCAGACGTTTCTTACAAGAGAATAAGTGGTTTTTTGAAAATCAGTATTGATCAACAATTATTCTTGGGCCCAATGGCTTTGAGGAAAACCTTGAACATTATCAACAATTTCTAACTAGTGACAAAGGGATGAAGAATTTGCGGTTAGAAAGATACTGTAAAAGCACTATTAAGCTCTGGGGGCTTATTTCATTTTTGAGGTTCTACAGGGGGGGGGGGGGGTACTAGAGGGGTGCGCTAAAAAGAGGGTTTGCAAAAGAAATGCCTCACTTTCAAGAATTTTAAGTTAGAAATCCACAATAATACGATGGAATAAATCCATTAGCCAGCTCTAGCTTATCACATTTTACTCTGTAGTATTTCTTGTACAAAGGGGGTGGCTTAAAAGAGGGGGGCTTAATAGAGCTTTTTCCGTAGTTGATGAATCAGGTAAAGATTACCTGAAAACTAAGATATTCTGAGTTCCTGAGTACTTTTCTGCAAATACTCTCCCATCTGGTGTAGGATCACTGAATGCAAGTTTATCTTTCGAAACCATTACTCCGTAGATGAAATTGTTCCTGGTAATTTAAAGAAAATAAATGAAAATAGAGATAATATATAACAAACCAACAGACATGTTCTTCTGTGACTTTGAGTTTTGTGCTTGCGCACTCGTCAGACAGACTATACCAATCTATAACTGCTCTATACTCACGTATATCGAGCACTATATCGAGGGCAGGCATGCTTTAACCATTGAAATAGAGATAAAATAAATAATCTATCTGAAAAAGGGAGGTATAAACAAGAAAACAAAAAATTGGGGGCCAACTAGAACTAACCATTAGGGTCAACTAGAACAAACCATAAAAATTAGATGGAGAGGCTCGAAATTAGAATGATTATTGGATAGGAGCTGATAAAATTTTTTCTCTAGAAAAGGGAGAGGGTTATCAAAGAAAGAACTTTTCACTTTGATTTCACTTAACAACTTTGAATTGGTATCTGAAAATTTGCCCAGAAAATGCAAGCCCCGTAAAAGTGGAGTCATTTCCATGTTGAATTGATCTTGTTTTTGAAGGTTGGAGAAGGTTGTTTGCATACATACCTGACAGCATCAACTAAGCGAGATGCAACATTTTGTTTTCTTGCTTGCTTCAATACCCAAATTCTGCTTATCCCACAAAGAGCGTGAACAGGCTCTGAACTAAGAAAATAATCAACAATTAATTTTGAAATCGATTGAAATCACTTTAACAAGTTTTCAAGGCTCCTAGCTCAAGACCTAGAAGTTTAAGTTCTGAAGAAACTGTGGCACTAATTATGAAAAAAATGATAATTCATGATAATACATGATAATTTATGATAATACATACCTGCAACACCAAGCTGAAGTAGGGTTCCCTCGTTTCTTCTCTGGGGTCGGAACATTATTGTTCGATATCACAGGATATGCCTAAAAAAGACGGAAATATCACACCCTAATCATACTCGTATATCCTTAAATGTTACCAGAGAGCAGGCTACTGCAATTGACATATGCCACCACTGGGTCTCGTACCCGGGTTGTTGCGACCAAAAAAGGCGATTACGCTAGCCAATGTCCTGAATTATGACAACTGTCCTAAACATATATTCTCATAAGCGGAGTTCCCTTATTGTAATGTGCCCAGACCTGGTAATGAAACTTTTAGTGGGTGGGCAGTCCATCACTCTCCTCCCTACTCTCAGGTGGGCGAAAGTGCACATTCAGGTGAGATTCTATTCAGATTTCATAAATGAGAAGGCAACTTAATGCATACCAAAAGCAAAAGGAGTCACGATGTGTGGTCTAACCAAGAGGAAAGACCAGGGTCAAACTACTTTGATTAGTCTACTTTTTCAGTGGGTTCATTGTGCTTTGCACATAAACCAATACCTTGTGAAGATAGTAAGCGTATTTGCCTATCAACTATCAATGCACTGCTTCGATTAGTCTACCATTTCAGTGGGCCCTTAGTGCTTTGCATATATACCAATACCTTATGAAGAAAGTATCTGTATTTGTTTATGTAATTGCCTATCAACTATCAATACACTGCTCGATTAGTCAACCTATTCAGTAGGCCCTTTGTGCTTTCCATATATACCAATACCTTATGAAGAAAGTAACTGTATTTGTCTATGAACTATCAATGTACTGCTTCAATTAGTGTACCTATTCAGTAGGTTCTTTGTGCTTTGCACATAAACCAATACCTTACGAAGATAGTAAGCGTATTTGCTTATCAACTATCAATGCACTGCTTCTATTAGTCTACATATTCAGTTGGCCCTTTGCACTTAATGCATAAACCAAAACCTTACAAAGATTGAGCATATTTGCTTTTCAAGCAAAATGTGTATGTTACCCATCACGTAGGATCAATGTGGGTTGTCAGTCTTGTCGGTTGAGGTTGCCGGTCAGTGAATGAGAAAAAATAACACCAACACTAATATTGGGGGAAGGGGGCATAGAGGTCAAAAACTCATAACTCATGTCTCGTAACTTCTGTCAAAGAGGATGGTTCAAAAGCTAATGAAAACAAAAATCAGTCATACTGACCTTATCAACTGCCACTGCAATGACACAACCAACTATCTTTTTATTTGACACAAAGAAAAAGACCTGAATAAAACAGTCAAAAGATTTAGATGAGGATATATGGATTTTAGTAGACAAAATATATCAACTAAATTAGAAAGAACCAAGGAAGGTGACAAAGGAATAGTTTTCCTTTCAATTTAAAACATACTGTTAATACTCTAAATATCAAATCAAAACAAATTGGCGGGCAATTTTTCTATGGATTTTGTGGGGGCTTTGTTTTGCAAATTTGTTTATTTCAAAAGGTATCTCTGGGGAATCTTATCGTTTTTATGTAAATAAAATCAACATGTATTTTAATTCAATTCCTTTTAGGCTCGTTTAGGTATTTTTATTTACTATAGGCTTTTTATCTTAAGGGGATTCTTGGGGGATTTTATCGTGATTTTATGTAAATATTTCAGTAAATTTTGTTTTAATATATTAATTTCATCCTATAAATACTTGGCTGTCCGCCCATTTTTATTACTGACGAAGATTTTAATATCGAAATATTTGTGTTTTAACAGTGTTGTCTTTCTACTCTAAATATCAATAATATGTAAGTACCTTTTCTTGATCAGTGTACGGAACTGCAGGGTATGAAAACCCAAGGTCTGCATCCACAATTTCCCGCACTTCGGAAACCTGGAATGGATTGAAGGCATCAGTCATAAAAGATTAATTAAGTATGCTAACATTGAATTGAAATAACGCAATAAGATGATACAATCCCCGCCAAAAGTCTTGGAACACTCGTTTACATTTTCCTTCATTCTACCTCCTCCCCTTCCCCCTTAAAAATGTTGTTTCTGCTCATAAAAATTAGCTCAATAACATTCAGCTTTTATCTCGTGTAGCCTTATATAGGTCCTTTTTAAGACAAAGTGGGAGAGGGGGTTTGATGAGAAATAGATGCTAAGAAAGCCATGGAAAAAGTTAACTACTGTTAGCGGGGCTTGTGGCATTGAATTGAAACTTATTTGATAGGATTATCGCGCTTTGGTTCTTCTGAAATGATTTCATCTTTCATCATCAAGTGGCGGGGATGGCCGAGTGGTTAGATCACTTGACCCTTGTTCAAAGGGTCCCGGGTTCGAAACCACCTTTAGACCGGTCACAAAGTGTGAGGAGAGAAATAGCCAGCTCTCTGTAATTCCAGGCAAAAAGGAAAAAGGAATCACGAGGTGTGGTCAAATCGAGAGGAAGCACCAGGGTTGCACTGGTCGATTAGTCTACCTATTCAGTGGGCCCTTTGTGCTTAGCACATAAACCCATACCTTGCGAAGATAGTAAGCGTATGTGCCTATCGACTATCAACTATCAACAAATCTTGCAATTTCGATCTTTGAAATAATGGGGAAATAAATCTGAGCATCACCTTTTTCAAATGTAAGCTGCTATCATCTGGGTTGACCTGAATAATTCTACCATCGTGAAATTCTTCCAAAATCCTCTCAGATTTCCAGCCCTTCAATACAAAAAGATATTCTATCAATACAAAAATGCAGCAATATATGTGCAAAAAATGTTTAATATTTTACAGACTGTATAATTCTGTATGAATCAAGATCATTTGTATGAATGAAAATGACTTAGATAGGACATGAACCCACAATCTACGACTATTTGAATTTAATCAGATTGTCTGAAATGTTTCAGAATTTCTACTATTCTCAAACTTTATCTAGAATTTGAATATGGTCCTGTCTGTAAAATAAGCTAGTAAACACAGGATTAATTAAAAATTTCAAACTTTTCCGAGGAGTTTATAGAAATCAAGTTTGTAACAAAAGCTAGTAAACACAAGACACCTAACAGATAATCACCTTGAACTTGAGTTTTTGCATTAACTTCTGGTGATACTTGGCGTGCTGTAAAGAGTCTTCTTCCAGTGTTTTAGTATACACCATCCCACAAGTTGCACAAGATGTGTGCCCAAAGTTTCTCTGACCAACATCCTGAAATGGAGATAAGATCAAAAATTACTCTTGAGTCGGGAGATTGACAATTTGGAAAAATTCGATGCTCAAATCCAAATAAGGCCCCGTTCACACTGCTCCGTATTTGAATGAGAACGGAGCAAAACCCATCCGTTTCGGCATTGCGTTCAAACTGATACGCTTCAAATACGGAGCTGTTCAGATACACAAACAATACGCTTACTTTCGAATACGGTGCGTATTGAATACGCTCTGTTTTCAGTGTTAACACCAAATACAGAGACATTTGAATACGACGGTATTCTTTCAATGGAAATAATGATCTGGAAATGGTATTATGAGCACCGTATTTGCCTGGAGCAGTGTGAACACTTCATCGTATTCATAGCGTATTTGCTTGAAAACGGAGCAGCAGAACAGGCACTGTTTTTCGTCTTCAAATATGGAGACTAACAAATACGGAGCAATGTGAACGAGGCCTAAATGGCACAGAGAGTCAGAAATAGAAGAGGGACGGAAAATGGGTGCAATAAACAAACTAGGATCTTATACTACTAGATGTTAGTTATGTATTGCATGCTGAGGTGAAAAAGACTTAGGTTAGTCTTAGTCAGGCTAGCACATCAAAGGGGAATTCACTCACTACTATAGGGATGGTGGTACTACTCATCCACTCATCACTAACTACCATCATGCTTGCCTGTCGTTAAACATCAATTCACTCCTTCATCCACTTATAGACTATCAAAACACCTTAAGACCTCCTTCTACTATAATATGCAGTGATGTAGTGAATGCATAGTATACCCCTAAAGGAAACAACACCTTACCTTAGTCAGGCTAACACATTAAACAGAAACTCACTCATAGACAATTGAAACACGTTAGGACCTCTAACTACTTTATATAGAGATGTAGTGAATGCTACTATACCCCTAATGGAAACAAGGCCTTTCCTTAGCCAGGCTAGCTTATTAAGCGGAAACTCACTCACTTACAGACAATCAAAACACAATAGGACCTCATACAGCTATCTGTAGGGATGCTGGTACTGTATTCCTGCTGGAAACAAGGGCTGACCTTAGGACCTGTTTGAATGAAATGGCTTTGCTGGGATATGCCACCTTACTGGGATACCATGCCTGCCTATAGAAACCAAAACAGTTTCCATTTTGTAACATTTACATGGGAAATTCAGCCGTCTCCCTTGCCTGGATGATTTCACACCATCTTGGCTAGGCAGGATATCCAGTCTGCAATCCCCGCCATAAGTCTTCAAACACTTGCATGATTTCTACAGTTTCTTACATTTTGCCCCCTCCCCTCCCCCCTTTACAATGGTGTTTCTGATAACAAAAACTAGTCCAATAACATTTAGCTTGTGTTTGGTGTAGTTTCATAAAGTTCCTTTTGTAAACAACATTTTTTTGAAGGGGAGGGGGGTTGGATATGAAATAAAAGGCTAGGAAAGCTAAAAATGTAGTTATTTGTTTAAAAAAGGTGTTCAAACTATTTTTGGTGGGGATTGTCGATGATTTTCTCCATATAAACAGAAATAGGCAAGATAGCCTGCTTCACCGGGATTGGATTGATGTTAATGCGCATAATGATCAGTCGTTTGTTTAGCTTTTGATATATGGTAATCGGGAAAACTAATTAATGTGGCTGATTTTCATCCCACCTCTGTTTCTCATGTAAGTACAAAAAAACTCCCTGCCTAGACAAGTCACCTTGGTGAAGCGGGATTTCCGAGCAAGACGGGATCTGTAAATGGGCTCTTAGTCAGGCTAGCACATTAAACATAAACTCAATCCTTCACTCATAGAACAATTATAAAAAGCAACAAACTTGACACAACATAAACCAAGTGCCGAAGATCACCTTAAAACATAGATAGATTTTCAAACTTACAATATAAAGCTGTTCCATCTTTTTGCTTTCGTATTTCGGGCTTGTTCTCTTCTTCACTTGTTTGTTACAGACTTTTGATGCTGGCAAGTACTCATTTTCCTGGGACAAAGGACTAAAAGAGAAAAGAAAAATGTCTCTCAGTTTTCCTGTCTTAATGGGGACTCTCTCCCTCTCTGTTGATTAGTTTATTTCCAGAGAGTTTGTGCTCAATCTATTTGCGTCAAAAACCATCTTTTATTGTTTCTTGTGTTTATCTCCTGTCAAGAATTCCAACTGTAGATGCAGTGGTGTGTAATTGTAAACAGACTGCTTTGATACTAAAGATTGTTGATGGTATAGGTTCTAAACCCCCTATAGGTGTAGGAGGTGGGGGCTTTTTCGGAGCTCATACGCCAATGAAACCCCATGCATCAGACTTCCAAGGGGGTTAGCTAGTGGCCAGTTGTTTTCAAATCTATAAAATTTTGGAGCACAAAGTGAAGCATCAAAAATAAAAGAACCCAATACAACTATATGTGGTAATGCAGTGCATGCTACTGTGCCCCTGTTGAAAATAAGGCCTAGCCTGAAAATGAATTGAAATACAGTGGAAACTCATTAGGACCACTGATCTCAAAATAAAGACTGGATCGAGCATCTGTTGTTCTGAAATGAAGTCAATGGCGGCCATATTGGTAGGTCCAATTCAATACATTGAGATTTCTCTAGGGGCTGCTTTTTTCTTTGATGATTGCTGGAATGTTATGAATGCTCAGCAAGAGGCTGAAAAATCGTGCAGCTGTTGTAAGCAAAGAATACAGGCAATATAATTTGTTTGGCAGCCATATTGGGAGGCCAAGTGCAAGCCGGGGCAATTGGCTTCAACATTTGAATCCAGAAATAACAGAATGCTCGATCCAGTCTTTATTTTGAGATCAGTGGCTAGAACTAACCCAAGATATAAAGAGCTTCCAGTTATAATGAACTAAATGTCTGGCCCCTTGGATTTTGCGTTATGAAATAATCATCGACATCAAGGTATAACAAATTCCTGATGTAGCAGACAATTTCCTGGTCTCTTTAGAGTTTGTTACAACGGTATTCCACAGTATTATTGAATTGCTAAATATTTTACCTGGTGTAAGCAAATTTGTCAATAGTCCCAGATGTATTACACAGCGGCCTTTGGCTAAACTGTTTTTTCTCTGCTTTATCATCATTGGGTACTTCTTTCCTTGCTTTATTTCTCTTGTTAAATTGCATCACACCATCACTGATGTAGCTTGATTTATCTGTCATCCTTGTCTTTCTTTGAAAATATCCAAACAAAGTCGACTTTTTGGACGTTTCCTCTTCTTTACTAATATTTCTGCTGTCTGCAACACTGGAGCTTGCATAAATATCTGGTGAAGGTGTTGACCTGTTGACAATATTTTCATCCTTCTCCTCAGAATATTTGGAACTTTTTTCTTGATTAGTGTTCCTCGTAGCATGCAAAACAACATTGGTATAATCTTCAGAAGGAGAACTTGTAGGTGAGGTACCACTAACTTCAGAATATGTCTCGTTCATATCCAAAGGGCTGGAAAATTCAATAGCATTGTCATCTTTCTCGTTTAAATTACCTTCACACTGATTTGCCATCATAGCAACACTGTTAGTTTCACCAGCCCTTTTTCCCCGGATCATAGCACCATTCGAATCAGGGGCACAAGATGAATTATTGCTTGCATCAATAAAAGAACATAGGGACGTATCAATGTCATTGTCTGAATCTGTAATCTCAGAAGACTCATCTTTACCTGTGATACCTTCAGAAAACTCGTTAACGGAATCGGCGAAACAAGACTTGATTCCTTCATTCAAATCAGCCCTTAGACTTTCATTACCCAGCTCTTCATGATTACTCTCCTTACCATTCAAGATTTCTCTAGAAGACTGTAAATAGCTCTGAACTATAACACCAGATTCATTCTTAATATCATCAAATTCATTCTCAATATCATCAGATACATTCTCAATATCACCAGAATTCTTTTCACTGTTCAGCTTCTCGTACTTCTCGCAGATCTGCTTTACTACTATGTTAACATTGGACTTGAGCAGTTTTGAACCATCAGACTCCATGCTAGACCCAAAAAGGGGACTTTCTGAATGCTTTGCTTCTCGTTGCGTGACTTCTTGAGGCTTTATTTGTGTAGTTATTTCGGCAATATCTTGCACATCATGAGGTTCTCCGGTAAATTCAGACACACTTGATGCTTTAGAATCATAGTTTATCAGTGGATTAGACTGGTTCTTTGCAGATCTACAAATTCTAGGCTTCCTAGCCTTTTGAGTTGCAAGTCTTTTTCCCCCACTATTTTGTCCAGCCTGAGCAGTGTCTATACCCAATACTACCAGTTCTTTATCACCAGTCTTTTGATTATCATTAACTTTCCCTGATATGTGAATCTTCGCCTTTTTGACTCCACCATAACCATTTCTTCCTTTACGTTTAACACAAGCTTGTTTAACTTTACTGCTCAGCATTTTCTTCTGCAGCTTTGAATCTCTTCTCTTCACACCACCATTTTTTCTAAAAGTATCCTGAGATGAATTAGAAGGGCTAGCTGGTATATCATCTCTATGCCTTTTTCTCAAATCATGAAGTTTCTTTGTTGAAGAGCCATAGAAACACTTGGTGTTTAAACCCGGGCTGTTGACTGTGCATGGTGAGCCTAGGGAGTCCCCAGACTGCGAAGGGCTATCCATATAGAAAATAGTGTCATCTTTGGTCTGGCTTTTATTGCTTGGTATATAGCTGCTTTTAGCTGCTGTTGCAGTTGGAGGATGGCCAAATCCATTTCTTACAACAATGGTACCATCAATGGCAGTTTCATTATGATCAGAGTCATTGGACATTCTGATGCCTACAAAACAACAGTGAAAAGTTTATAGACGGATCACGACAAATTCTGCACCTTTGCACGAGCTGTGTATTTTGGAAATCATGTGGGTTCATCATCAAGGTGAAAGCATTGTCGTTTCTCTTGAAAAGGAAATTCCCAGAATGTCACTTGAAATACGTCATGTTTTGATACTAAACTTGTGATGATCAAAAATTTTAAAAATCCTTATAATATATTCAAAGCAAAATTAAGTAGCTTTAAATTCTGTCTTCAGAAATTGAGAAACATTCCGATTACAACATACTAGACTGCATTTAGATATATCAAATGAGGCAAAAGGTCTAAAAGTTTGCTAAATGTGAATCATTCACAAAATTTCACAGCATTCCCAGACCCCAGCTGTTCTATGCAATGATTCCGTCATTTTCTTAGCAAATATTTTTTATCTTGCCCCATCAGTCTTCAGAACCAACAGCATCAACTGCCTCCCGCCACTGATCAAATAGATTAATTCAGTCGTCAGAAGATAGATGATTCTAGATCTTCTCTGTTTCGGAACAAATCTGACTCTATTTGTTCGTTATTGAAGGAGTTTTTCTGCGTCGACAATTACTAGAGAGCTTAGGCTGTTGAACGTTTGACTTTGGTTTCTGCAGAACTATTATATGTAAGTGTACCGTCTTGTTAGTTACGTTCTGCTCGTTTTGTATGCCTAACCAACAGACAGACATAACTGTTTTCGAGGAAAGCAATAATAAAAAAAATACATGTTATCTTACCTAGCTGCGCTTTGATCCCTGATTTGCAGTTGAATTCGACATAAGAAAGCGTTTCCAGTTAATCAAATTCTTGATCAGACTGGGCCTAATCGATCGAAGCAGACAGACAGTGAAGTGAGTTGTGAAAAACGCGCCAAAAAACTCGGTAAGGTTTTTATACAGCCTCGATATCACTATTCAAACAGAGGTGGCATAACAACTACAACAACAAAAGCAGCTGGATTCATTAGTGCTGCCACTCGTAGGGATTTCTACCTACAGTAAGGATTTCAGTACTTTGTAGGCTGTAGTAGGGAAAAACCCGCGACCCACGGTATGAAACCTAACAATATAAATCCTGGAATGTTTTCCAAATTTGTTGGTAAATTTTTCCAGTCAAGCAATTTCAGGCCATAAATTGACCAAGTAGAGCATTTGAATACCCCTTATTGCTTTATTTGAGAAAAACTTCAAGTAAAATGTTTGTATGAATATTCTTAGTGGTAAAACATGCAATGTGTGAAGTCTGGTAAACTGGAAAATGAAATTCACTTTCTAATAGAGTGCGAGCCATATCATGACTTAAGAAAGAATTTTCTCGGAATTAATCTAGATAGGGGGTTAAATGTGACATAAATAGAGGCCATATCCATTGAAATTTTGTCGAGCCGGGATTTTGAACAACAAATAAATTTTGGAAGATTCTTGGAATATGCCACAGAACGTAGAGCACAAAGGCTAGTAAATATACACTCGGAAGATATCAATCTTAACTAACCTTAAAAGACCATGCATGTTTCCACAGCCCCATTTATACCTATATTTTTTTTACTTTTTGACTTGTAGTTATTGTTGTGTTTAGGCCGTATACGATGAATTGTATTTGTGCTTTTTAATAAAATGAAAATGAAAAAAGGATGGTAGCTGTAAAATATTGGGTCTATCTGCAGAAATTTTTGGTTTTAAAAATTCATTGTGAATAGCAATATTGATCTATTTGTGTACCATTTATAGGCAAATTGCAAGTTTTTGAAAAATTTGTTTTGATTTGTGGGTAGAAAATTGAGTTTCTGCGTGGGTTTTGCGTAGGGATAAGTTCGCAAAGTAGTAGGTGGAAATACTTGATAGTGCGTGGCAGCACTAGGATTCATCAACAAAAAAGAAGTTCTGAGGATTAGTTGATAATTAATGTCTGATGTGTTTTTCCTGCGAGGGGTGAAGAAAATCGATCATGTCCATACCACAGGTCCCGCCTAAAGCAAAACATGCTGCAACGGTAAGTACGAGATGCAGAATCTGTATTGGCAGTCGACTTTTGACTTATCAAACTCCATGTCATTTTCCCCATTTCATTTCCCATTCGAGAAAACAAATTTGCAAATTCAATCAATCTCGGTTTTTTCGATCTTGATGGTTTATAATAAAATTTCGAGATGAATTATTAATGGCGTCGGTGATAAGTTCAAACAGGTCTTAACAAATAGCATTAAAAATGGATTGGAGATAACGTTATCAATTTCCTGTTAACTGAGCCGGGAAGTCATAGTTAGTTGGTCATAGAAATATTGCAGTTAAGATTTAGTTAATGTATAAGAGCTATCTAGATCTACCAGGGCCAGATTATGTATCCATTGGAGGAGGGAGGGAGTAACATATATCTTTGGATTATGAAAACTGATATATTGTGTATTATAGAGCTAATCGTATTGTTGATTAACCTGAATAGGGGGGTTTAAAACCCTTAGATTAAGGCTTGTCTACAAAATTTGGTTAATTATTATTAATATCAGCGATATTTTGTTGATGTCCTCCTCTTGGCTATCCTGCAGCTCACTATCATTCCTGCACAATTCCAATCTACAGCCATGTGGTGCAGCCTTGTCGTTAAGATGCTGGATTTCTAACCCTTGAAGGGAAACCTCTATCAGCTCAAACCAAAGAACGGTCAGAATCATAAACTACAAGCCGTCAACCAACTCTGCTTTTCATCCTCCCAAACTCAGTTGATGAGTACCCAGGCAATTCATACTAGAATATCAATTTGGGGCACAAGCTGCAGGTCCATATCAGCTTCACACAGCCATACTCCGAACCTATATCAACAAATATAGGTGCTTTGTTCTTTGGCAAGACTATAATTAGCTCCAGTAGCTTTTTGTTTTTATTGTTAAAAATGAATAAAATTGTACCTGAGCACAAGCAAGTAAGAAAAATGAGTGTATCACCAACCTAAAGCACTGTTGCTAAGCAAAATTTCAGTCTAGCCTCGATGTAGGCCGCAGCTTTACATGTGATTGCCGGCTTTGCGCATTGTTTATGTGTGTGTGTGTAACAGAGGGTGTTTATGATGTAGATTTAAGAAACTCGTCAGTCGAATACCCATGAAGCATTTCGGGGCATTATGTTTGATATGCTGTGTGATACATGGGCGCCCCATTACCCACAGCTAGGGGTAATGTTTCAATCTAACATCATAATGTAAATATTTAGAATTTTGTTTGGGTAATATGATTACCAATATTTTTATGGGTTTTAAGTGCTAAAACTGGTGGGTGGGTCCAAATTTTGGATAGATTTTCGTTCCCCCGAAAGGATTCACCAGTGTTCCTTAAGAATGGATTTGATGCAAATTGTACGTGTATTAGACCAGTAGAAATCACCCAACATAGCAGTGTCAAAGGCTGATAAACCATTCTTAGTGATTTATGCTGTTTGGTTCTTTAATAGTTTATTTCTGCAGATTACTGGTTGGTTACTGAACTGTGGCAAATATACCACTTTCAATGTTTTCATTTTTGGAGAGGCGAATCAGATTCTTTTGAAATGCAAAATAGGACCACCATAAAAGGTTACACCTTTTGACAATTAATTCTATGCCTATCCTCCAGTAAACAAAGAAACCAAGAGGCGTAGAATATAAACATTGAAAGTGGCCTTTAAAGCTGATTACGGTTGGTTCCTGTTTTCAGTACTTACAAACTTGTAAACTGTTTTTGAATATCTGCTCTAATCTAATAAAATTTTGATTCTCTTTTAGGTCATTTTTCTTCATGGTCTTGGTGACACAGGGTGCGTTTCATTTTTCCTTACCCATACCAACTGGAAATTCTTTATCTTCCCCTCCCCCAATTCTTCTCCTCTGATAGGATTTTTGACTCGGTTTAATAGGCATGAGGTACCAAGGGCATCGAATTAGTTGCATGAGATAACAAACTCAAAGCTCTTTCCCTTCTTCTTGCTAAGGCTAAAACAATGACATCCTGATTACAAAACAAACAACTTTCAAGTGGAGTGTCCTTACCCCTGTGGGGTTTACTATGCCTTGGCTTAATCATTTTCCCAAGTTTAGATCTCTAACTGATTTGACGTCTGTTTGCCTACCATCAAATGTTGATAACCAAAACCTTTTCCTTTGTAGACATGGCTGGTGCTCAGCATTTCAAGATATAGCAGAACCTTTCATAAAGTATCTTTTCCCCACTGCGTGAGTCATTTTGCTAGAAATGATGTTGACATTTAGGCCTTGTCCACACATATCCGGAAATTTTTGAAAACGCATTTTTATCTATCCGTTTTCAAAAAAAATCTGCGTCCACACGATTAGCGTTTTCAAAAAAATCTCCGTCCACACGGGTGCGGAGGAATCACTTACAAAAATTTTTTGTTCGTGAAATTGACTGTGCAAAACTAAGCTGGTGACGTCATCGTTTTAGAAAAGATACGTTTTTGCCTGGACACCGTTTTCGAAAAGCTCCATTTTCATCACCAAAAACTCCAGCTGCATGTGTACGGAAGGCCAAAACGGATAAATAAATATGCCTTTTCAAAAATATCTGTATATGTGTGGAGGGGGCCTTATTTTGCACTTTCCTACAGTTAGTCAGTCATCATGCCATTGGCAAAATTGTTTTTATTGCCCAGACCCTCAAGAACTTAAGCCATAAACATTTTTCTGACATCACTCCCTTTATAAAGTTGATTCAAAATCATTTTTTTTCAACCACCATGATTTGTTGACTATCCCTTACCTTGGCCATTTCTGTCTTATTTAAAACCTGATTTTCCTCTTTAGAAAAGAAAGACCAGTCACATTAAATTACGGAATGAAAATGCCTTCTTGGTTAGTACTTAATTTTCTTTGTGATATATTAAAATTCAGATTCTTTCACCGAGATTTAGGAAGATTCAGATGGGAGAGTTTGAATTCATGTTTCTTTATTCTTATCCACATGTGAAATGAATAAATAAAAACAAAATTAAAGCTGAAGATATCAGCAATTAAATAATATGAATTCCAATTCAACTAATCTCTTACAGGAAAACTTAACAGAATTCAAAACCTATGAGAAAAAAAAAGATCCCTCTTTTAAAACACCCTTGAATGATGGAAACGTAATCTTTTTTGCCTTCAGGTTTGATATAAAAAGTCTCAACTTTAATGATGCTGAAGACAAAGCTGGCCTACAAGAATCAGCTGAAGTTTGTAAGTAATACCTCTTATTTCTTTCTGTTAAATCTGAAGTCTCTATTTGTCTACACATCCATACTTTATTTGTCTACATGAATCTCATATTTTGTAGACAAAAGGAGTTTGTTTTCTCCTAGGTCTCTTTAGATGCTTATTTATCATATAAAGCATTTTTCCTTTAGTGATGAATCTGGTTGACGAAGAAATTAAAAGTGGAATACCATCAGAAAAAATTGTCATTGGTAAGAATATTTTAGTTTATTCACGGTCGATGCATCCACTAAATAGTCAAATTGCTTTAAGCAACTTTCGGGGCTTGGACCTGAGTCCAATTGCTTATCGAAAGAAGTTTAACCTGGAGTTAACTACAGCCAATTTAAATAACGATCCCGGAAAGGAAGCAGAAAACTGTTTGTCACATCGGGAGTTCGTTATACCTAGAGAATTATGTCATAAGGCGAAATCAAATGGACCAGACATTTAGTTCGTTATATTAGGAAGTTTGTTATATCCAGGGTTCGTTATAGTTGGATTTATTTCAGGTATATTTTATTTTTCCAGGTGGCTTCTCACAAGGCGGAGCAGTGGCTCTGTACACAGCATTTACGTCTCAGCTTAAATTTGGTGGTGTCATTGCATTGAGTACCTGGTTACCACAACATCGATCCTTTCCACTGGTAACACGTTTTGCTGATGTTATTCATTTAACTTTAGGGATCTTATTTGGGGAACTTATTTAGGGAGTTAGTAGCCAATGGTATACACTTGGGGGGGCTAGGGGGTGCAGTCCCCCTTAACATTTTTTATAGATAATTGCCCTTTGTTCTAGAACAAAAGGAAATATCATATGGTTAATTTTCAACAATGGTCCCCCCCCCCAAAAAAATTGCCAAAGTGTTTGATGTCGCTAGTAGCAAAAGGCACTACCAACTGTGCGTAATATGTATTGTGTGTATTATATGTAACCTTGTTTTTAGATTTGAAGCATTTTCCATATAATAAGCTTTTGTCTGAAAATACTACCATGAGTTCTCCAGTTGCCACAAAACATCTTTTCTAATGCCACTCAAATCACGTCTGATTTTTTGTTATTTAAAGGCTAGCACTGGAAAGAATAACACAACGCCAATCTTCCAAGGACACGGGGATCATGATCTTGTGGTGAATCACAAATATGGACAAATGACGCATGAGTACATCAAGAAAATGAACAACAGTGCCAGCTTCAGGACCTACTCTGGCCTTGGCCACAGCTCATCAGAACAGGTAAACGAGTCTATCAGGCCCAAAGGGGAGATCTTATTTAAAACTCAATGCTTTGACGTTGGTGCTTATTCAAGAACCAGTGTAGCCTTCCATTAAATAAAAACACCCTGGGCTAGATTGCAATTTCGGGGTGGCTTCCTCCGCAGTTACGCAGTCCGTAGAAAAAAGATTCACTCAATAGAGAGGTGATAGTATTGGCTCTTTTGAAATCTTATTTCCCTGTGGTTGCCGCCAGCTAAAAACTTCAATCGTCCCAACATCCAGTTTATGTCTGTCCGGTACAGTGGAAGGATTACATCACTGATATCAAAATGGTAAATGAGGATTGAGAGGTTTAATGATTAAGTTTAGTTTAGGGAAGCTGTACAGCTAATGAGTACCTGCAGTAGTTATTATGTTTTCTACTTTACTGGCTTGGCAGATATATATGGTATTGATGCAGTAGTTGTTATATTTGCTACTTTACTTGCTTCACAGATATATGTGGTATTGATATTTTCCATTTTAGGAAGTGCAAGAAGTAAGGAATTTCCTCAAAACATGTCTGTCATCATGAATGGAATCGAGGTTAGGGTGGCATTAAATCAGCACTGCACTATAGACGAATTTTCCTTATCCTGCGTTGTTTGCCTCAATCTCTATCAATCATAATACAGAGTATAAAGATTTCTGAATGGTCTTAAAAACGAAAAGTTTGAAACAAGACCTCTCTATTATTCCTGTATCGATTCATTTAACTAGTTCAGTGAAAACCTGCGTGTAAAAACAAGGATAGAAACTTCAGGGAGAAATTTACTCTTTGATTGCATGAAACCCCATCATTAAACAACTAACCAGCCATGTTTGGCAAGGATATAGAGCTAATCGTATTACTTTTGGGACAATACTCCTAATCATGAAACCCGTTTTTCCAAACTCTGAAAAATTGAGTTCTTACTCGTGGGTTTATAATGTATGCAACCAGTGAAATATCATGTGTGATATGATGAAATATCAAATTTGACACAGGGGAGAAATTCCACATTTTTCAGACTGTGATGCCCGAATAAACTCTAAAGGTTTGCCATAACATTAAACAATAAGAAGTCAACATTAACAACTCCCTACAGGGTGCATCTCTGTATGAGTTGATCCTGACCTAGATTATGATCTATATATCCCTATGCGGGTTCAACCAGATAATTATATTCTAATGTTTTAGCAATTCTAATAAAATGGGCCTATCTATGAACGCATGCGCAATGAACTAAATTAGATGTGGAATTCCTCCCCTGTGTAAAATCCTGAAATTTCAACATTCTTCTTATTGCATGACCTGTATGTTTATGTGTTAAATGGAAAATTTGAGAAAAATCCTCACCGTCATAAAGTCTATTGTTTTTACTGTGTTATTCTATATGTAAATAAGGGGCATGATATGTTTCACTGGAGGCACTATTTGTATTGTGTTTACTTTACCTTGAATCTGGGGAAACTCAAATAATTCCAAAGCCTACTCCACAAAATTTTTCCCTATTTACAGAAAACACCAGCAAATCTGTCCAATTCAATAGTAGTGGTAGACATTTTGGCAATTATTAGGGGCGAACCCTTAAAAAAAACCATGTGGAATTTCCTAGTTTTAGAACAAATGACTATTGTTTTGAAAATATTGGAGGGGCAGCTGCAACTTCTGGCGCCCAAGTGTCCGCCACTCGACAGGGGTAAACAGCTTAAACCACTCCTCCCCTCACCCTTCTTTCTGCCATTGCTTTAAAATATTTCTAGTGTTAGTATTTGGTGTGCATTGGCTTATCCACTGATCTCAAAATTAAGACTGGATCGAGCATTCTTTTCTTTCTGGAGCAAAATTTTTATAGAAATTCATCTTGAAACAACCTTAGCCTCGCCATGATGCGTACCTTATTCCCAAAGCGTGCATTGCTCCTAGCAACAAATGGAATTGCTTTGTGAAGTTGAAAGCAATGCACGCTTTGGGATTTCGCTACGCATCATGTCGAGGCTAAGGTTGTTTCAAGATGAATTTCTACAGAGATGACGTAATTGGGAAAGTGGCCTATTGTTTCGGATTGCTTTTGGCCTCCCAATATGGTTGCGAAAGAAATTATGTTGACTTGATTATTTGTTAACAATAACTGCACGATTATTCAGTCTCATGATGATAATTCATAACATTCTAACAATCATCAAAGAAAAGACCACTCCCGTGTGTAATCTCAATGTTTTGAGTTGGACCTTCTAATATGGCCGCGAATGACTTCATTTGAGAACCACAGCTTCTCGATCTAGTCTTTTTTTAGATCAGTGGGCTTATTAAACATGTCTACCTTTTCTGGTGCATAAAGTACAATATAATAAGCTTATATAAGTCTATCCTACCGGTACAGTTGGGTGACATCCATATAACTCTATGCGTAGGCAAATATCCAATCCTTCAAAAGTAACCGGGTTTACCTGGACGAACTGAGCGGTGAATGGAGGATCAAACCTGTTCTTCACCGCTTGTGCGTGGTGAGTGTTCCCTTTGAAAATCTAAAAAACAATCATGCAACGATCAGAATTTTGCCTTTAACACCCTGGGGAGCATCTGTTCAGTACTGTGGAGGGTAAGAATATGTTATAAAATATTCTACGGCGAGCTGGCCCAAGGAAAGCGAGAAAGAGACTCGGGGAGGGGGTATCTTAACAAGGATATGGTAGCAGGGATGTGCCATTTTTTAGGGGTACCTTTTTGAAATCATATACGGAATTATGGGTGTACATTTTCACATAATAGTCGGTTGTACCCGGAATTATGGGTATGAATTTTGAGAAAAAATAAAGACAAGAGAAATGTGGTGATTTGACCAATTTTTTTTCACAATGGCACATCCCTATCAGTTAACCCCCTAAGGTACCCCCCCCCCCCCCGCCCCCGACGATAGAGGAGCTCCGCGAAAACGCTTGAAAGACCAGGTAAAGCGCCAACTGAACGCTGCTGGAATCCCAGATAACAATTGGCTGATAGAGAAATCTGGCGGAACGTAACAAGGAGAGGAGCCGCATCCTGCGAGTCATCCCATATGGAGGCTGCAGAGGAGAGGCGTCAACGCCGGAGAACAACAGCTGCAAAGTTACTATCTGCCCAAGAGTTCCCCTACCCACTCTGCTCGAAGGTGTACCGATCAAGAATTGGACTACACAGTCACCAAAGCTCATGCCGCCGTAGAGAATCTTCTTCCCACTGATCTTCGCAAGTGAAGAACCAGTCATCGCTGTGGAGGCTGTTCAGCTCTGTGGGGGATACCATTTTACTATGGAGGATGTTCAGTACTGTGGAAGATACCATATTTACTGTGGAGGATGTCCACAGCTGTGGAAGATACCATCTTTACTATGGAGGTTGTTACCATTGTTATACTACTTGTGCATTAATTTCTATACGACGTGCACACATTGGTATAGAACAGGGCTAAAATCTGGTTTTACTTACAAGGGAGGGGACCTAGACCGACATTGTTAAAAGTTATACCCTTGACTAGACTAAAACTCTAAAAAGCTATACCCTTTAAAACGGTACATCATCCCTAGGTGCCATGCATGGAGGACCCCCCTTGTTTTACTGCATTAAATTGCTCTTACCTTAGGTGTTGCATTTGATGGGTAAAACTGGAACGTAGGATCGGGAGCAGCCTCGGCATATTTGACTCTAAACGTCTTCACGAAGTAGTTACCATACCCATGTCCTTGAGTTGCTACCCCGGTAATTATCAAGTTATTACCAAGATCAACCTGGAACATGATCAACATAAATTCAGCCATGAACTTTTGTTTTAAGTCATTGCGTTCAAACGAAAGTAACTCATTTATTCTCACTTTACATTTACAGTTTGGTCTTTAGCCCTTTTCACATGGGGTGGGACAGACCGGTAGACTGGGATGGCCCATTTTCTCGGATCCCACCATAATCAAGACTCTCGTTGAAAATAGCACTTATACTTCTACGAAATTAATCAACCACTTCAATAATGAAGGCTCTGTTGATGTATAGCAAAAAAGAGAGAGAAAAGAATAATGTGAAAATCAAAATAGGGTTAATTTGCTAGAAAGAAAGAAAAATATAATGAATGAATTAAATAAGTTTAGTAACTGAGCAGCAATAATGGTGCCGACTGTGGCATGTTATCGATGGTGAGTTAACCTATGGATTTTTTTTCATTTTGTTACTTAACGATCGAGGTTCTTAGCATGCCGCATTCATATAAGATGTTGATCGTTCCGGTTCACACACATCCCACCTCTTGTTCGGTGAGCTCCAGCCGTCGTGAGCTGAAATTTTCAAAATGAACTGAATTCACCCGGGCCAGCCCGGTTAGGTGAAACAATGTCTTTTGAAATTTTGCTTTGAAAACCGGCTGGTATATAGACTCTGATCTGTTTGCACAAAGGTGAGGCTGATGGCTAATCAAATTTATGAAACACAGAGCTTAAATCACATGACTGGTATAACCAATCTTGAAGTAAGTAACAGGACTTTTGTCCAGCTCTCTGAGTTGCTTAATTAGCTTTGATTTTCAGCTCTCAAAGTTGCTTAAGAGTTGCTGAAGTTTTGAAAAACAAGGAAAATATAGACATTTCTCTTTAACCCAAACCGTTTAAATTGATGGTGAATATTTAAGAAAACCTTAAATGTACCAGATATGCTTCCTTTAACAATGCAACATAGTGTGATCGAACAAGGTCAAGCACTTTCAACATAGCTGCTTTGCTTAATTTATTTCATGAAGCAGTGGGGTTGCTTAGTGGTTTAGGCAATCCAGCATTAGTTACTTATTGACGAGTTGCTTATTGAAAACAATGTACTTGTAAGAATACCTTTAGAATACCAAATATGCTTCTTTTAACAATGAAACATAGTGTGATCAAACGAAGTTATGCACTTTCAGCAAAGTTACTTTATTCATTTCATCTAGCCCTAGAGTTGATTTATTATTGCTTGTGTCAATCCAGCATTAGTTAATCATTGACGAGTTCCTTATTGAAAATAGGTGTACATGTAAAAACCTTTAATGTACCAAATACGCTTCTTTCAACAATGAAACATAATGTGATCAAAGAAGGTGAAGTATTTTCAGCATCGTTGCTTCAGTGCTTAGTTGCTTAATTCATTTGCTCGAGCCCTGGTCATTCCTGCAGTGGCTGCTAACTGCTAATGGACGAGTTGCTCATTGAAAAACATTTTGATGGGAAATAATACATAGTGGTAAACTACAATACCTGTAAGTATTCCGTTGGTTTATTTGAGTCCATTCGATCACACCATTGTGAAGGTCCGTTGAACCGTCCGTAGTATGGTAAATTCATCGAATCATAAGACGAGGAGGCAGTGATTTTATCATTTGGAATATAACTGAACTCCATTCCAAGAGGAAGGTCCAAATAAGTGCAGCCTATCGGACAATATGAACAGTTAGATGCTAACAAACCTATGCAGTATATTTGAGAATAGAGGCCTCCCCAGGGGTTATGGGGAACAAGGGAACTTGCCATTTTTATCAATGGGAACACGGGAACATCTGGTAACTTTCAAGGAACTACTTTTAAAAAATGACTACTTTTAAGGAACTGGGGAACATTTCAACATTTCTTTTTAGGGAATATTCAACAAATATTATTGGGAACAAGGGAGATTTTTTGATTTTTTTTAGGGAACATGGGAACCCAGACCCCCCCTGGGGGAGCCTCAGAATATGTTTGTGAAGGAAAGTATATAATTCTACATGCTGTGTCCACTGCATGAATAAAGATATATGACCCTATGCAAGATGATACACTGAGCCCTTGCCATCGTATCAACAGAATGTAAGATGATTTACTAACCAAGTAATGATCTTGTATCAGCATGGCGAATGTTTATGAATTACTGTGGAGGATGTTTAGTACTGTGGAGATTTCACCAGGACTATTGGGAATACCATCCACCCAGTGCATTAGAGTGTGTTGATGGATACCTTCAGCATTGTTAAGAATATTCAATATTGAGGAAAAAGAAAAAAAAAGCACCTCCACAGTACTGAATATCTCTCACAGTACTGGATGGTATCTATCCAAAGTACTGACCACTCTCCAATAAACCGATGATAACCCAACCCTCTAATGGTACTGATGGTATGCCTCCATAGTACTTAATTTCCTCTACGGTACTGATGGTATCCCTCCATAGTGCTCATGATACCCCTTCTACTGTACTGAGCATCCTCTACAGACGTTTCCTAAAGTGAATAACTACTACTTTCCATCCTAAGTTTCAGTTTAAGGTTTATACAGGTATACAAGTGTCTGCGAACAAAATAAGAAGCAGTAAAAACATTTGCCATTTTTTAAGCATTGTATATAGCACTGAAAATGGACATACTCCGAAAAGCTTTTGCATATCATGATGTTTATCAATGAATATATGTTTTTATATGAAATAAGAAGCATATCTTATCATTTATAATTAGTTACCTGCTGGTACAGATGGCTGTACAGGATCGTCTAGAGGAAAGGAAATATGATTTACTTATTTCTAAAGAAATATAATCTACTTATTTCTGATGAAATATTATGTACTGATGTCATATCTAAGTCGTAGCACTTTGATTTTAGCACGTATAGGACGTGCGCTTTCCATCTGTTTTTGTAAAAACAAAGGTTTAGTCTTATTCGTGCATAGTTTATCGAAAAAGATGATTTAGAAACCTATTGTTGTACGTCTTTGTTTTACAGTCAATGTTGAGCAGTACTTGAAAGTGCACAACGTATGTAATATCCTCTCTCTTTACTGTTGAAATTTTACATGTAAATATTGCCTACATAAATATGATGCTGAATATTATGAAATCTTTCCTAAATAACGAATATTTCTGGCTGGGGAATGAAAAGAAGCGTTTTGGTCTATTTCCTCAACCATAACCCTGTTGGCTAAAATAATGGCAAAACAAAAGACAGTGTTTCTACACCATCTTTTTCTATACACTTTGATTCGTGTGAATGCATCCTCAAAAGCAAGCTACAACAATTGACCATGAGACCTTGACAATGATCAATCCTGCTAGTTTTCTGGTTTGTGCAGTTCCATGGATTACGTGCTAAACGCTACCAGGTTACATAGAGTATTTAGCAGCAGGCCGATCCGCAGTCAAAGCACTTGTCATTCTTTAAGGTATCAATTGTCAGAGTGCTTGTAAAGGTTCAAAAATAACTGCGTCTTAACTTAAAATATAAATTTCATCAATCTAAATGCGTTTCCCAAGTTTAAACTTGGAATTTTTTGGTGCTTTCAGATGAGCTCCTCTGACGTAACAGGAGGAGGCATATCATCACGTGATCTTACACACGTTAAAGCCAAATAGATGAACATCTCTGCCCAAATAATTGATCTAGGTTGTCCGCCATTTTCAACAAGTTTCTTTGCGACCTTGGTATGTACTTAGCGCACAGTCGCAGCAAAGTTAAATGTGACGTCAGCGGAAGCAGAATTTGATGCCAGCTATTTTTACCAGTGCAAAATTCCAACCAAGTTAAGTGCATAAAGAAAAGATGTAAATTCTAGGCCTTTCAAGCACTTTAAGGCATCAATTCATAAAGCATAGTCTAACACGGGAAGCATATTCTTACAAGTGGGCTATAACACTTGTGATATACCTCCACCAGATCACGCCGGCTAGATCACCAAAGCTTCCTTGTTGCCAGCAGAAAAATAAAGAATAGTGAGAAAAATAAGCAATGCATAGCAAAAATGACAAAAAAAGAAAAAGCTTACCATAACCGTAAAGCTCCATTCTTATGGCTATGTACCCATGAAATGTCGTTGGCTTTATCTTGATGCCAAAGGCGCGTATAGGATGCGCCAGCATCTGTTTCCTTTTACCCACTGTATTAGCTGGACCGTAGAATTCCTGCAAAACCACAATTGTCAATCAATCCAGTCTTTGCAATAAATAGGAAAGAAACCACCTTTCTCATGACTCGTTCTGTGATTTGCCCTATCATGCCCGATATTGTGTCAGAAACCATCTGATAAGAACGAATGTATCTACGTTGCCCTACTAGGTAAGCTTGTCATGATAAGTGGTGACTATCATGATCAGAACAGCCTTGATAAGAACGAATGTATCTACGTTGCCCTACTAGATAAGCTTGTCATGATAAGTGGTGACTATCAGGTCAGAAACAACCTTGATAAAACCGAATGTATTTACATTGTCCTACTAAGTATTAAAGATGTGTCATGATAAGTGGCAACTATCATGCAAAATACTATCTCAGAAACAGCCTTGATATGTCCAAAAATATTTATAATTTTACCCTGCAAAATGTTGAAGGCTTGTCATGAGAAGTGGTGAATATCCTGTCTAATATTGTGTCAGAAACAGCCTTGATAAGTCCCAATGTATTCATGTTGCGCTTCTAAATATCAAAGGATTGTCATGATAAGTGGTGACTATCAAGTCAAATATTGTATCAGAAGCAGCCTTGATGAGTCTGAATAAGAATCTATTTACTCATCCAAATGAAATGTTTTCAAAGTAGTAGCAATTGTCATATTGCCAAAATAGGTTGAGACAGTCAAAGATATATGTCGTTCTAAGATCTGTGCCTGGCGCAACGAGAATGAAATGCCTATTATTTTAGTGACTCAACAACTCTACAATGATTCATGACCTTGACACATACCTCAAAATAAAGGCTAGATCGAGCATTTGTTCGTTTCTAAAGCCAAATATTTGAAGCCAATTGCTTTGGCTTGCAGATGGCCTCCCAATATGGCTGCCAACGAAATTATATTTATTTGATTCTTTGTTATCAATAGCTGCAGGATTATTCAGTCCCGTACTGATCATTCATAACATTCCAACAATCAACAAAGTAAAAAGGCATCCCCAGTGGAATCTCCTTGTATTGCATTGGACCTACCAATATGGCTGCCACTGGCTTCATTCTAGAACGACAGATACTCGATCCAGTCTTTGTTTACAGATATGTAGAACTGAAGCTGAATCTTAAATCTAAATCTCACCCTGATGACCGAGTGTTCCTTGTAATCTTGCCATAAGTTATAAGCAGAGTTTTCTACCATAAATTGCCACTGGTCTTCACTGAAAGAAATCTGGTATGTCTTCACCCACCAATTGTTCTGGGAACTCTTTTGCATCGTGATATGGGTTATGATTTTTCTTGTAGGGAAGACAATCTAGTATAAATAAGAAAAGTCAAATATATGAAGTAATAAACTAATGCAGAGATATGAAAGTATGGAGACTATGGGCCTACATTAATGGAAACAAAAACGCAAAAGGAGGCTGCGCAACATTTTGAAAATATTGCGTTTCATTCGCTGAAGGTACAATTTACATCAATGTCAATCAGACCAACTAAGATATGGTCATATTTGTTGCAGGGTTTAGAAGTAGGAATGGTTATTAGAGGCATTGTATGGAGATAGATGTAGAAGAAGGAACAGTTTTTTCGGATAAAGCTCTCTTACAATTTACGTCTTTGGTGGTTTAGGTTTCTGACGAGGCTACTTCTGTCTAGCGTAAAAAAATGAAAGCTGACGTTACCAAAACAAGAAAATTCTAGTAAACGTGCTTTTCCTAAAGATTATCAAGCCTCGTCTTGCGTTTTTGCTGTCGTAAATTTAGGCCCATCATTTCTAAATTTCCACCCCCCTACAGTACAGCCGTTTATTAGTGCAGAACTTTAGAGGGAAAATCGGAGACAAAGTGAAACATGATAACCACGAAAGCTTTTCGAAAGACAGGATCGAGCTTCTGTTATTCTGAAATGAAGTCAATTGGCAGCCATATTGGAAGGTCCAATTCAATACATTTAGATTACGCTAGGAACTGCTTTTTTCTTTGATGATTGTTGGAATGTTATGAATAATTAGCACAATCTTGCAGCTTTCTTCAACAGAGAATCAAGTCAATATAATTCCTTTGGCAGCCAAATTTGGAGATCAAGTTCAAGCAAAGGCAGTTGGCCTCAAACATTTGGCTACAGAAACGAAAGAATTCTCACTTCAGTCTTTATTTTGAGATCAGGGATCCGTACCCAGAGCTCAGCCTTAAGCTCATCCCGAGAGAGCTATGTCTGAAATAAACATTCCTACTTCTAGATTAACGCCGCAAAAAAATTAACCATACTAGGTTTAATGCACATTCATGCAAACACTTTTAATGTTTAGGTTTTTTCAAAAATCCAATTTTCCTTAAATTTTTGTTAAGCACACCTCTGAATGAACCATTATGGGAAAAAGATCTGTTTTATAAGCTGTGCCGAACCCAGCCGCTCCAGACCACCTGCATTACGGCCCCAGTACGGCTCCGTCTCGGCACGCTGCTCTCTGATTTTTTAAGAGGTGATCCCAGGGCCAGCCGATCTCAATAGAAAATCCAAAATCTCTGTGTGACCTCGTTTTCAAATTGTAAAATGCTGACCAAAGATGGAGCGAGGTGTAGAAAAAAGAAAAAATAGGCCTTCGTACTCGTTATCGAATGAAAATAATTTCGCGCCGCTTTTGCTCTTTTTGTAGGGTCCAGGCCCTTTGAGCTTGCGTCAGGACGGCTTGGCAAAAAATGGGTTTTAAATGCTGTTCTCGGGGCGCGCTCGAGGCGTTCGGATAGGCTAGAACAGCCGGGAGGAGCGGCTGGCCGAAACTGGTTTTCAGAGCGGCACAGCTTGGTTTTATAAGATGATCTGGTGCCGAAATCAAGATTTTTGGTCTGGAGCGGCTGGGTTCGGCACAGCTTATAAAACACCCCTAAGACCTTTTACCTCTATCATCGTATAAGTTAAAGGTGCTGCTTTAATTTCATTTTTTCAATTAGAATTTTCTAACATGAATCAATATATGTTATATTTCTAAACAATTTTACTAAATATTTCTAACATTGACGTTAAGATGTAACACGAATATCTTTCTTCATTTATAACGCGACTAGTTTCGTCTGTTCGCGTAGCATCTTCAGCCTTTCAATATCTTAACCATCTTACATTGTAAATATTCTATAATGGCAAATATAAGACTATACTCTGTCTAATGCTTGCGAGAGCACGAAACTTTGAATTTCAGAGAGCCAATCTCCTTTCTTGTCCCTCATCTAGTGGAAAATATGTACAAACCCATATGCATAGCGCATGGAATGGAATACTCGATCTCTACTGACTTATCAAACATGTCTAACTATTTTCTAGCGCATACAGTACAAAACCAGTACAGTACAAAAATACAGTAAAATACCCTGCAAACTCTATACGCGCCTGGGCTTACCTTCAAGAATTGGTTCTTATCCTGACGTAAGGCAAGCCACTCTCCGGGGTGGTTAAGTCTCGCCTTTGAGGCTGGGTAGTGTGCAGAGAATATCTGTGAACTTGAAAATTGGTTGTCCAGGACTTCCCCACTTTTAAATCCGAGAGGGTTTACTAAAAAAAGACAAAAATAGAATATTGAGAAGAGGAAGAGTTTTGAAAATCTATCGAGATAATTTGTGAGAATGAAGATGACTCGAGTAGGACTCGAACCCAAGACCTCTAGATTTGTACTCTATAATAATACTAGCTCTAGTGCGCTAATCTACCGATTTCTTGATGTCGTCGGGACAGTGATAAGAGCACTAGAGTACCAATCCAGAGGTCGCTACTGCGAGTCCTACTTGGGTCATTTTAATTACCACAAATTATCTCCACCACTCACCGAATAATAGAGATATAATAAAGATAAAATTGTCATATTTTTTAACCCTCTACACAGGATCTGCCAAAGGGCAACAACCTTTCCGACAAATCCATGTATAACTATACTCGTCACTACCATTTGGGTTTTGTTTATTCTCTTCCCGTTAAGGAAAATCTTTTCTGGCATGTAAGCTTCACTCGAAAGCCTGTTGGGGCTATCACTGCTTATCAATAAACTGATTCCAATATCCTTAAGGAGTGTAATTGGATTATTCAGGCTAAAAGGCTCAGAGTTATCTTATAGGCCGGATAAAAGACTCCACTTTTACATTATAAAGCCAGTGTATTGGTTTTCAGAAAGTAGTGCTCAATACATGGTAGTAGAGCATATATAAACACTAATTGTAGTATTGTAGTACAACTCCTGATGAGTGAGAAATCACAAAACAGGCTTGTCGAGATGAACGTGCAGTTTCCTGTTTCTTTTCTGCCACTATTACATTATACACTTTGCTGTTTTTTATGTGATTATGTTTTTGGATGATAGCTAGTTTGTATTTTACATTCAATCATTAACAAATTGAATCTAATAGATGAAATGGTAGAAATAGTAAACGTGGCATCCCCCCAATGGATAGGGTTGAAAAGCAAACAAGTGTAAACAGGATTGAAAAATCATTTACCCACACGGTAGGCCCCCAGAACCTTACAACTCTAGTCCAACAACTCCAGCGGAGGAGATTGGTGTGGGTATGTCTTCCCTGATCTCAAAAAGAAGACTGGATCGAGCATTCTTTGGTTTCTGGGGCCGAATATTTGAAGCCAATTGCGTCGGCTTGTGTTTGGCCTCCCAATATGGCTGCCAGACAAATTATATTGACTTGATTCTTTGCTAACAATAGCTGCACGATTATTCTCTTTCGTGCTGAGCATTCATAACAGTCCAACAATCATCAAAGAAAAAAGCATGCCCCAGTGGAATCTCAATGTATTGAATTGGACCTACAAATATGGTCGCCAATGACTTCATTCCAGAACAACAGATGATCGATCCAGTCTTTTTTTGAGATGACTGGTATGTCTTATGTAAAAACACATGCAAAGTGTAAACTAAAAAAGGTAAATATTGAAAGAAGCGTTTTGGTACATAAAGAATACAAGTAAATACTTCAAATATATTTTATTCAGTACCATAAAAGATTATAATGATAATCAACGAGCTTTCGGGCATAACCCATTATCCAGTCAACCTACTTAGTCAAGTCTTGATAACCGGTTAAGCCCAAATGCTCCTTTATCATCATAATAATCTTCTATGGTACTAAGTACAATATATTTGAAATACTTTAAGTGTACACTCACCTTTGGCATTGGCCGGCTGTAAGAAATCACCTATGAAAATAAAAATAACGATTTCACTATCATTGAAATGATATGGTAATACAATGAAAAATGTACAGTTTAAAGAGGCTCATGATGGGGTTGATTTGGAAATGGGATTTGCCTATATTGGGATTGTTAGACATGTCAATATTGAGAATGTCTCTATTTTCCTCATTGGGATTGGGATTTTGATTATTTCAGTGCTAGGAATGGGGATAAGTACCCCCACTGCAGGACCCTTTTTAAAGTACGGGTAGTTAGTTATGAGAAAAAGTAGGATTCGGTAAATCGATTGAGATAACTTTTGTGAATGAAAATGACCCGCGAAGGATTTCAATCCACTTCAAAGCCAGGGTTAACTGGCATATTAACCAGGGTTAACCAGGGTTAACTGGCATATCAAATAGAAATAGAGATAAGAAGAGTGAAAATGACCCCAAATAGGATTTGAACCTAAGACCACTCAATTGTCACGTCATTGCACTACAACCTGAGTGAGATATCAGGGCAATCAGCCAGTACTCTCAACATTAATGAATTATTCTTCCATATCAGAGAGAATGACTTCTTACTATTTGTGAACTAGGCAAGACCTTTGGTAAATTGAACAGCTATTGGTGCACCTCTATATACAGATCATAGAAGAATCAGAGAGAGAAGAGATTAAGAACCCGTTTAAACTAGCACGGATCCAAATGGATCCGTACCCAAACTAGCACAGATAGGCCTCCCGTTAACACTAGACCTGTGGATCCGTACCCATTTGGGGTGTACTCATTTGGATCAGTGCTCGTTCAGGTCTAGTTTAAACTGTTGGAACAGTTCCCAAACGGGTACGGATCGAAAGCGAGGAAAATTTCGGTTTGTTTTGTAATTAGATTTGGGTTAAAGTGCTAAAAACGGGGCTGGACCTGGCTGTGGATCCGTTCCAGTGTAAATGCTATCTGAAATGGATCTGTTCCAGTGTTAACGCTGGCAAATATGGGCATGGTTCCAAATTGGATCCGTACCCATTTGGATCCGTTCTAGTTTAAACGGGGTCTAAGATGACTATATTGGGTTTGTAAAATCAACTATTGGAGATCAGAAATTTGCATGCTGTTTTTTCGTATCTCCAAAAAGCCTTCGATACTGTTAAACACTGTTTACTGTTGAAAAGCTAACGGTATTCGGCAAAAAAACGAAATGGCGAAATAGCGAAATAAAGAAATAGCGAAATAGCGAAATAACGAAATAGCGAAATAACAAAATAACGAAATAACGAAAAATGAAAAATGAAACGATTTGGCAAAAGGGATGTTCACGTTTTTTATAAGAAACCGGTTTATAAGAAACCTAGTACTAGAGCCAAAAAAAATTTAAGAAACTTTTAGAACTACATCAATATCTTTAAAAAAATCCAAAAATAAATAAGAGAACTTTCTGAGCCAAAAATGATAGTGTTAACAATACATTTTTGCTTTATATAAGTTTACTACCCGTTTTTATTTAGAGGAATACAGGATGTTGAGTCTACTTGTATTACTAGGTGGGTTTCACTTTAATACAAGAAATATGCGAGAGAAAGTGCAAAATTTGATGTTAAGTGCGTAATCTAAAAATAAGAAACTTTTAAGAAACTTTTTGTACTAGAAACTGGTGAAAAGTTAAGAAACTTTTAGAACTAGGACCAAGGCTAGGTTTCTTATAAAAAAAACGTGTATAGTTGTACGGATATTTTGTGGATTTCACAGTCTTTTTTGACTTTTTTGTTTCATACTTGTCGTTTCATAGTTTTTGTTTCAACCATATTATGTTTCCAAAAAGAACAATTTCTTTGATAGTTTCAAAAGCGTGTTAGAATCAGGCCAACGGGATTTCCAAACTCCTCTAAGTAATTTTTCTGTACCAACATACGGCATCTTAAATATGGATCTTAAATATGTGGAAAAGGGGGAAAAGTGCCCTAACTGATTAGATTTCTTATGAGATCTATTGGGATATTGAAGTATTTTGATTTTAGTAATGTTTTGTAAATCATAAAGTTTCTACCTATTCCGTATTTAACCCAAACAAGTAATCCAGAATTTCAGGAACCCAAAAAAATTACTGTAAAATTATTGACCCAAAAAAACTTTTGCCTGAATTTTAGACCAAAAAGAGGAACCTGAGCTTATCTCGTTTGGATGAACACTTTTGTTGCTGTTGTTGTTTTTTTCGTTATTTCGTTATTTCGCTATTTCGTTATTTCGTTATTTCGCTATTTCGTTATTTCGCTATTTCGCCATTTCGTTTTTTCGCCGAATACCGTTAGCCCTGTTGAAATACAAAATGACTCGTGGAATATTCCAATACCCAAGATGCGAGACAGGAATCCGAGCCTTTTAAAATATGTCAAACCTGACAGAAGTTATTGTCAGGAATTTTACTTCCTCCAGCTTTCGAGCAGGAAGTATCATCACATCATTGCAATGGCGGAGTCTAAAAAGCAACCCAGGCAAAATTGCATAATTTTCCTTTGCCTTTCTATAATCTGCCTTTGCCTGGCTGCACTTTCACTATGTTGCTACAATATGATTTTGCAAAGGCAACTATCACATACGCTAAGGAAGTTGCAATCTAGAATGGAGATCGTTGAAGATAATTTCGCAGGAAAAGATGGCGAAAAGGGAGAGAGATTCGGGCCGAACGCTGCAAACAGAAAAGCTAATGAAGGGTTTTCCAAAGAAATAGAGCGTAGATTACATGCATACGAGACTGCATGCAGAGTTGCAACAAATAAATTACGGAAAAGAGTTTGAGTGCTGGAGGCTAACCTGAATTCAGCCACGAATCTGCATCAAGTTTTTGTCAATGACAGTGGTATGTAGCAGTTACTGGTACAGGATTTTAAGATTTTAGAGATTTTAGAGATTTCCAATGTTTATTGAGAATAGACCTCAGTCAAGTAAAAACTATGATTGGAGGATGAGTTTACGGATGAGTGTTTTGATGACGAAAACTTAGAATACGACGAAGAAAATGACCACTTACACGCAGATTATCAGATTAACAATAGCATATTATTTTGAATATATTTTATTAGTTTTGTTGAAGTATAGAAGTTGAGTTGGACCGAGGGCAATAAGCTCGATTTTCGAAATTTGCAACCTGAGATTGATCGAAAATGGACATTGACCTTGTTCCAAATTTTAGAATGTTGACAAGTGTCCAGTATGAATACGTTTCACAGGTGCGTTTGTCATTATTTATGTTTGGTTTAAACATGAAAACCAGGATTTGACATGGAACTTTCATTCAGTGGTGCTGAATTTTGATGTATGGTATCGATTTTTGACATCAGCGACCAGACATGGATGATAATCGCTGACTTAAAAGTTCCAGGCGAAAGCGAAGTTTTCACAGGAGAAGAGGGTATTATCCTCAAAACGAGGCATAAATTGACTATATTACCTCAATTTTCGTTATCAGCTACCAAAAATTAATTTGGATCCATGAGCTCGCCTATTTTCCTTAATGTTAATTTCTCTTTCAAAACGAGGCTGAAACGTGAAATAGAGGCTTTGTGCTACCGATATAGCCTGTATAACGTACTATTTTTGGAATCAGTCTAAATAAAATTAGTCTCGCTAATTTCTTCGTTGGGCGATGGTTGCCCTCTTTCCCTTTCTGGTCTATATTTTGCCGTCTTGCACCTCTTTATTCCACACTGTAAAATCAGTGTTGCTCTGCCCAGTCAACTGTGATGCGTCCCGAACATTTCTTTAAACATTTGTATCTTGAAGTCTTATTTTGTTCTCAGTAATATAAATTGTTTTTCGGTCAGTAATTCATTTTACTTTCATTTGAGACATTAATCATAAAGCATCAGCTTTTACAATCCCATATAAAATCCTACAGGTATGTAACCCAATTTTCTCAATCAACAGTTTACGTCCAGACGAGAAACAAGCGATCGATTGGCAAAGGTGAAGAGTTGAGGAACAGTCCATGGAAAATCTACTTTTCTGCTCCTCTGTCAATAACGACAAACAAAACCTTGGGCACAATAATGACTCTTAGAGGTCCACCTGGAGAAAGAGGTAAGCGAGGGAAAAGGGGCAAGCGTGGCGAAAAAGGCATGTCTGGAGGAAAGGGCCAAGCTGGGCCCGCTGGGCCTAGAGGATTGGGAGGCGACATTGGAGTGACGGGGCCAAAAGGAGATCTTGGACCGATTGGTCAAAAAGGAGAGAGGGGTCAAAAGGGGGACAATGGAAATCAAGGGTCTGCATGTGTAAAAGGAGAAAAAGGTTATAAAGGGTTGACAGGGCAAAAAGGAGATGCCGGAACTGTTGGTCAAAAGGGTGAAGCGGGAAATTTAGGATCAACAGGAGCAAAAGGCGAGAAAGGAGCAATTGGACCGAAAGGAGATACTGGAGCTTTTCGAGGAGGTACAAGGAGTAATATATATTTGTTTGTAGAATTGAAGTTTATGGGCAGCATCCAGCGTCATGCTGGCTTATCAAGCTTTTGTCTTGAATTAAACTTTGCTGAACGAAAATATTTCAGATTATCTGTTGTCCATTGAGTGGGATGCAGGCCCTCAATTTAGAACTGGAATTCAAGAAGATAGATCAAGTTCTTCCAGCAACCACTGCCTGTTTCCACTCGTTTCTACTCGTTACCTACTCGTTTTTACCCGTTTATCCCCGTTTCTACTCGTTTCCTACCCGTTTCTACTCGTTTCCAACCGTTTCTACTCGTTTCCTACCCGTTTCTACTCGTTTCCACCCGTTTCTACTCGTTTCCTACCCATTTCTACTCGTTTCCACCCGTTTCTACTCGTTTCCTACCCGTTTCTACTTGTTTCCGACCCGTTTCTACTCGTTTCTGCCCGTTCCTACTCGTTTCCTGTCCGTTTTTACTCGTTTCCAACCCGTTTCTACTCGTTTCCGAGCCGTTCCCACTCGTTTCCTACTCGTTTCTACCCGTTTATCCCTGTTTCTACTCGTTTCCTACCCGTTTCCACTCGTTTCCTACTTGTTTCTACCCGTTTATCCCTGTTTCTACTCATTTCTACCCGTTTCTACTCGTTTCCACTCGTTTCCTACCCGTTTCTACTCATTTCTACCCGTTTCCACTCGTTCCCTACCCGTTTCTACTCGTTTCTACCCGTTTCTACCCGTTTCTACTCGTTTCTGCTCGTTTCCTACTCGTTTCCAATCGTTTCCTACTCGTTTCCTACTCTTTTCCTACTTGTTTCCTACCCGTTTCCTACTCGTTTCCTAATCGTATTCGACCCAGTACCAAAGCAGCTGGTTTACAGATGTATGTCCCTATACCTGAAACTTTCTTCCCAAGAGATTTTTCATTATATGTTTGTTATGTTTTAGTGTTCAAAGACTGTGCGGAGGCGAAGGCAGCTGGGATGCACTACAGTGGAAGGGTGAAACTAGTATTGCCAAACAAGTCAAAGATTGGTGTGTACTGCGATATGGTGACGGATGGAGGGGGGTGGATCATATTCCAGAAACGAGCAGACAGTATGGTCAGCTTTGAAAGAGATTGGAAAGCGTATGAACAAGGTTTCGGTGATGTGAACGGGAATCATTGGATGGGCCTAAGTTCACTGCACAGCTTGACTTCGACCGGAAGCTGGACCCTTCGTGTGGATTTGAAGTTATCCAATGGTAAAAAGGGGTTTGTGAAGTACGCAAATCTCAAAATTGGTAGCAATAACACAAAGTATAAGCTAATGTTCGACAGATATTCAGCAGGGAATATCGGAGATGCACTGTGGGTCTCAAGGGGAATGCCGTTTTCCACTGTTGATAGTGATAATGACAATTGGGCTGCCGATAACTGTGCCTTACATTATAAAGGAGCCTGGTGGCACAATCAATGCTATCAGGCCCTTCTGAATACTTGGCACCATGTTACAAAGAAGCCTGGTTCTTCGATAAAGCCTAGGATGACTTGGTATGGTTGGAAGAAAACTTATCAAGATATTACTTTTTCAGAGATGAAAATAAAGATAGGGGGTTGAATTTAGTATCAATAGAAATACTGGGTGCTACAAACACAACTACCAGATAGACATTCCTTCAAATCAATGGGACTTTTTAGATACTTTATCTTCAATAATTTAGATGCATACTGAATATCAAGTATTACAGGCTTTGTCGTGACAGTGGTCAATATCATGTAAAATATTGTGATTACATTATAATCATGACTATATAACCTTGTTCTGTTATAGACAATGGCTTGACACACAATGATTGAAACATTTATTATAGATTATTTACTTGATACGGTTTGTCTTTGAATGGTACCTGACTTCAAATTAGCCAGAAAAATCAGAAGCTAGTGAACACATGGATTACTTAAGCTTTTCGTCTCTTCCTGACGTATTCTCTGACGTATTCTCGTAATCTATGTGTTCGTTTCATTATGTTTCCGATATATCTGGCTATTTTAATATGGCCTCCCCTATTTTGTAGTCAAGTTATTAAGGCTATTGCGCCATCATTGTTTTCTAACTTAACCCAACTCGAAAGTTTACTGATGAAGATTATAATTAAGAACAGCCAGCTTCAAACCAATTTTACTGGTTCTTGTAAAAAGAAAGGAGCGTAAGTGCTGTACAGACGAATGAAAGAGACTCACCTTGACCGTACAACTCCACTCTCATACAAATCAAATTATGCCACTCTGTGGGCCGAAATACCACGGTGTAGGCTTGGATGTAGTAAGGCAGATTTTGCCTCTTAGCCTCGTTATCGTCAGCCGGCCCTAAGAAGGTCTGAAAACAATGATAATCATAATAATTTCAGATTGGTGAGAAAAATTTGTAACTTTGTGGGGCGTGATGCACGACCTGAAATGCATTCTGGAAATTCCTAATAACGGATAAAGCAAAACCTGATCCTGTACCCAATGCTGTGAGACTGAAAATCAAACAGAAGCAGGGTCCCCTTAGCCTGCCTGACAGACAGTGACCTTTGAAAAACTGTAGTTTCTGTGCAACGGAGAGTAAAACCTTGTACTGTAGAGTCAGCGGATGAACAACCTCGAGTTCATACTAAGCAGCCTCATTCACGTCTGAAAGTAGTTTAATCTGTGCACAGACTAGGCCCCCTGGATACTTGATAACTCCAGGTGGAATGCTTCGAGCTTTGCATAAGAAGGAATAGCTTTACCCACCTTGACTAGGCCGTTTTCTGTGTACATCTTCCACGTGTACCTATCTGAAGTGTACTGCAGCTGATATTTCTTTACCCATTTCGAAGAACTTGGGTGGGTCTGCACGGCAATCCCTGTTATAATCTTCCTTCCACGAAAAATTATCTAGGAAAAAGTTTGAGGAGTTCAGTCTTTGAGGATGGCGACGAAAATTGGATACATAGGAAAATATTACTGTTACTACCAAAGTTTGTGTATTTCACTCATCAGAGTAATACGTCAGAACAGTCTTTGATCGGCACAGAACTTGAGGATGGTGAGGAAAATCAGAGATATGGCGAGAAATAATAACTCCTTAAGTTTCGGGGCTGAAACTCTTCAGAGTAGTACATCAGAAAACTCTTTCATTAGTACAGAGTATGAGGATGGCGAGAAAACATCAGATACATAGTGAAACATGTTTACTACTAAAGCTTTGCGTCTGAAACTTATCAGAGTAGTACGTCAGAACAGTCTTTGATCGGTACAAAACTTCAGTATAGCCAGAAATATCGGATATATAGCAAAACACAATAAGACAAAGGCTTTGGTCCTGACACTCATCAGACAAGTACATCACAAAGAGAACGAAACTTAACGAACTGCAGTTAAGAAGTTTGTCTGCATCAAAATCAAGAAATCCTGTTTATGTGGGGGAAGAAAAGTGACCCAGGCACTGTGATCATTCAGTTTGCTGCACAGCAGGGTGAATCACCATTCCAAGACTCTTTTCTTGCAGAAGCAACCAAAAAATGTCATCAGCATTAATTTGCGAAGAATGAGGGTCATATAGGGAGTCATGTTCCATTTTTCCCTTATAATAAGTAAATAAACAAATGTTGATCTTTTGTGTTCCCTGATCCCTGCTTGCTGTCAATTTTCCCTTGTTCACTGTTTAATTTGTATCATGTTCCCTTGTTGCCTTTTCAATTTTGGTCATGTTCCCCTGTTCCCTGGAACCCTTATATGACCCTCAAGGATTCCTCATCAGCCTGGGAAACACTTGGGAAAACTGATCCATATCGAAAACTCGGACTCTCGGACTTTCATTATTTGATTATTTCATTATTTAATTAAAATTCCGGGGAATTTTCGTCCTATTGGTGAAATATGAAAGTACGGACTACAGTACATCCTCGATTATCCGAACCTCGATTATCCAAACCTCGATTATCCGAACGCCAAAAGTTTTTATTAAAAAACATTTTTTGCAAACCAGTTCTTGAGAAACCAATCGAAATATTCGTTGTCTGCTCAAACTGTTGCCCAAAATAAAAGTCATATCCAACGGAAGCACAAAAATAACACATTTATTCGTTGTTATTGTTGTTATTATTATAAATCGTTATTGAAATTTACAAAAAACTGCTGCTTAAGGTTTCTTGTTGGTCTTTCCGTTTGCCAAGCTTTTCAATTTGCATTCAGTTTGAGCATCCTGTGACTGTTCAGGACGATGATAATAACCTTTATAGTAAGTTTAGTAGGTAAAATGTTCTTCCTCGATTATCCGAATTTTTTGCCTATCCGAACGGCCCAGCAAAAATTTGAGTTCAAACTGTTCGGATAATCGAGGATGTACTGTACTTGAACTTTACTAAAAATACTTTGAAGAGTGCTATAGTAGTTTCAAAAGTCCGAGATATCTAGGTTTTCGTATTTCCTTTCACTATAGGGTGAAGCGAAAACAAAAACTCAGACTTCTCAGACTTTAATGATATAATGAAAGTGCAAGAAGTCAAAGAGTCCGAGTTTTCGATATGGCTGAAAAACTGTCCCAGGCAAGCAGTTTACTCTGGGGTCAGGGACCCCTCTCTATATAAAAAGATTCTTACTTGTAGATACTGGGCCTTGTCTTGATGCTTGGCACACCATACGGCATTTCCATCCAGCCTCCCAAACCATGCTCTTCTGCTTTCATGGTAATCTGACGACGAGGACATCATGTGAGATTTGACTACACTGCTATTGAAGACGCCAAGAGGTTTGTCACTGATTGCTAAAACGAAAAAATTAAATCAGTTATATTTTGTGGTATTCCTCAAGTTGTCGACGAAGATGGATTAGACGTTGATAATTTTGTGTATTTTGTGTATTTACCCATCCTTTGCGCTAATCAGAAAGATTATTACCCAACCAAACAAAAATCAATTAGTAATACCCAAACCAAGAGGTGTGTGTTACTGTTTTTAGTAGGCATAATATATAAATAAAATATATGTACAATATAATTCAAACGTTTTCGGCTTACGCCATCTTTAGGAATGTCTGAAAATGTCAACAACAACAAATTATTTAACACAGTAGGCATAATTTAATCAAGTTATTGCATGACAGATATTTTTCAACCCAAACCCTTCAAAGGAGTCAAATAATTTTTACTCCATTTTTACAGAAGCCATGAAATAGATACCCAACTAATCTCTCTTTGACACCAACCCACAGTGCAAATTATGAACAGTCCCTTAAGTTAGATGTCTTCAAATCGGAGGAAAATATTTCAAATCACAGCCTCAATTCATAAAATCTTATTACTATTTGAGGGAAATTGAAATTTTCGGAAATAAAATTGGTGCTACATTTAACTGGGGTATAACGTGCCTATTCTGACTTAAGTGCTCCATATACGCGAGTATGGAGTGATTACAATTATACAGTAGATTGGTATAGTCAATCTGATCAGCGCACAAGCACGAAACTAAGGCCTCGTTCACACTGCTCTGTAATTGTTTGTCTCCGTATTTGAAGACAAAAACATTGCCTGTTAACACTGCTCCGTTTTCAAGCAAATACGCTATGAATACGATGAAGTCTTCACACTGGTCACAGCAAATACGGTGCTCATAATCCCGTTCCCACACAAATATTTTCTATGAATTTTGAGAAAAAATAAAGAAAAGAGAAATGTGGTGATCGCAGATCAGCCCGAGGAAGAACAATGACACATCATCTACACTGATGTGTGGTATGTGACTTTTATTTAGAAATATTTTGTCGTATTCAAATACAATTCCGGGTGCTACTGAAATTTTGTTTCTTTTGTATATTCCGTGACACGAAATTATGGGTCCCTTTTTTCAATTTACGACCCGGAATTATGGCCCCCATTTTTTCAAAATGGCACATCCCTATGACTCAACCCCCTAAGATACCCCCCCGAGAAGTCTACTTGAGGTTCTACCTACTTTATTCTTCTAACGAGGGGAGGGGACCAAAATGAAAATAAGGTTCGTAGGACCACTTTGATGCTATCCCTGCCACCATAGTTAGGGGTGTTTTTTATCTTATATCTTCGTTTAAAAGCTTTTTGATAAGAATCAATTTATGTACATTTTCAACCATATTATATTTCGCACTTTCAACATTATAGATTTTGGATTTTGATTTTGGGTCCAGACCCTCGCTATCCCTTAAAATCTTGCTAAAAGTAAAAGACTAACTACCACTAGTCAATAAAGATTGTATTAAATCTGGAGAGAAAAACAGTTGGGCAGGGCACCCAGCCGTAAAATTTTGCTCCTCAACTATGTAAGATCATGTCCGGTCAATCCCTGGAAGTAGGGAAAACGGAGGGGCATATCACTCGAAAAAATCTCGTACACTTTTTGAAAAAATCACAGAAAAATCACAGGAAAATCACAAGAATCACAGAAAAATCGCAAAAATCAAAGGAAAATAGAAGAAAAATCACACAAAAATCACCTAAAAATCACTTAAAAATCACTGTGATTTTCGAAATCACAAAAATCTCGTACACTTTTTTGTGAGTGATATGCCCTTCGGAGAAAACGGCCGAAATAAAATTATTTCATATGTGTGTCAGGGGCGGATCTAGACGATAGATATCGTAGCTAAGGTAGTCTGCGGCGCAGGCTAAGCTAAGGTTACAGTCAGATTTTTAGTCTCATTACTACAAAGTGTTTCCTTGAAGCCTGAAATAAAGTTTTTGCTGCTGATGATCACTTCTATTAATAGTTCCATGCATAGGCCCGTTTATATTCATTGCTGTTAGTGAAATTTTCTTTGATCGTTTTATTTAATGATCATTAAAATAGGGCGTGGCTATCATTTTCCGAGGTTCTTGAGGACGTGGTCCCAAAAAGTTTCCTGCGGATATACCCCCAAACCCCTACAAGTACGGTCAGGATTTTTTCTGGATCCGCCCTTTATTTGTGTCTAACATAGACGAAAATAGGAAGTATAAAAATATACCATTTGAGGTTAGAGGTGCTACCTCGCTAAACCTTTGCTGGGCTACTAGGAACAATAGCAATTACGTCAATTTCGAATAAAACATGGAAACAACTGATACGGGTATACCATTACAAAAGTGTAAAACAAAACACTGTAGTTTGAACAAAATTTGAGGTTTAGACTTGTTGAACCTTAGTTGGGCTATGAACAATAGAATTTACGTAAATCCACAGCATAAGGCGATCTCCGGATATTGGAATTGAATAAACAGGATTGATCTAACTGAATAACTAGAAAGCGGAAGATAACTAGAAAAACAAAACAGGATATGACCATTCATACCAGGTATAAATAGATCTAACTGAACATTATTGTACATGATAAGTAGCGGAGCTCCGAATTATCAACAGAAAAGAGCCAGCAACCTAACAGAATCAAGCAAGCTAACTAACGGAATCCAGCAAGCTTCTACATAAATAAGGAAGAGCTAAAATGTTTTGGCCTAAGTTGATTTTGACGTTATTCTCCCTGCTGAGTTTCACTATTGAGAATGGAGAAGCTAACATCTCAGCTCATATGTTGTCCAGAGTCAAGTCATCTTTACAGCGTTCACTGGGGGAACGGAACATTCCGAGTGAGCTGACGAAATGGATGGCTGTACTACACGAAAACATGAACATCCTTGACTGCCTGCCTACTAAACGAACGAGCTTGAGTTGTCATGAATCACCCAGATACTGTGCCGTGCCGAAACTTAAGATCCTCAAAAAACCTCTCATGGTCAAACTAGCCATTTGTAAGAACCCTTGGAAGATCATCATCCATATACAGCTGCCTAGACTACCGTGGTACGCCAGAGCGAGGTTCGGTCCTATCGTCATACCAATCAAGACCTACAACAGCGAGGGGGTCACTAAAATCAACTCTGTCACAGTTGGAAAAGCCAGTATTCTAGGAATCATCAACATCATGAGGGCTGAACTGAGGATAAACGCTTTCGTCAGGTGGGACTGCACTAAACCGGCTTATAACAGAGAACTGCGTTGGAATTACAACCGGGGGTATGATGATGGAAAACCAGGCCCAGATGAAAACAAACATTATTACAAATTCCACGTCCGATTTGAGCTGAAGAAGAAGAGGTTTCCTTGCTTCTGTTACCGTTGCTCGAGGTGCGAAGATCTCATCAACAAGCAGGGACATTTTGGAGAAGGGCCTAAATCATGCATCAAAGACGCCATCTTGTATGATATCGACTTGAGGCAGCGCAATAAGCGAATTCGGGAGCGAATCAACGAAGAGAAGAGGTGCATGCGCAGTAGACGCTGTAAGGTAGACATATCACGGGACGATCTCATTTGAAAACGTTTAACCAATATTGTAGGCTTAGATAATCAACATTACTCTTTAAGCTAGTATAAGGATGTGTGGGGATTTATCAGTATATGTAGAGATTGAGATTTGTCATCGTATTGAGTAGGTACTTGTTAGGTTTTATCGATTTGTAACCCTGTGTTTTGTAAATTAGGTTTTTAAGTTAGTCCTCCAATAGTTGCTAGAAATGTCTACTGATTAAGATTATATCGAAAAGTTTATTTTATCGAATGGTTTATTTTTTACTTTATATATGGTTATTTCAATAACTTAAGATATTGGGCACTATTGCTATAGATATTCATATAGCTCTTTAGCATTACGTTGTCTATATCTGCATCACAGTGGTCGATGTACGAAGGTACAGAGTGATATAGAAGAGAAACAAGAAAGAAGAATGACTCTCTGTTACTCAAAATTTCATGCTCTCGCAATCAACAGACAGACTATAGTCATCATTAGGAAGAAAATTATCAGTAGACTATAGAAAGTAATATAAATTGATTGTAACATTTTAGGCCTAAATAACCAATATTTCTATTACAAACCTCTCCTCTTCAAGTTATTTGTGAGGATTAATTGGAATTTATAAAGTTATGAATATCTGTAGACTGTAGTATGTCTGAAGATTGCGATAGCAAGAAACTTTATGTAACAGAGAGCCAGTCTCCTCTCTTGTTTATTATCTTTATCGCTCTGTACCTTTGTACATCATGCACTGTGATGAAGATTTAAACAATGCCATGGATACACTTATTAGCAGAAAAGAGACAAGAAATTACTTCTTCATCTCTACAAGCCTGTTTTGTGATTGCTCACTCATCAGGGGATGTATACTAAATATGCTTGTGGAGATTAAGGAGTAATTTCTTGTCTCTTTTCTGTTAATAAGTGTATCTATAGCTTTGTGCATATTTTCATCATACATGGGGATCCTCAAAGTAGTAGCAACAAAGTAACAAAGCACTTTGCCTGTTTAATGACTTTTTTTTTAAATACTTGTGCACTGATTTTAGATGACTACCCTTTCTTCAAAAGCTCCTTGCTTATATTTTGACCATCAATCAAATCTGAAGTCAAAGATAATTTCACCCTCAATTTATTATTGCTTATTGTTATGAAATATGGTTTCAGTGAAATCATGTTTTTATAAGCTGTCTGACACAAGTTATGGGAATTTTATTTTAGGCCTAACCCTCACAGCTTTGCAAATTTGCCGCCATTTTGAATCGACTTTCGCAATACTTTCAATAGGCTAGTGTACTATAAATGTATCGAGCAGTGTTTCTCTAAAAATCGGTATACCGTCTTCTCAAAACTAAATATATGAATATCTGTAGAGCGTTATCTATTAACCGGGCGACTCAGAAAATATGCTAGACCTTTGCTTAAATTCTATTGTATAAGAATCGATTTAAGGGGCTTTTCCCTTTTGTTTTTCTGATTTAACGGGCGTTTTGATTTCTTGACTTTTTGTTTGTCCCTTAAGACCTGGCAAATAAAGAGCGGAATAAAAATCCATCAGAAAATCAGGCACTTACCAACTTTGGCCAGGCAGCTAATTCCAAGTTCCATAGTTTTGCATGGGTAACACGTATATCCAGGGCAATAACACGAATCAGTGCACATTTCAGTAGGCCCACACGGCTTGAATGCTTTGCAATACTCACCAATCTAAGGTAGATAAATAAAACAGTATTTGGATTGGATGTTTTCTGGCGTGAATTGATGATGTTTACAAGGCACAGCGAGGAACACAAAAACTGATCCATATCTATTGGAGATAAACTTGTGGAAAAGAACCATGTGGAGCGAGTGCATAGGCTCAGAGGGTAATGCAATTAATGCTTGATGCTCCAGTCTTTAGATGGTACAAAACTTCAAAATAGCCAGAAATATCGGAAACATCGCGAAACGAACACATAGATTATTTAAGCTTTTCGTCGAATAATTGGCAGAGCAACATCTACATTTCACTTGGGTATTTTGGAATCTGTCTACATAAAAACCAGGGATCCCCTATTGTGTAGACAGAAAGAGTTCGTTTCCGCCTTAGGACTCTTGAAGTAATCTTATTGGTCAGCTCACTGTTTCGTGGGTGTTGATTGGTTTTTCCACACCATACCAATCATTCACCTTTCTTCTGATTGGCCTATTTCGATCCATATTTGGGTGTATAAATCAGTTAGGTTTCTGTTTCGTTCTCTTTCTGACGTATTACTCTGTCGAGTGTCAGACGAAAAGCTTAAGTAATCCATGTGTTCGTTTCGCTATATTTCCGATATTACTCGCTATACTGAAGATAAGTAATGGAAGATATATAGTAGGGGGTCGTGGGTTCGTGTCCTACTCGAGGGGGGTGTCAAACTCCCTAAAAATCACGTATTGTTCTAATGAAAATCACATAAAAATCACTCTCTAAAAGTCATTCATTCATAAGGCATGGTCTAACAGAGAAATTAAGTTTTACTAGAGCAGAAACACGACTTAATGCCTCAGTGTGGATGAACTTGGAGTTTTAAACGCCTCAAGGTTACTGTGTGCTAACTTATTGTCCTGGTTTAGAACAGCTGTTACCGCGCTTGCCTATAGCTACAACAACGTGGATTCGAGACTGTTGGTGGCATATTTCAATTGCAGTAAATCTTGCTAAAAGACCAATCATTTTAATGAAAATCCTTTTGTTCTTGACAAATTCTCACACGCTACGAGATTGGATGCCCTTTGGTCCTACTTGGGTCATATTCATTCACACAGTATTTTGCAAAATGTTTTCAAGACTTTCCAGAGACTCGCAGTTTGAAGTTTGAGAATGGCTGTCATGTTGTTAGCTGCTAGGATACACGACATTGAGACTGGGAACGAGTCTGGCAAGAATTTAGCAGGAAAGGCTTGATTTGTCGGAATTCATCCTTTTTGGAAATCATGGTTTCGGTAGCTGTTGCATAATCGTTATTACTTTTATTGCTTAACCTCCTTTTCATGATACAGACAGCCTCGTATCGCAGCAGGTATCTGGGCATGCCCAGTAGGCTGGAGGCTCTTCTGCAGTCACTTGCATCTTTTCAAAATTTGAACTGGAATTACTTAAAATGTTAGTTTGGATTACTTTAAGAAGAACCAGCCATAAGGCAGCTAGATTAGCTAGGCCTAAGATGTAGCAAAATTGAACTCACCAACAATTCAGTGTAGTTAGTTGACTTGAATGTCCAACCAGTTTTTGTTGTCACAGTTACATTATCAATGCTATCGACTTCGGTAGCACTGTTCAGTTCACAAGTTTTGCTTCCAGCAGTCTCTGTATTGATTGACTTGCAGGGATACTTGTTGATGCATTCATCCTCGCATTCTTTCGGAGATTTATTCGTAAAAGTAGCAATGACGGATCCTTGCAGTGCAGCATTTTGTTTTTGGTAGCTGAAGTCTGCATATTGCAAACAAGATTCTCGTAAGATTACTCCATACGTAGTATGTGTTGTTAAGTGTGCCAAAATGCTTAAAGAAAATAAACAAATGCTAGTTTTCAGCCAAGGATTTTATGATATTCAGCATCATATTTAAGTACACAATATTTACATGTACAATTTTATTAGTAAAGAGAGAGAATAAGACATACGTTGTGCACGTTCAAGGACTGCTCAACATCAATTGTCTAACAAAGACATACAACAATAGGTTTCTTAAGCCATCTTTTTCGATGAACTATGGAAAAACCTAACGATTGCAATAGAAAAGCATCAGAAAGGCCTCATGCCTATTGAAAATGATATGTCTTATATGAGGGATACTACTGTATGCCTTCAAGCTAAAAAATTGCCAAGCTTCAATTGTTTATATCAGAGGTTAAGTTAGTATATGTTGATTTTGAATTCAAGGCTAAGTTAGTATTAGTTTTATATTGGAAGTTAAGTAAGTTTATATTTAGTTAATGTTTATACTCACCTAACCAGTATAACGCTTGTCATGTTGTTCTTACAGCAGAATGGAGTTAGATCTTTTTCTGTTTAGATTCACTTTAGTATCAGGTTATTAATATTAATCAAGAATTGATTGTTAAATACCCATTCAGTTGATTTTCAATCACCCCTTACCTGTCATCATACTTATGCAAATAGCGTACCTATTGATATTATTGTTTATTCAAGACTAACATATTTTTTATAAGAAATTTCTTTTCCTATTAACCAGAAAGCCTATACGCCCTTACATTGGCATTAATTCATAAGGCATGGTCTAACACGGGTAATTAAATTATACCAGAGCAGGGTACTGCCTCCACCAGGTCTCGAACCCGGGTTTTTGCGGACACAGGCGAGCGCGCTAACTGTACATTGGCAGATACACTGGCACACACTGAGTGGGCAGATACACTGCCCTTACTTGAGTGTCCTTAAATTGGCAGATACGCTTATAAGGGGGCTCTATGTTATCTGAGTTAAGGTCGATACGCTTAGAAGTAGGCGGTATATCATTGCATGTGGTTGATACACTGGCATACGTTATCTACCGCATATATCTATGTATCTATTTTATGCTATAACCAGTACCTATAATGGGTATAGCAGCTAAAATTTAAAAAGTAGAATGTAGTGGTGTTTCGTCTGGGTATTACAATATACGGTAATGACAACATGATGACCTAAGGCCAGCCAACAGCCGACAGGGAAGAAAGAATCATTGGTGACTTTGAAAAAGATTTGTCAAAGGATTTTAAGAGAAGTTCGCCATTTATGGTTGCAAATGTATCCAGAGAGAAATAAATCTCTTGATACTATACGCAGGGTGATCCGTGATAATAAAACATACAAACACAATAATCAGATAATACCCTAGCGTTTCCACAGAAAAAATGATTTTTATGCACCAAATTTCTTATGCCGATGATTTTTTTTTATAGTTGCAATCAAGCTTACCAAGAACGAATATTAGGCCTTCCTCCTCCTCACGTTGAGCCCTAGTCGCTAGGGCCAAAACTGATCGATATTTTGGTTTTATTCATTTGTTTTATATTCGTTTTCGAACTAAAAACCATTAATATCCCGACGTTGAAGCTAATATGTGTAGCAGGAAAGATCTGCTTAATTCATTTCCAGAAAGTCTTAAAAGGGCGTGTCCTAGTCCTTGTTAGATTTGGGCGTGGTCAAACATATCATCCATACAATACCCAGTATTTGAAGTCACGGAACGCCACTGGTAGAATTTTTCCTGATGTTGCATTGGAAGTCTGAAACAAGTTTCATTAGATATGAAATTCAAACCAGCTACCTCGTAGAGAGTTTTTCTTTCCGTTGAATATGCAGAGCACTAGCACAAGAAATTAAGTTCGTTGATATTATGGTTTTCTTTTAAGGTCAATGATGCGGAGGACGAAGAAGAAGAAAGCAATAGCACTCGCATAGTAAATGAAGTTTCCTCAGTACTAAAAATTGCTTAGCAAAAGGGCAGACCTGAGTACTCAGTATTGCCGAGCAATTGTTAAGCTTTTTATTCTTGAAGATATATTTCTTAGAATACCATCTCAGAAGTTTTTGTACAACAAATGTCAATAGTATCTTGCATACAAAAGTGTGCAGGAGTACTGATATCCACGATAACCTCCTTCTCGATGGCTGCTGCACCATTTTCATTGCCAATTAGATCATAACTAAAAGTTTTAAATTGCTTAGCATTCCTCTATCTGGTACTGGAATTGCTAAAGTATTTGTCTTGTCGAGTACTGACTCGCTCATAATGCAGTTGCTTATAAAAATGCGTGTAGACCGGCTTCCCAAAAAAAAAAAAGTTATTTAGAACTGCAACTATAGCCTAGACATCATATGCACATGAGTCCAAAAGTATGCATTGCTCTTAAACTTACAACCTATTAGCTCTGTGTTGCTCCAAGCGATGCACGCTTTGGGATTTAGCTTCACATCATTTCGAGGCTTTGGAAAACCGCTCTATTCATAGTCGATACTAGACTTGCTCCACGAGTCCTTGTTTCCCTGTGTGCACTCCGGTCAACTTATTGCCGGAGTGACGTCCGCATATCAGAGAACGCAGGGAAACAAGGACTCGTGGAGCAAGTCTAAGTTGATACGGCACGCTGCTGCAGATCAATGTGTGCTATGCCACGTCATCTCGGAGGCGGGGGGGGGGGGCACTCCAATACTGGCCAGATAGGGGGACACTGTCTTCTATTTGTTTACCTATTAATAGTTTTCCTTCTCTAAGAAATCCACCAAACCATACAATCTAGCTATTTAAAATTTAAATTTTACTTTTATTTGTTTATTGTTATTTAATTGTTGAATTGTTTCATTGTAAGAAGTTATGTTAGTTAGTAGATTAGTAAATCGTAGGTTTGTTGAATTTTAAAAGCTTTTTTAGTTTTCGTGTTGTTTAGAGCTTCAGATCAAATATGAAATTGAACTGGACTGAATACCGAATTCTCAATAGGCTTGTTGGAATATCAAAGGTAAGACCCTGAAAATACCTATGCACAATCATATTACCGTAAAAGGCATTTTAAACTCTCATTTCTTTAAAGCCCCCCCCCCCTCTTCATAAAAGTACCCACTCTAATAATTCCTAATCTAGACCTTCAAAAAACTTTAATAAGCCCACAGGGGCTTAATAGAGCTCTCACAGTAAGCCTAGAAGAAACCAAAAGGGTAAAGACCACTAGTGCTAAAATAGCGATGAAAATCATGAGCGTTTAGCACCCTAAAGAACATTTAGCTACCAATGAATTATGTGCGATATGCAGAATAAAATAAACCAATGAATTGTAGGCAGAGAGCAGCGAGAGGCAAACTACACCTTAGAATAATGACAACTTTTCATGAAAATCCTAAAGTTGTAATAAAAATTCCTTGAAATGTCTGAAAATCCTTTGGTATATGAAAAATCTCGTATGCTTCGTAAGGGAGTGAAATACCTCTCAGAGAGTTGTTGAATCCTACGGCAAGTAGCCCATTGATTTCTGCGTGGTTATTCGCTTATAAAAAATGCATGATCAGAATGATAACACCATGAATCGAAACCAGAACCATCAGCAACTATTATTTCGTTATCTAAACTAAAATCATGAGCGCCACATTTTGCAATGCCAATCACTCGCCTGGAATTGCAGAGAGCCAGCAAATCCACTCCTCACACTTAATTTCAGGTCTGAAATTGGTTTTGAACCTAAGATCCTTTGATCAAGGTTCGAGTGATCTAACCACTCGGCAATCCGCACCACTTTGTTTGTTAGTCTGACGTGTTCGAAATTAGTGTAGTAAGGCACCACTTGGTCACATCTTTCGCTTGACCTTTCAATTGTTTGATTTTGACAAAATCTGAACAATTCCTATGATGTAATCGTTCAAAAGACGTCATAATTCTGCTATTTTTAGAACTAATCTATATCAATTTTTTCCATCGATCTCAAAAAAGCTGTATTAAACCTAAACTTACTTCTTTGAGGGGAGCCTTGAATATAAAATCTGCCTTTATGAGTGATAAAATCTTAGCTTAACAGGTTCCTAAGACCCAGGTACCTATACGCGGGTTTTATGGTATTAGGAATAAACATTAGGGAAAGTACTATCTGGAGTGCAAATCTGTTGAAATATCCCATATAGCCTACACTTTTTTTTATAAGAACCAGTAAAATTGATTTGAAGCTTGCTGTTCTTAAATGTTTCTCTATATTCAGGCTGTAATGTTCTTAAATTGTTCTTACTTTTACAATGGTTGGGAAACCTTTTTTTGCTATCAGTAGTGTTAATTGTTGCAAAATTTGACTCTCTTGACCATCTGAGATTATCCCTGTGCTGCCAATCTACTTGTTTTGTAATTATTTCACAGTCTTGTGGTTATTTCATAAAATTTTCATATTGAGCCAAAAATGGTCAGCTTCGGTTTGTCCTTAGCTTATACGTGAATTTTGGCCAAATTTAAGGCTGGTGTTCTTATAAAATGTTTCTTATAGAAAAAGAGTATAGTTCCCACTCTTTTGCTATCAACATCAACCTTGAAATTCGAAATCGACTTGAAAGGACATTTCCAATAAGGTATCAAAGCCTGTGTGTTTATTTTGGCATGAAAGGTATGGAGAGAAAACCCGTGTCTGCAATAGTGTTTGCATTGATATGCAGGAAGAGGATACTAGGGAACTTCGAAATAAAAACGTGCTAGTAAAGCAAGTAAAAATACATCATGAGTGACCATATGTTTCTTGATAGTGGCGTGGATGGCTGAATGGCTAGATAGCTCAACTTTTGATCAAAGGGTTCCAGGTTCATAACAAGCTTTAGACCTGTTAAAAGTGTGAGGAGAGACTTAGCCAGCTCTCTGTAATTCTAGGCACCATTGTCTTTATTATATGTTATTTTGTGTATTGATATATAGTTTAAAATTTAGTGTGATCCGTGCACGTCGTATTAGTTCAAGTGCTGGGTTACAATGATGCACAACAATTGATAAAGTTTATAATTAATTGTTACCTGTGCAAGTATACATACGGTTAGTTGCAGTGGAGAGTCACGTGGGCGTACACCCATACAGCTCTATACGCATGCAAATATCATTTCCTCCAAAAGTAACAGGATTCACTCGAATGTATTGGGCCTCGATTCTAGGGTCAAACTTGTTCGTCACTATTCCATTCTTGTCAGTGTTGCCATCAAATATCTGTGGATATAATGGAAGAGTCAATATTGCGAACTGGAGGAAAGCAAAAAAAAAAACATTACTGTGCAGGGGATATCATCATTACTGTGGATAATGTCCAGTGATGTGGAGGGATACCATCAGTACTATGGATGATGTCCAGTGACGTGGAGGGATACCATCATTACTGTGGATGATGTACAGTGATGTGGAGGGATACCATCATTACTGTGGATGATGTCCAGTGATGTGGAGGGATACCATAAGTGCTATGGATGATGTTCAGTGATGTGGAGGGATACCATCAGTACTATGGATGATGTCCAGTGATGTGGAGGGATAACATCAGTACTGTGGATGATGTCCAGTGACGTGGAGGGATATCATCATTATTGTGGATGATGTCCAGTGATGTGGAGGGATACCATCAGTACTGTGGATGATGTCCAGTGATGTGGAGGGATACCATCAGTACTATGGATGATGTCCAGTGACGTGGAGGGATACCATCATTACTGTGGATGATGTACAGTGATGTGGAGGGATACCATCAGTACTGTGGATGATGTCCAGTGATGTGGAGGGATACCATCAGTACTGTGGATGATGTCCAGTGACGTGGAGGGATATCATCATTACTGTGGATGATGTCCAGTGATGTGGAGGGATACCATCAGTACTGTGGATGATGTCCAGTGATGTGGAGGGATACCATCAGTACTATGGATGATGTCCAGTGACGTGGAGGGATACCATCATTACAGTGGATGATGTACAGTGATGTGGAGGGATACCAGTAAATAGTTTTGATTTGAGTTTAGTTTGTTTTCTGTTGTGCAGTAAAAGTGTGTTTCTCTGTTCATTTCTACTAACAAAATGTAGAATATTAAAGGTACCAACCTTCGGTGCAGTGTCTGATGGGTAAAACTGGAAAACCAAGTTGCTTCCAGCATATTTTATCTTGTAGCTTTTGATCCAGTTATCGTATCCGGAGTGTCCTTGAGTTGCAACTCCTGTTATAGCCATTTTCTTTCCAAGATCAACCTATAAAATTGTTGGTCAATAGCTTAGAGAACAAGCACGGGGTTTATAAGATTGCACGATTAATAGACTGGAGAAGTAAAAGCAATACCTCGAGGTATTCGATTAATATAATAATTGGCGGGATGATTTGTGTGAATGAAAATGACCCGAGTATGACTCGAACCCACGACCTCCAGATTGGTACTCAAGTGATTTTCGAGTCTTTTTTCAAAATCTAGCATCTTCTCAAGTAATTATGGATATTTCTTGTAACACCACTGTAAAGTTCCTTAAAACCTCCAAAGGTTGGTGGTTGATAAGTGCAGTTAAACCACATAACCGGTAACGATTTTATAAGTAGATACAAACCTGTACGTATTCGGTTAATTTATTTGTTTCAGATGAATCACACCATTGCTTAGGCCAGTTTAACCTTGCATAGCGAGGGAGATTGTCTTCGTTATAATATGAGGAGGCAGTAATACTAGAATCTGGTATCAGGCCTGTCTCCATCCCAAGAGGCTTTTCCAACGCAGTACAACCTGAAAGTGAAAGTAAACAAAGTGAGAAAGACAAGGTGGCGTAATGCGCTTTAAGGCACCTTCGTTCGTTTTTCATTGAGTGCTTTACACGCTTTTTTTTATTAAAAACCAGTTAATAAGAAACCTAGAACTAGAGCCCCAAAATCTAAGAAGCTTTTAAAACTATAACAATATCTTAAAGAAACTCCGAAAAAAATAAGAGGACTTTCTGACCCTGGAACTAATATTTCAACAATACATTTTTGCTTGATTTAAGTTCACTACACGTTTTAATTTAGAGGAATACAGGATTTTGAGTTTACTTGTTATTTTGTCGTATTAAAAATTTTAATACAAGAAATATGCGAGGGAAAGTGCAAAATTCAAAAGCTAAGTGCATATTCAAAAATAAGACACTTTTAAGAATCTTTTAGTACTAGAAACTGGTGACAAATTAAGAAACTTTTAGTACTAGGACCCAAGTTAGGTTTCTTATAAAAAAACGTGTAATCTATCACTCAAGCCCAAGCCAAACGATCAACCAATGTTTAGCAGAGATTTGAGATTTTGCTTTTCATGTAAAATGCAAGCAACAATTGTGCCAGATAGGTTTTCGAGTCTCCATAAGGAAAATGTGAGAAAAAAAGAGGAAAAAAAAAGGAGAAGAAAAAAGGAAAAGCAAAAAAAGAAAAAGAATTAGGAAACAAAAGAGAGCACGAAAGAAAAGGCAGAAACTAGAAGGAATTATAGACCTTCCATATCAAAGAACTTCTTTCGACCGAACCTGTTGTCATTTCAATATAAACTCAGACTTCATTTTTTTAATTTCCAGTACAGTCCTAGACTTATTACATGAGTCCCAGATATCGCTCATCACGAAACTGAGGCTAGCTCGAATTCATCAATAGCGATAACTGCGGCTCATGTAATCAGTCTAATACGGTGCCAGAAAGTAACAAATTTTCCCACCCCTGTTAAAGTGTCAACTCGGCTTTTACTTTTCATTGGAGTCATCCCTTTGGAGATATAGAGTTATCAAGGCTCTTTTGAGATTATTCCCAGCATAACCTTACCCTGGTGTCGACGTCAGATGGTAATCAATCATAGTCCTGAAGAAGCCCTGTATGCCAGGGCGAAATATTGACATTATCTTTGATATATAAAACATTGAATCCATCAACGTTTTTTCTGTTTGTATCGTCTTGCGCTGTTCCTGTTACGCTTTCAAGAGACAATAGACATTACCACAGCGGAAAGGTAGAGTGAAAAGTCGTAACAGTACAACTGCTGACTTTCTCAGTTTAAAAAACCAGGGGATTATTTGCTCATTGCTGCCTGCAATTGTTTCCCATTGGCAGTGCCTTTGTTTTTTAAAGGCTAAAACTGGGAGTCCCCCTGTGAAATCAGGGAAACCGGCAAGTCTGTTATGGTAATTGAAAATCTAACAGATTTTGTTACCTGGAGGCGGTGCAGGCTGTTTCGGATCCTCTAGAAAAAGAAAATCAGAGGTCAAAAATGTTGCGTGTTGGGCCCAACATTTCTATTGTTTTGCAATTTTGGCTGAAATGTTGGCTCGTTTGACCACCTATGTTGCATAGCCTGTCAACATCCGGAAAATTGATGGGGAAAATGTTGGGTGAAATGTTGGCTCGTTTTACCACCTTGTTGGTTAAAGCAACGTTTTCATTGTTGATGTTGGCTGAATTCTGCCTGAGGTCAAAAATTTTGCATGTTGGACCCAACATTTCTATTGTTCTCGATATTGGCTGAAATGTTGGCTCGTTTTACCAACTTGTTGGTACAAGCAACATTTTCATTTTTGAAATCTGCCTGAGGTCAAAAATGTTGCGTGTTGGGCCCAACATTTCTGTTGTTTTGCAATGTTGGCTGAAAAGTTGCGCTGCTTGCCCATCCATGTTGTGTAGCCTGTCAACATCTGAAAAATTGCTGGGCAAAATGTTGGGTGATATGTTGCGCTGTCTAACCGGGCCTTAAGATGAAAATAACATACCATATCCATACAGTTCAATACGCATGCATATGTGTTTATGCCAGAAAGTTGGTATGATCTTAATGCCAAAAACACGGATCGGGTGCGCCAGCATTGCTCTTCGTTTAGAAACTGTAGCAGATGGGCCTGCAAATACCTACAACAGTAAGTTGTTAGTTAATCAAGCGCAATTCCTAAAAACTTTCATTTTATAACTGCAACACTTACAGCACAGCCATAAGGTCTATCAAAACCAGGAAGTCTAGGCATAAGTTGAATGAGGAGGGCTTAGGTCAGTATTGTTTCTTGCCCTTTGCATGTTAAGCAGTACAGGAGCAGGGCATCACGTGATCCTTCACGCAGCATCTCGCCCTTGCTTGTTTTTAATAAAAACATTTTTAGTTTCTTTATTTTTAGGGGGGCTCTTCCTCGATTAGTTTACCTCCTCCGAGAGCTCCTGCTTAATCAATCAATCTTAAATACAATCATTTAATGTCTTTTCCCTTTTTTTGTTTTAATTTGTTGTATGTAGTCTTAAGTTATTTTTCGAATTGTAAACGTCCTTAAAGACCCACTGTTAATTAACCAACAAAGCAGCCCCTGTATTTTATGGAGCCTTCCTTGTTTAATAACATCGCGCCTACGCAGTTACATGTTTTTCTGTGTCAGAAATAAAAAATTGCGCAGCTACGTAGCTTTCAGCAACGTAACAACGAGAGGTTGTCTTAGTTTAGGCCTAGTCGTGTTTGCAAAATGCATGCTGCAAAACGAGGACGTCCACCGGCTCCATCACACCAGATAAGATTAAAAGAGCCAGTTTACAACCAGTGGCAAAGTCTTAAAACATAACATTTCCATGCGCATAACACCATCTGCATCAGTCATGTTGTTTTTGTTAAATCGCGATCGCAAAATTTTTTCTTCTGTCGCAGCTCGCTTAAAAAACAAAATGGCGACCGAATCCTTTAACATTCAAAGGAGGCCACTATTTGTAAACATCAAATTGACAACACTGGCTTTGTTGGTTGACAGTGGGTCTTTAATTGTTTTGTTATCTGTTTAGAATTGTATTTAGGATTGATTAATAATTCAATGAAAACTGAAACTGAAACAGCATCTCACCCTAGGTTGGTCAGATCACGGTTGATCAGCCAATCAATCTATTTGGAAGTAAATATCTTGCTGTGGTCAATGTGCAATATCTGGATGCTTTCATATTTGAATTTGAATTTTAATAATCTCAGTTATAGCCTAATTACAATGTAATTATCGTGTTTTTAACAGCTACTATAATTTAAACAACAACAACAACTAAACATTTCATTTCATATCTGGCTTTCACTTCTGATCTTCGTGGCCTAGCTGCAAATTGAGCATTTCTTTTAAAATAACAAACTCCTGCTTGTTTCAACAAAGACTCTGCATGGCTTTACGTCAGACCAAGATCTGACAACAACTACCAAGATCGCCAAAACTCTGGCCATCGAATATTCATGCCTTGCCACAGCCGCTACACGCTTTTTTATAAAGAAACTAGCTCAAGGCCTAGTTTTTTAAGTTCCTTATTTTGAGACCTCTTTTGATCACTTCGTAATTCTAAAAGTTCCTTAGAAGTACCTTAATTCTAAGTGTTCATTTAGTGGATAGGAATTCGTACCGACGCAAGAAAATCGTTAAAATTCAACATTTTGCAATAAACTCTAATAATAAAACATGTTACTAAACGAAGAAGCTTAGGCCAGGCCTGTGTAACGTAGACATTAAAGAGAGTCATTAAACAAGTTGCATATCTACACCATCGATTATAATATTATAATTATAAAGTTCCTTAGTTGTCCAGTGATGTGGAGGGATACCATCAGTACTGTGGATGATGTCTAGTGATGTGGAGGGATACCATCAGTACTGTGGATGATGTCCAGTGATGTGGAGGGATACCATCAGTACTGTGTTATTGTATAAAATTCCTTAGTTATTTGACCTTTAGTAGTAGGAGTTCCTTAAGTTTTTTGACCTTCTACAAGTAGGTTCTTTATAACAGATTCCTTATAAAAAAGCGTGTATTCCTTCTTAGGATTCGCAGATGTCCGGGCTGCTACGACTGTCAGAAAAACATTCCTGGGGCGTCCCAGGCCCCCTCTACCAAAGAAAGCACCGTAGATCCACCGAGGCTTTCATCAGTGGGCTCATCAACTATGCCTTCTCTGACCGCTGCCTTACAGAGGGAAATTCTTGGTTTTTCTCTTTCACTAAAGGGGAAGGCATAGGGCCTACGAGCATCTTTCCCAATAGTTATAGCATTAAAAATGCCTAAAAAAATCTGTTATCTGTGACCCCTCCCCCCCCCCGAAGCCCCCCCCCCCCACAAATATGTTATAAAGTAGACTTACCCTTACTACCGAGTGCTCCATGTATTCTTTCCAAATCACCCGCCACGCTTCTTCAGAATATGAAATTTTATAGAAGCTTACGTAGGCACTGTTAGAAGCTGAAGCTCCTTTTTGCACGTCAATTTTTGCAATCACCATTCTCTTTGGAAACTCCACCTGGAAGGTTTATCATCTTCAAATCAGGTTCTTTGGTCAGTTGTTTGGGTTTATTAGGGGGGCTTATTATAAAGGGGAATTATTGAGAGGGGGCTTGATGAATGTTAGTCAGTTTAGCTGACCTGGTAAAATTTTTAAAATATATTGATTTGTGAAAGATTTTATATCAATTACTTTGTTAGGTGATCTAAATTTTTTTAGCCCCTTATTGTACAGCACTTTCAAAAATTGAATGTGGAAAGGCTGATAAGAGAGGGAGCGTTGTTGAGAGGGGGACTATAAAACAATTTTCCTTATCAAATCCATAAAAGGCATGCTCATGAAACAAGATCAGAGACATACACTCTTTTTTCATAAAAACCAGTAAAAATGTTTTGAAGCAGGCTGTTCCTAATAATTGCTCAATTTTCAGGCTGAAATGTTCTTAAATTGTTTTACGATTTTCACAAGTCTCTCCTGGCCTATCTGACATTCCTGGGTTCTACCAATTGTATTTATTATATACGCGTCCCTCTCATGCCTATTTTTAAGATTCTTACACTCTTTTTTCATATAAGAACAACTTTATACGAACACGAGCCTGAAATTGTGGTAAAATCTAAGAACAAGCTAAGAACGACCGAAGCTGACCATTTTTAGGCCAATATAAGAACTTCAATAAATAACAATAAGACTGAGAAATAATTACAAACAAGCAGATTGGCAGGACACTGATCATATCAGATGGTCAAGGGAGTCAAGATTTGCAAAACAAACAACTGGTAGCAAAATCAGGCTTCCAAATCAGTATAGAGTAAGAAAAATTTAGGAACATTTCAGGCTGAAAATAGACGAATATTTAAGAGCAGCCAGCTTCAAAAAGAGTGTATATTGAGCTAAAAATGGCCAGCCACGGCTTGTTCTTAGCTTGTTCTCAAGTTTTGGTAAACTTGGGGCTTTTGTTCTTATAATATTGTTCTTATGAAAAGAGTGTAATCACTCACTTTAAGAAACTGGAAGTTGTTATTGTGTTTGGCACACCATTTTTGGTAGTTGTCAAGTCTGGCTTGGTACGGATGTTCATTATTCCTACTCAGTGCTGTCCGTGCTGAAATTTGGCTATCCAGAATTACTCTGCTTTCCATTCCAAGAGCGACAACTGAAAATCATTAACATGAATAAAATTAATCAATCTTGGCAACTTTAAAGAGTTTTGGGCAAGAAAAAATGAGATATATATAGTATCAGATAGGCCTATTTATGCAGATTGCATTCTCTATTGTTTGAGGGGCGGGAGAGGATTCTAGGATGAATACTTCTAGTGCAAAGCATAATATTTTAGAGTTCCAGAACTTTTCATTTAATCGAGATAATTTGTGAGAAGAAATTTACCCGAGTAGGACTCGAACCCAGGACCTCTAGATTTGTACTCTAGAACGCTACCACTGCGAACCGGGGCTACCAGAAACCCAGGCCATTTCATTCACACAAAGTGGGTTCGAGTCCTACTCGGGTCATTTTTCATTCTCACAAACTATCTCGATTGATTTTCCAAATCCTGCTTCTCCTCAAGCAAACTTTTCATTTATTGACATATCTTACTTCGACTGTCCTGACGCTCAGTTTGTAGAGCAACGACGTGCTTCTCAGTCTTAGATGTTTGAAAAATTAGGCCAGCCAGTTTCAGGAGCTTTTCTTATGAATCTGGAGGGATTCTGATGAATAGCTAGCAGGAAACCCTAATGCCATTAGGGGCCTAACTTGACAATAGCAGGTAAAGCAGTCAGAAAATGCTCTTACTGAAAATACCCGCCAAAGGAATTTGAAACAGCCTTGTTTTTCCTAACAAATAACTACATTTTGGGCTTACTAGCATTATTCATCAAATATTTCAAATTAGAGCCCCCCTCCCCTTTCAAAATAATGTTGCTTTCAAAAGATACTCTACAGACTACACTAAACACTAGCTGAATATTATTGGGCTGGTTTTTGTAATCAGACACAACATTGTTAATGGGGGTAGGGGGATTGCCTCAGGTGATCAAGATATTTGATATGCATCGAATGCAATGGGTTATGATAGCACACATGGGTAGTCTTAAAGCTATTGTTCTTTCTGCTTAGCCATGCATGGGAATGAACAATTGAACCCAATACTGCCAGACTCTCCTACCATCAGTACGTTGGACGGCGTTCAGTACAGTGGAAGAATACCATCAATACAGTGGGGGATACCATCAGTTCGGTGGAGGGAGTTCAGTACTATTGTGGGATACCATCGGTAAATTGGAGGGTGTTAAGGACTGTGGATGAACAGCATCAGTTCTGTAGAGGGATACCATCAGTACATTAGAGGACATTTAGTTTTGCGGTAGATATCATCAGTGCTGCGAGGGTATACCATCAGTACTGTTGAGGATATTCAGTACTGCAGTACTGTGAGGGGATGACATCAGTACTGTGGAGAATATTCAGTTCTGGGAGAGGACGCCATCAGTTCCGTGGAGAATATTCAGTACTGTGGAGGGATACAATCAGTACATCAGAGTGCATCATTTAGTACTGTGGAAGAGTAAGATAGAATAATTTCCGAGAAGGAAAGATATATATACTCACTTTGAGGCTCAACTGGTGCCCAAAAGTCATCTACAAAAATAGAGATTTTTTCATATATCACTCCACAATATACACCCATATGTGTGAGGTACTTTGGGAGAGGGGGGGTAGTACTGGGGGGGGATATCAACTAAGACAAGGACCCGTTCGTGAAATATAGTACTCAAAGCCAAGCCACACGTTTTTATAAGAACAGGACTTACCTATACCATAAACCTCAACTCTGGCACAAATGTGACTGATCCACTCTGTGGGGCGGAACACGACAATGTAAGCTTCGATGTAATACGGCAGATATTCCATTTTCGTCTCGTCAATTTGGGACGGTCCAGCGAAATTCTTAAAGAAATAAACATGATGCATAAGTTGCTGTTCAAAGGTAGTCCAGGATGCAATGGAACCATTAAACACATAATTTGACAAAAAAAGCCCCGAAAAAAGAGCAAGTCATTAAAAAATACAGTCTAGATAATGTGAAAATGGTGAAACCACTGATCACAAAATTAAGACTGGATCGAGCATTCTGTTATTTCTACAGCCAAATGTTTGAAGCTAATTGCTCCAGGTTAGCTTTAGCTTAGCCACCCAATATGGCTGCCAAACTAATTATATAGATTTGATTATTTATTAACAATAGCTGTACGATTATTCAGTCTCGTGCAAATCACTCATAACACTCCAACAACCATCAAAGAAAAAAGCACGCCCAAGTGTAATTCAGATGTATTGAATTGGACCTTCCAAAATGGCTGCCATTTGACTTCATTTTAGGACGGCAGATGCCTGATCCAGTCTTTGAGATCATTGAGTAGAACCAGGTCTCAAACTCGAACCTTACCAGCAATGGGGTAGTCTACTAACCACTGTCCTAGACAGGAAAATTAGCTGGTGCCCTAGTTTTCTGGGGTATCCAACTCCAGGGTTATCCACAGTGAGGCAGCAATTCGTGTTTCAGATTAAATCATTCTTCAGAGCCATGTATGATAACATCAATTCATATGTTTATTTATAAGATAGGGAAATATATATTCTGGCAAGTGGTCTTCGATGTCACACTTAATGCTCAGTCATGTGTATTGTGTTGTTTGTTCTCGTGTATATTCTTTGTATGTCATTGTATTGATTCTATTGTTGAGAACTGATTGAATGTGGCCTCAAGAGAACTGAACGTTTTGCTTAACAATGACTTTCAGAAGGCAGATGAATTTATTAGTTTTGGGTTGAGGTACTCTGGAGTAGAATGTAAAAAATGTCCTCGTGACATACCACAACAGTAATATGCCTCCACACGGTCTCGAACCCAGGACGCTTTCAACCATAGGCCAGTGCATTTACCACTGTCCTAAAGCAGAACAATTAATTCTGGTTATTGAGGGGGGCTCACAAAATTTGCCCCATTTCTCACATTTACCAACCATGTGTCGTAGTTTTTTTCCATCTCACCAACTCTCAGACTTACCAACTCCTATTTTTTAGGGAGGTTATAGTTTTGCATTAGTTAGAAAATCTACACTATTACCTCCCTAAACAATAGATGTTAATAATAATAGTAATGACAGTTGGAAAGTTGAGGAGTTGGTGAGTGGGAAAAATACGACACCGCTTGGGGAAATGCTGATACTGTATGATAACTTTCACGGGGATTTTTAGATATGTAGACAATGTAATTGTGTGCCATGAATGGATAAAATGATAATTGAAGAGTATTATAAAATGCAAAACTATCACCTCCCTAAGCAATGGCAGTTGGGGAGTTAGGGAGTTGGGAGAACTATGACTCCGCTTGCCTTCTTTCTCCACACAAATAAACATGATAGATTATAAATCACCTTAACAAGACCGTCTTCGGTGTACATTTTCCAGCTTTTTCTGTCACCAGAATATTGTAACTGATATTGTTTCACAGCAGATAATTCAGAATATTTGCTCTGCACAGCAAGAGCGGATATGACTTTCCTTGTTCTCAAGTGTACCTAAAAGTAAAGGAAAAGTGAGTTGAGTTTAGAGTGAGTATTCTAGCAAGCCAGCCTAGAAAATGTCCAAGGGAGCCTTATTTTCAGATGTGGTGTATATTAAGAATAGCCAGAAATATCGGAAACACATGAAACGAACACATGGATTACTTAAGCTTTTCGTCTGACACCCAACAGGGTAATACGTCAGAAAGAGAACGAAACAGAAACCTAACTGATTTATATACCCAGATGTGGATCGAAATAGGCCAATCAGAAAAGAAGATGAATCAGTTAGGTTTCTGTTTCGTTCTCTTTCTGACGTATTACTCTGTTGAGTGTCAGACGAAAAGCTTAAGTAATCTATGTGTTCGTTTCATTATGTTTCCGATATTTCTAGCTATACTGAAGTTCTGTACCATCCATAGACTGTAAATTAAGACTCACACGGCGCATGATAATTGGCAAGAGTAACTAATAGTGAATGGTAGCCAAACTTTATCGTTTATAGGAATGGTTGATGAGCAGTAAGTTTATGTTGAACGTGCTATAAGATGCCTTTTTATCAGATTGGGCACAGTAGCATACACTAGCATCACTAGTAGCATCACTACATGTTATGATAAATGACGTCCTAGTATGTTCTACGAGTATATGAGTGAGTGAGTTTATGTTTAATGTGCTAACATACAAAAGACCCCAAAAGACCTTATTTCTAGAAGGGAAATGGTAGCATGCACTACAACACTACATATGGTACATAGTGGTAAATGAGGTTCCTGAAATGTTTTTGATTATTTAATCAGTGAGTGAGTTTATGTTTAATGTGCTAACATACGAAACACCACAAGAGGTCTTATTTCTAGAAGAGGTACGGTAGCATGCCTTCAACAATACATATAGTAGAGTATTAGGTTCTAGTATGTTAAATGGGAGAATGAGTGAGTGAGTTTATGTTAAAATGCTAGCCTGTGGAAGGTAACTAGAGGCCTTATTTCAAAATGGGCACGGTAAGATCTCTTTTAGTTGTATGATGATATTCAACAAAGATTATTCCGAAGCAGAGGAACAATCGCTGGTCAAGGGCAAAGCATATTTGTCTAAAGAGCAGATACACTGCTAGAACTTACTTGAAGATATTGTTTTTTATCGTCCGACTTGGCACACCATGCACCATTTCCATTCAGCCTCGCTTTCCACGGCCCTGATGATAAACCATCGTAAGATGAGGAAGTCATCTGATCATTGCTTATACTTCGGGCGCCGACGCCTAAAGCCAATCCAGTTGTTGCTGAAAAATGATTTTTAATTGTCAAAAAACTAGAAGCCTGGTGAGGGTGGTCGAGAGGTTAGATCATTCAACCCCTGTTCAAATGGTCGTAGGTTCGAAATCACGTCGACATCCCTGTGACAGATATTTCGAGTGGGGGAAATTTCTAGTTCTCCGCAACTCCAGGCAAAGGGGCAAAGAGTGTCACGAGGTGTGGTCACATCGAAAGGAAGGACCAGGGTCGCACTATTTGATTAGTCTACCTATTCAGTTGGCCCTTGCACATAAACCAATACCTTACGAAGATAGTAAACGTATTTGCCTATCAACTATCAAGACGTATACACAAAGCTAGCGAAAGAAGGGATTAGGCTAGGTAAAAAAAGGACTAATAAGGCACAATGTAGAAAATTTTGAAAATACTCACTCATATCTACAAGGCAACTAATTCCAATTTCCCTTGTTTTGCACGGGTGACATGTGTACCCAGGACAGGTACACGAGTCTGTGCACATCTCGCCCGTTTTGCATGGTTTGAATGCTCTGCAGATTTCACCAACCTAAGTTGAATGAATCAGATTTATGACTTGATGACTATCATATAAATAAGATGAAAAAAATGAAGAAGATTAAATGACGATCATAATCATCGCAAGCAGGTTAAACAAGGTCGAGGTGAAGACGATCTAAAAGAAGAAGATGGAAAGATTTCAGAATACGAGAAATATCAAGAATATGAAAGGCAAAGATGATGCTGAAATATAGAGAAGATGAAGAGCCTGAAAATCAATTAGAATACAAACAATATAAGGCAAAGAAGGCAAATTATATGAAGAATATAAAGAAGATGAAGAAAATGAAGAAGATTGAATGACGATCATGATCATTGCAAGTAGGTTAAATAAGGCCGAGGTGAAGAAGATCTAAAAGAAGAAGATGGAAAGATTTCATAATACGAGAAATATCAAGAATATGAAAGGCAAAGATGACGCTGAAAGATAGAGAAGATGAAGAGCCTGAAAATCAATTAGAATACAAACAATATAAGGCAAAGAAGGCAAATTATATGTAGAATATAAAGAAGATGAAGGAAATGAAGAAGATTAAATGACGATCATGATCATTGCAAGTAGGTTAAATAAGGCCGAGGTGAAGAAGATCTAAAAGAAGAAGATGGAAAGATTTCATAATACGAGCAAGATCAAGAATATGAAAGGCAAAGATGACGCTGAAAGATAGAGAAGATGAAGAGCCTGAAAATCAATTAGAATACAAACAATATAAGGCAAAGAAGGCCAATTATATGAAGAAGATAAAGAAGATGAAGAAAATGAGGAAGATTAAATGACAATCATAATCATTGCAAGTAGGTTAGATAAGGTTGAGGTGAAGAAGATCCAAAAGAAGAAGATGGAAAGATTTCAGAATACAAGCAAGATCAAGAATATGAAAGGCAAGATGATGCTGAAAAATAGAGAAGATGAAGAGCCTCAAAATCAATTAGAATACAAACAATATAAGGCAAAGAAGGCAAATTATATGAAGAATATAAAGAAGATGAAGAAAACGAAGAAGATTAAATGACGATCATAATCATTGCAAGCAGGTTAAATAAGGTCGAGGTGAAGAAGATCTAAAAGAAGAAGATGGAAAGATTTCAGAATACGAGCAAGATCAAGAATATGAAAGGCAAAGATGACGCTGAAAGATAAAGAAGATGAAGAGCCTGAAAATCAATTAGAATACAAACAATAGAAGGCAAAGAAGGCCAATTGTATGAAGAAGAAAAAGAAGATGAAGAAAATGAAGAAAATTAAATGACGATCATGATCATTGCAAGCAGGTTAAATAAGGTCGAGGTGAAGAAGATCTAAAAGAAGAAGATGGAAAGATTTCAGAATACGAGCAAGATCAAGAATATGAAAGGCAAAGATGACGCTGAAAGATAGAGAAAATGAAGAGCCTGAAAATCAATTAGAATACAAACAATATAAGGCAAAGAAGGCCAATTATATGAAAAATATAAAGAAGATGAAGAAGACGAAGAAGATTAAATGACGATCATAATCATTGCAAGTAGGTTAAATAAGGTCGAGGTGAAGAAGATCTAAAAGAAGAAGATGGAAAGATTTCAGAATACGAGCAAGATCAAGAATATGAAAGACAAGATGACGCTGAAAGATAGAGAAGATGAAGAGCCTGAAAATCAATTAGAATACAAACAATAGAAGGCAAAGAAGGCAAATTGTATGAAGAAGATAAAGAAGATGAAAAAAAGGAAGAAAATTAAATGACGATCATGATCATTGCAAGTAGGTTAAATAAGGTCGAGGTGAAGAAGATCTAAAAGAAGAAGATGGAAAGATTTCAGAATACGAGCAAGATCAAGAATATGAAAGGCAAAGATGACGCTGAAAGATAGAGAAGATGAAGAGCCTGAAAATCAATTAGAATACCAACAATATAAGGCAAAGAAGGCAAATTATATGAAGAATATAAAGAAGATGAAGAAGACGAAGAAGATTAAATGATGATCATAATCATTGCAAGCAGGTTAAATAAGGTCGAGGTGAAGAAGATCTAAAAGAAGAAGATGGAAAGATTTCAGAATACGAGCAAGATCAAGAATATGAAAGGCAAAGATGACGCTGAAAGATAGAGAAGATGAAGAGCCTGAAAATCAATTAGAATACAAACAATATAAGGCAAAGAAGGCCAATTGTATGAAGAAGATAAAGAAGATGAAAAAAATGAAGAAAATTAAATGACGATCATGATCATTGCAAGCAGGTTAAATAAGGTCGAGGTGAAGAAGATCTAAAAGAAGAAGATGGAAAGATTTCAGAATACGAGCAAGATCAAGAATATGAAAGGCAAAGATGACGCTGAAAGATAGAGAAGATGAAGAGCCTGAAAATCAATTAGAATACAAACAATAGAAGGCAAAGAAGGCAAATTGTATGAAGAAGATAAAGAAGATGAAAAAAATGAAGAAAATTAAATGACGATCATGATCATTGCAAGTAGGTTAAATAAGGTCGAGGTGAAGAAGATCTAAAAGAAGAAGATGGAAAGATTTCATAATACGAGCAAGATCAAGAATATGAAAGGCAAATATGACGCTGAAAGATAGAGAAGATGAAGAGCCTGAAAATCAATTAGAATACAAACAATATAAGGCAAAGAAGGCAAATTATATGAAAAATATAAAGAAGATGAAGAAGACGAAGAAGATTAAATGATGATCATAATCATTGCAAGCAGGTTAAATAAGGTCGAGGTGAAGAAGATCTAAAAGAAGAAGATGGAAAGATTTCAGAATACGAGCAAGATCAAGAATATGAAAGGCAAAGATGACGCTGAAAGATAGAGAAGATGAAGAGCCTGAAAATCAATTAGAATACAAACAATATAAGGCAAAGAAGGCAAATTATATGAAGAATATAAAGAAGATGAAGAAGACGAAGAAGATTAAATGATGATCATAATCATTGCAAGCAGGTTGAATAAGGTCGAGGTGAAGAAGATCTAAAAGAAGAAGATGGAAAGATTTCAGAATACGAGCAAGATCAAGAATATGAAAGGCATAGATGACGCTGAAAGATAGAGAAGATGAAGAGCCTGAAAATGAATTAGAATACAAACAATATAAGGCAAAGAAGGCCAATTGTATGAAGAATATAAAGAAGATGAAGAAAATGAAGAAAATTAAATGACGATCATGATCATTGCATGTAGGTTAAATAAGGTCGAGGTGAAGAAGATCTAAAAGAAGAAGATGGAAAGATTTCAGAATACGAGCAAGATCAAGAATATGAAAGGCAAAGATGACGCTGAAAGATAGAGAAGATGAAGAGCCTGAAAATCAATTAGAATACAAACAATATAAGGCAAAGAAGGCCAATTGTATGAAGAAGATAAAGAAGATGAAAAAAATGAAGAAAATTAAATGACGATCATGATCATTGCAAGCAGGTTAAATAAGGTCGAGGTGAAGAAGATCTAAAAGAAGAAGATGGAAAGATTTCAGAATACGAGCAAGATCAAGAATATGAAAGGCAAAGATGACGCTGAAAGATAGAGAAGATGAAGAGCCTGAAAATCAATTAGAATACAAACAATATAAGGCAAAGAAGGCCAATTATATGAAGAATATAAAGAAGATGAAGAAAATGAAGAAAATTAAATGACGATCATGATCATTGCAAGTAGGTTAAATAAGGTCGAGGTGAAGAAGATCTAAAAGAAGAAGATGGAAAGATTTCAGAATACGAGCAAGATCAAGAATATGAAAGGCAAAGATGACGCTGAAAGATAGAGAAGATGAAGAGCCTGAAAATCAATTAGAATACAAACAATATAAGGCAAAGAAGGCCAATTATATGAAGAAGATAAAGAAGATGAAGAAAATGATGAAAATTAAATGACGATCATGATCATTGCAAGTAGGTTAAATAAGGTCGAGGTGAAGAAGATCTAAAAGAAGAAGATGGAAAGATTTCAGAATACGAGCAAGATCAAGAATATGAAAGGCAAAGATGACGCTGAAAGATAGAGAAGATGAAGAGCCTGAAAATCAATTAGAATACAAACAATAGATGGCAAAGAAGGCCAATTATATGAAGAATATAAAGAAGATGAAGAAAATGAAGAAAATTAAATGACGATCATGATCATTGCAAGCAGGTTAAACAAGGTCGAGGTGAAGACGATCTAAAAGAAGAAGATGGAAAGATTTCAGAATACGAGCAAGATCAAGAATATGAAAGGCAAGATGACGCTGAAAAATAGAGAAGATGAAGAGCCTGAAAATCAATTAGAATACAAACAATATAAGGCAAAGAAGGCAAATTATATGAAGAATATAAAGAAGATGAAGAACATGAGGAAGATTGAAAAAAATTATAGGGTTGGAACTTTGAAAAAGATAAAGAAGATGAAGAAATAAAGGATGAATATATATGGAAGCTAATCAAGTTAAAAAAGATAAAGAATTCATGAAATATGGAAAAAGAAAGGTAGTTAAAGAGAAGAAGATTAATATGATAAAGGTGAATAAGATTTGGGGAACAAAGAAGGTGAAGTTATCAAAGAAGCACCCTGGGGAACGTCAGTGCACTACTATCGAGGATGTTCAGTACTTAACTTCAGGAGTATAGGGGGATACCATAAGTATTGTAGAGGGATACTATCAGTACTAAGGACCATTCAACACTGTGAAAGCAAATTCGGTAATATCTCCACACTCCACTGTACTGATAGTATCTCTCCAATGGAGGTATGGCATTCCGCACAGTACAGATGGTATCCATCGACAGTACTGAATATCCTCCACAGTACTGATGATGACAATCCAAAGTACTGAATATCCTCCACAGTACAGATGGTATCCTTCCAATGCACTTAATATCCTCCACAGTACTGATGGTATCTCTCCAAAGTACTTAACATTCTCCACAGTGCTGATGGTATCTCTCCAATGAACTGAATGGTATCCTCCTCCACAGTACTTAACACCCCCAGAGTACTAAAACAACCCCCCCCCCCTCTACATCACTTCAGTGAAATTCACTAGGGTAAGAAGATGAGGGAGACAAGCACAACAGATTCTATCATATTGACACTTCACACTTACCAACAGCTCGGTATAGTTAGTCGACTTGAATGTCCATCCCGTACTTGAAGTCACAGTTACGTTGTCAATTTTATCAGCCTGGCTTGCACTGTTCAGTTCGCATGTTTTGCTTCCAGCAGTCTCTGTATTAATTGACTTACAGCGATACTCGTTGATGCATTCAGCCTCGCATTGGCTTGGAGATTTGTTTGTAAATGTAGCAATGACGTATCCTTGTAGCACAGCATTCTGTTTTTGGTAGGTGAAGTTTGCAAATTGTAAGCAATCTTTTCGCAAAATTATTCCATCAGCAGTGCATATTGTGAAGGCTGTCAAAATGCTAGGAAAAAGTGAAATATATGTTTTGTTGTTGTTGTTGAAAATGAATGAAATTGTCCTTGAGCACAAACAAACTAAAGTAATGTGTTTTTCGTAACCTAAAGGTGCTGTTGCTTAGATAAAATTTTGGTCTAGCCTCGATGTGGGGCGTAGCGTGCATTTACAGCTATTCTTCTGAAAACGGTTTCAGACATGCCAAAAAATGCTGCTATCAAAGGCAGAAGGCTTTAGACTTTCGAGGTATTCATAAAGCATTTTCTTCTTAAGTATTAGGAATTGGGGTTTCCGGTTTGCAGGACTCCGGAATCGGACGATAATTCGTCGCGGAACATAGAGTTATTGCAATTTTGTGACGGAACGATGGAATTCTTCATTCCTGCAGGGCGTGGATTTTCTTGAACACGGAATTAGGAGTTTGTATGAATATTTATAGAATGACAGAATTATAAACGTATTTCTCAACAAAACATACAGCTTCTGTTGGTTTTCCTGTTACAAACATCTATCCTGCAAATTATTAGAACGGCCGATTTTGCCGAAAATCGTAAGGAACGGCGCATTTCTACCTCCATCCCACTTGATAGCCCCCATTCTAAACCTAGAACCGGATTCTGAAAACTGACAAAGACATGATGCTGTCAAAGAATACTGTCTAAAACAGAATCCATGAAATTAAGAACAACATCAATCCTGAAAACTTGAGCCTGTTGTAGCAAAATGATTGTTTGGCTCGTCTAAAGTCTGATTGTTACACATTAGAATTCAGCCCTTCGAATAATCGATTCCTGAACTATAACATTGAAATATCATCGACATTGAAATATCATAATATCATCAATAAAGATAGCATGTATTCTATCAAATAAATATTGTCATGAAGGAGTAAATAGGGAATTGGGATTTGCCTTTTTATTTATTGTAAAAATTGGATTGGACTTCTTGGGACTGGGATTTGGGAATGAAATTGGGATTGGGATGGTTAAACACGTCAATATTGGAATTTCTCTATTTTCCTCATTGTGATTGAGTGTTTTGATTATTTCAGTTCTTTGGATTGGGATCAGTAACCCCCTTCAGGACCTTCAGTTAAAAGTTTTGTTACTCGGAGTCTCAAGCTTTATATACAATCATTAGACAGCAAAGAGCGAATCACGATTTATTAACTACAAACCCCAGCAGCATGAGATTTTCCATCTTACTTGCGTAGGAAATGGATGCCAGATGCCAGCTTCTTTATTTTTATCATCACTTTCTTCGTATGGAACTGCATGAATGTAAAATCAAGAGTATAAGAAGTTATTCAAATCAATACAGAATCGATACTTGGTGAGCTATTCAACATATCTAAAGATTGTGTCTATCTGGTCAAGGCAACCTGTTATCCGCTGATGAAAATAAGGAGCCGCAAGGACCACAAACAAATACGAACAATTAATATAGAATAGGTCTTGCGGCCTTTTTATGATAGATCATAATAGATGTTGTTTTCAAGCCAAATTGCAAAAAGGTCCCAGCATGCTTTTCGGCACTGGGAATCATGATCATCATCATCATGAGGCCTCGTTCGAAATTGCATTCACTACACCTTTCCAGTATTACCTTTCTTTAATAGCTCCTAGCAAATTTTCCTCGGGGATCTCTACGTCGCTTTATTCTGTCTAGAAAGGTTTGTTGTCGAGAACGATTCTTTGATGATGGATGCCTCCAGAGGACAAATGACAACAAAGTTCATCTGAAGCACGTGCGCAATGCCCGAAGAACTGGACACGTCTCTTGCCGACTAAAGTTTATACTCTCTGCAAGCCTCCGTATATAATTTTCTACAGTTGAGTGGTTTTTCCAAGAAAGATTGAGGACTCTCGCTAAAAGACATGGATACCATCCAACTGAACGCCTCTGTTGTCTCGCTGAGAGAAGCAGGTTTCGGCAATATCTTATCGTCCAAGTTTCAGAGCCATCAAGTAAGATTGGTTCAATAAGTAGACGGAAAATTTGGATTTCGACATCCCTGGCGGAATCGGATTTCCAGATTTTGTTCATTTGTTACAAGAAGTCCAGTTTGTTACAAGCAAGCCTTTCCTAATGTTGAAGTCTTTCTCGGAGTTCTGGATGTTTGATCCTAGATACTGGCAATACCAAACAGTCCATTAAAGATAATCCTTCCCGAGAATCTTTTATTTATAATGCTAAATTATATTTCGTAGATTTCTTATTTTTACTGTTTTGTTTATTTACGTCATGCAATGGTGCACTTATAGCCTCGTTGTCGAGGACAGATTTTCTTGGATAATGGCGGACATGTGAAGCACGTCTTATTCTCTGTGTTAAATCTTCACAACCAAACAGTCTTTTAGAATACAATAATTATCAACTTGTCATAGTTGAAAAAAATCGCGCTTACATGGTGGTTTCAGCCTGATTTGAAATTTCGTCCCGGGCTGAGATAGCGACTTGAACTTTACTCAGGTTGAGTTTCAACTCGCATCTTCCTATGTAAACCCGATAAGAACATTGACTAGCAGTAGAGTTGAAACTCCACCCTGGGCATTACTCCGCCGGGCTTTCACTATTCGGCTCCTTAGAGCTAGGCACATATAAACAATAATGTATAGGAACGACAACATTCAGAATTTAGTACCATTACATTTCAATCATGAAATATGCTGTTTTTCACACTTAATCTCAAAAAAAATATTATCTTCTATTCCAATCATATTCTGAAGGGGGCCACACTGGGCAATTAGAAAACCATTGCGGTTACTTGAAACATTTGCTAGGGATGGCAAAAACCTTAATGAGATTGCACCAGGGGTGGCATTACTAGATAACTTTGGCAAAAGTGGCAAAATATTGCTGGATGTGGATAAATATGGCTTACTCGTACTGCACCAGGGGCAACAATCCCACCCCGAGCCAACCAATGGCAAGGGCCTGCACCCACCCAATACAGAGACGAATCCAAACAGGTTCTTTAATAACCGTGAAGGACCTGAATGTAGCCCGAGGCTGGGCAGAGATATGATAACGATCGGATACCATGGTTGACAATGGTACTAGTAGAATCAATTGAAGCCTATACTTCCCAAAATTCTTATTGTGTGAGTATTGGGTGAGTATAATATTCATGCATTGAGTAGGGACTTGGTATGTATGTGTTACGCGGCTTGGTATGTGTGGGTTACGCCCCCCCCCCTTTCTATGGGTGCTGGATGCGGCCCTGTTTCACGCTAGAAGCACTGAAACAGGGCCGCATCCAGCACCCATAGAAAGGGGGGGGGGGCGTAACCCACACATACCAAGCCGCGATATTATTATTATTATTATTATTATTATTATATCAATTATTTATACACGAAACCTCTTCAGCGATTCTAATTTTTAAAAGCTTAAATATGAAACATCTACTATGCTATACTCTAATTAATTTACACAAATTATAATATTTTAATCAACAGTAATAAAATGAAATATGAGCATTGCTGTTGTTCCTGAGGGTCGTGTTTTAGGGGTTCTTTGGCATTTTTAGCTCTTCAAGTACGCTTTTAGTTCTTTTTTAAAGCGTCCGATAGTTTTGATATCTCTGATATCAGGTGGAATATCGTTCCAAGCCTTCAGGGCTGTGAAGTGAAATCCCTTTTTGGCATGTTCTGTGTGAAGCCTGGGGATTTGAAGATCTTTGCAATTCCTTGTTTTGTATTTTGAGAATTCGGATCTATATTGGAACTTTTCCCACAGGCTTTCTGGGCTCAGTTTGTTCAAGATTTTATATGCCATCACAGAACGATCAAATCTTATCAGGTTTCCGATATTTAGCCAATTCTGTGACCATTCGTCCTTAATGCGAGCATTTTCTATTGTTGAGTAAGCCCTATTCTGCAGACGTTGGAGGATATCCAATTTTGTTTTTGAGAGACTTCCCCAAATAACGTCTGCATAACGAAAATGACTTTCTACGATAGCATGGTATACACTACACAATTGTGATTGCGGCACTATATTTTTCAATTTTTTTTATAATATACAGTTAGTTGATCAATAGATTCCTTAGTGTGTTGGGTAAACAAGGCAAATACCCCACTAAATAGGGCCCATACCCAATCGATAGCTGGAAAGCCTTGGTCAAACCTGTATGACAAGTGAAGCTATAGTGCGTGAGAATCTTCGTAATTGAAGAGGTCTCGCTGAATACATATTCTCCCTCGCAATGTTTACTCATAATATTTGTCAACAAATCCAACGATTGGTCAAAAATGATTTTGCCACCAATAGACTACATGTTTTTTTGTAAAGAACCTTTGCCTCAGGTTGAGCTCCAAGTGTCTCTTGATTCCTACACCGTTTAAAAGATGCTACCCCCTAAAAATTCTTCTAAAATACTATTCTGACCGTCTTCTTTCGTTCTCTATAATTAAATCTATATACTATCAAGTATTAATATCTTTATAATATCGAAGCAGTTATTCTTGGTGATTCTCCTACAATCCCAAAGGCAATCTAAGCCTAAATTTCCTTACAATGGCGTTCCTTATAAAAAACGATTAACTGCTCCGTTTCATCAATAAATCATAGACCTGTTTCCCAAGTACCTTGAATCGAATTCAATGGTAAACATAATTAACTAGAATCTGAATTGACTGCTGTCATATCACCGATACAGGTATATGACATTGATGAACAAATACGACATCGAATACAAATATCCTATGTGAAAAAGCCGGACCCATTTGTTCGGGACCCTTGGACCATGGATCCAGACTAGGAAATCACCTGACCTTTTGGGGATGTTATAGGGATATTTGTCACTGTAACTTCGAGTAGTCGTAAATGCAGAGAGAAGCGAGAAAGCGTACAGCTCGTACGAGATAAGAAACTGACTAATTATAGATATTTTAACCACACAAAGCATACATTAACATGACGACAGTCCTGTTACAAGGATACAATCTGCAGGGGCTACGTATTTTTTCTTTGTAAGAAACTATAAGATTTATTCCAGCACTGGAACCTTTCAAAGTTTTCGTTTGTTTGATAGTATTGTTATTGTTAATGTGAAATATTCCAGTATTTTACATTTTAAGATCATAACATTGTAAGCAACAAGATATAGTGCCAAACCAAAAAAGCCCAAGAGCTCCTTTCTTTATTTCCCACACATCATCTAAAACATATTATCAATGTTAGGGGGTGATCTCTCCTTGAGGGAGTCCCTCCTTAAGAATCCCCCTTCATACAAATTCTCTATTGTTATGTATCCTTCTTTTACTTTTCGTGTCTGTATTTTTAAGTTACTATTGTATTTTTCAATTTGTTGTATTAATTAGACTTAGAGTAGAGTATTTGTATGTTATGGAATTTAAAATGATGAAAACTGAAACTAAATCGGAAACAAGATGGCCGCTGACGAAACAGCCTCAGTACACTAACCCGATTTGACAAATAGGTTATATCAGACGATATTATCGAAATAATTTTCTTACATTTTCAAGGTGATTTAGCAAAAGATTTCTTATAGAGGATTTCTTGTAAAATCAGCCACTCTAGCCTTTATGCTTGCATTAAAGAATCTATACCTTTTGACTACGTGCTGTTTAACTCAAAGTATAATGTATTATAAACGAAGGACCGGTTGGAGTCCTTTCTAGGTCCAGAGTCCCATTCCAGGTCCAAATATTCCCTAATCCGGCTTATACCTTTTAGCTTCAAATATAATACAAATAATATGTTGCATTAGTTTCTTTCTAAATGAAGAATGAAGGATGAAGGATGGAAACATTCAAATTGCTAAGGTAAGCTCGATAAAATCTAAAACGCTAGCTTGTTTAAATATGATGTAGAGGCAGGAGAAGTAATACAGTATAGCTGCAGCAGATGGTAATTCTTTGCTCGGCAGTATAAAGCAATAAATACACAGAAGTTGAGATAGATTTGCCGTAGTAAAGGTTGGTTGCAGATGAATCAGATTATCATCCAAAAAAATAGATAACGCCATAGACGTTGATTAGATTCCCTCACAAATAAATCAAGAGTTTCAAGAGTATTCTGGTAACTACAGTTTTTGATGAGAATAGAACTTGAGGATGGCATGGAAAATCAGAAACATAGCGAAACATATTAACTACTTAAGCTTTGAATCTGATATTTATCAGAGTAATACGTCAGAACAGTCTTTGATTGGTGCAAAACTTGAGGAGGAACTAAGAACTGGGTTGTGAGCTAAGATGTGGGTGTTCATTAGCTATCAATTTATTACCTTGCAAGTCTAGATTACGACAATTGAAGCTTTGCGACTAACAATCATCAGAGTAGTACATTAGAACAGCCTTTGATCAGAACATAACTTGAGAATGGCAAGGAAAATCGGAAACATAGCGAAACATAATAACTACTAAAGCTTTACGTCTGACACAAATCAGAGTAGTATGTCAGAACAGCCTTTGATCAGAACATAACTTAAGAATGGCAAGGAAATTGGAAACATAGCGAAACATAATAACTACCAAAGCTTTGCATCTGACACTCATCAGAGTAGTACGTCAGAACAGTCTTTGATGGCACAAGGACTTGAGGATGGTGAGGAAAATCGGAGAGACGAGGAAACATATACCTGATGAAGCTTAAACGCTCTCTACCTTTTAAACCTAGTTCGAAGAAATCTTGAAGAAGTATCCAGGGAGTTTTTTGTCTTTGGTTCACTACAAGCTTTCGTCAAAATGGTGTTATGTTATGTAATAGAGTTCTATTTGTGAGTTGATGCTTTGCTATTAAACGATTTGTAATTCAAAATTCCACTCACAAAAGAAACTTGGATTTTCAGCTCGTTAAGGAGTAACATAATAAAACATATACCGTAATTTAACAACTAGATATAGGAAATCTTCCTTGATTTTTTATTGTTTCTTTGTTCCTTCCCCCATTCGACAATCAATGTACAAACGACCCTTATGTTCAGTGGCGTAGCTAAGGTGTGTTGAGCCCTCAGTGAGGTAAGAGGTCTGAGGCCCCTTGCCAATAAGTTTTTCAGTTTGGGGCCCCTTGGGACCCCATTTCCGTGGGGGCCTTTAGCGATTCGTCCTAAAGGTAACCGCCGTCGGCTACGCTACTGCTAATGTTTTACCCGGGGGAGGGTATTCCACATCTTTCGATATGGGGGAGTCCATGCCACCATTTCCTCACTGACCCCTAAATAATATTCCTGGTGTTTTGGTAACCCCGGATATTGAATCTAATATTTCAGAGAACCAGAATATTGTTCTTGGGTTGTTCTGGCTTGTTCCGTCTTTTAGTAACGACGTGTTAATGACATGTCCTGGTCTTTGGATGGGTCAATAAGGAAATGCTCCAGATTATACGATTCTTCCTTCTGTCATATTTCTGGACCCAAAATATTTTGTGTTTCATCGACCCCAAAGAAAGATTTAAAAACAATTTCAGACCTCAAATATTGAAATAGATCTTCCCGTATTGAAGGTTTAGGAGTATCCCCAGGATGTTCTCGATCACCATCATCACCATCATCACCATCATCCCCAGCAGCACCATCATCACCAACAGCACCATCATCACCATCATCACCATCATCACCATCATCATCAACATCATCAACATCATCATCACCATCATCACCATCATCACAATCATCACCATCATAATTATCATCAACATCCTCACCATCATCACCATCATCACAATCATCACCATCATAATCATCATCAACATCCTCACCATCATCCCCAGCAGCACCATCATCACCAACAGCACCATCATCACAATCATCACCATCATCACAATCATCAACATCCTCACCATCATCACAATCATCACCATCATTACCATCATCATCATCATCCCCAGCAGCACCATCATCACCAACAGCACCATCATCACCATCATCACAATCATCACCATCATAATCATCATCACCATCATCACCATCATCACAATCATCATCATCATTACCATCATCATCATCATCACCTACATAATCATCATCATCATCATCATCATCATCATCACCATCATCACAATCATCACCATCATAATCATCACCATCATCATCATCATCATCACCTACATAATCATCATCATGAATAAAAAATTCTCCCAAGGAGTCTTTCTATCCAGTCCCCAATAAGTGGATCTGTGCTTCCTGGATTGACGATCACTACATGCATGGTCAGACTAAACACTTGTTTTCAGCCTACGCATGTTTGGGTCATTCCATATCAAATCATCAAGGCCATTGCTACCCAGCATATAAAGTTTAACACAACTTCAGACAAATGGTAGAACATAATGACATTTCAGAAAAATCCTTAAATTTGATCAACAATGCATTCAGCAAATGATTTAGTTCACCAATGTGGAACTGTCTGACTATTTTATATAATTCAACACTATGCTGCAATTGAATGACATTAGTCAGTGTGCATTTTAGTAGATATATTTGCAGATATGAATATATTTTGATAGATTAAAATCAAGACATGCAGCTACATGACAAAGCTTTTGAGGAATATTAATTTAGATAGGACCTAATTTCAATTCTAAGCATGAATATATTTTGTTCTGGTGACATAATTGGGTCCTTGACTTAAGCGCGCGCAAACATAAAAAGCAAATTTTGGGTTGAAAGGTCAGATTTTCAAATCAAGTTAAATTATTGATGAACCAAATAACAAACAATGAAAGATACATTTTTGGGTTCCTTATAGCTTATAGATTATGAAACAATCAAAGGTTTTTAGATATCTGGTCATAGACATGCCCAATTTCACCCTTCTAGTGGGAGTGGTTTTTACTAATTTTTGGGATGCAATTTTGTTTTTAGATGACCCCCAGAGGGTCAATAGTACATGTTAGGTTGTTTCTGAGGTCAAATATGGCTTTTTCAGCCCCAGAAACCCCAACACACCAATTTTCATGTCTCTCTTAAAGAAATGGACAAAATTATAGTACCTCAAACATCAAGCACTGCGAAAATTTATGGCGGTCACGGTTGAGTAATTTCATCAAATAGCTGAAATTTAAAATTGCTCTAGTTTCGGAACCAAATAAGATATCAACTTGAAATTTTCAGGAAAAGCATATCTTGATGGGCTTCCAAAGTGGTGTAAAAATGATCAAGATCTGAGGAGGTGGGTTACAAAACTGAAAAAAATCTGATGATTTGATGTGGAATGACCCGTTTTTTCGATTTTTCAACTTTCTTCCAGCATTTTGGTACAACTCACAATCCACAATACGTATGGAGTAATTCTACGAGAATCTTGTTTGCAATATGCAGATTTCAGCTACCAGAAACAAAATGCTGCACTGCAAGGATCCGTCATTGCTACTTTTACGAATAAATCTCCGAAAGAATGCGAGGCTGAATGCATCAACGAGTATTTTTGTAAGTCAATCAATACAGAGTTTGCAGGAGACAAAAAATGTGAACTGAACAGCGCAACCGAGGCTGACAAGGTTGACAGTGTAACTGTGACTTCAAGAACTGGTTGGACATTCATGTCAACTCGCTATAACGAAAGTTTGGTAAGTTAAAAACTTTCAATTATTATCATCATCATCATCATCACCATCGCCACCACCATCATCATCATGATCATCATCGTCATCACCATGATCATCATCATCATCATCATCACCATCGCCATTATCACCATCATCATCATCTTTGATATCATTGTTGACATCATCATCATCATCATCATCATCATCATCATCATCATCCCCATCATCAACATCATCATCATAGTCATCACCATAATCATCACCATCAACATCATCACCACCATCATCATCATCATTTCTTTTCTTTTTTAAACCACACGGCTTGATGCCAGAAACTTCAGATAACTACTATCGGGCCACAACAAGTAGCCGAGGATAGATATCTCATCTCGCTTTGGCCCATCAGTCAGTTAAGCTCTTTAATCTGATAACTAAACAGTGTCTGATCAAGGGCAGTAGGAAGAGAGTAGAGTAGGCCCACAAAAATTTAGGCCAAATTACACAACACCGTAGTAGTTATAGCGTTAGTCTAGTTGCTAATTCAACTGTAATAAAATAAAAGAATCATTTCCAGAAAGTTTTTTTGCTTTTCTCGTCTCATCTCTTGTTGGTAATCCTTCTCTTTTCAAACGAAACAACAACATCCTTCGACAGACTCTAATAAACCGTTGGCCTAGCTTGGCGGCCATTGCTTTTGCTTTCTCAAAATTCAAACCAAACGAACGAGAGTGAGGCTGAGGCTGGGCTGACCAAACTCCAATTTAAAATATAGATGGGTCTGCCAACCTCGTTTGATTTTTATTTTCTCAAAGTTCAAGGCTTGTAACTCTGGCACTACCATATATGGTATCGTGTCCGGACAGATTTTGAAGTTGAACTGGGGGTCGTGTGGTTCAGCGAGTACTGTTCAAAATAACAGGGACCCATGAGCTCAGATTTATCAACGAATGCAAATTGGGCGCCAATTTCGAAAATAATTCATATCACATGTGGTCTCGCGTGTGGTTTGATTGCGATGGACCGATACAGATAGGATGGCTTGCCTCGAGATAAACGGAAGGCTTAGTTTCTTATAAAAAAATTGGAGCTATCAATTTTTTATCAAAATTGATTGATTTAAAACAAAAACTTCGAAGGAACTCGAGACAAAAAACACTTGTAAATGCCCAAAATTTCCAAACAATGGTTTCGAACTTGCCGATACTCGGTGGAAATGTCGGTTTTACAGGGTACACAGCATGAAATTTTGTATGGTTAACATCATTGACGACCGAGCACGATAGCAAAATAATCTTGCTTTCAAATTTAATTTTCAAATCAGTATGCATGGATAAAATTTCTCCTCCTTCCTTCCCCACTCGTGGACGTTTTTTGATAGATTATTGAGTCAACCCCCCGTGATTTGGAAAAAACACAGGGTCCCAAGAAGAAAGCAAAACAAAAGGCAGGGTTACAAACCCTGTACGGTCACATGACACACATACAGCTTCCTGATTGGCTAAGAGGCACTGGTTGGCAGACCCATCTATATTTTAAATTGGAGTTTGGTCAGCCCAGCCTCAGCCTCACTTTCGTTCGTTTGGTTTGAATTTTGAGAAAGCTAAAGCAATGGCCGCCAAGCTGGGCCAACGGTTTATTAGAGTCTGTCGAAGGATGTTGTTTCGTTTGAAAAGAGAAGGATTACCAACAAGAGATGAGACGAGAAAAGCAAAAACACTTTCTGGAAATGATTCTTTTATTTTATTACTGTTGAATTAGCAACTAGACTAACGCTAACTACTATGGTGTTGTGTAATTTGGCCTAAATTTTTGTGGGCCTACTCTACTCTCTTCCTACTGCCCTTGGTCTGATAATAGAAGAAGTCCCAAGCAGGGCAGCTTTTGGGATATTTTGAATGGGATAATTTTAGGTGCTTTTCCAACGCTACCGTGCACTACCCAGAGCTGCAAGAACAATGGGTACAACGTGGTTGCTGTTGTGTTCCATAACCTACTTAGTTCTATTCGGAGATTGTGGTATTTTTGAATTTGTTTCTGCTTGTTTTACATCAATCCTACAATCAGCAGGAATGGCAAGATCAATGATGGTTGTCTTTTTCTCGATTATGTCCATGATCATCATCATCATCATCACCATCATCATCATCATCATCATCATCAACAACATCATCATCATCATCATCATCCCCATCATCATCACCATCATCATCAACATCATCATCATCACCATCATCATCATCACCATCATCACCATCAACATCATCATCATCACCATCATCACCATCATCATCATCACCATCATCACCATCACCATCAACATCATCATCATCACCATCATCACCATCAACATCATCATCATCACCATCATCACCATCATCACCATCATCATCATCACCATCATCACCATCACCATCAACATCATCATCATCATCATCATCATCATCATCATCATCATCATTGTCACCATCATCAACACCATCACCATCACCATCACCATCACCATCACCAAATGGGACAGAATACAGCTCCCTTGCACGCACGTGCACAATAAAACTGCCCTGTACCCTTTAGGGGTGTTGAACTCCTGCCCTTTAATGTCTAAAATGTCCTAATCGACTTGTAAAACCTTTAATTGCATTCAGTAATGACTTATTTCTACTCAGGTTGGGGAGTATTGCAAGGCATATAATCCGTGCCCATCGGGTCAGTTGTGCGTGGACTCGTGCCAATGCCCTGGCTTCACGTGCATAACGTGTAAAACAATGCACTTTGGAATCAATTGCCTGTCGACTAGATTAGGTAAGTACACGCTAATACGTGTTCATCGTGCAAAACCTTTCAATCCATTTCCAAACGATGTCCAGTGTTCCGGCAACATTATTCCAGTAAAAGAAAGTTATGGTTTATCGGTTTGGACCTACCAATATGGCCACGAATGACTTCAACGGAGCACTATAGATGCTCGATCCAGTCTTTTTTTTAGATCAGTGTGGGTTCAACATAATTTCGGTGACAAATCCATTATTCAACTTACGCAAGAAGAGCACACAAACAGCATTTATATTTGATGATAGTTGATAGGCACATACGCTTACTATCTTCGCAAGGTATGGGTTTATGTGCTAAGCACAAAGGGCCCACTGCATAGTTAAACTAATCGAGCAGTGCAACCCTGGTCCTTCCTCTCGATATGACCACACCTCGTGATTCCTTTTGCCATTTTGCCTGGAATTACAGAGAGCTGGCTAATTCTCTCCTCACACTTTGTGAGAGGTCTGAAGGTGGTTTCGAACCCGGGACCCTTTGAACAAGGGTCAAGTGATCTAGCCACTCGGGTATCCCCGCCATGATATTTTCCCGCTGGTTTTCCACCTAGCATGTGTTAATTAACTGGTCCATGGATTTTTCTTAGACCTGGATCAATCAAAAACAAATTGATCCTTCCAATATGGCCGCCAATAACTTCATTTTGCTGAGTAGAAACTCGTTCTATTATCTTCAATATCAGACCCGTAGCTATAGGAGCTCGGGTGATGAAATTTCGAAGTCATTAAGAAATTTTTTGAGGGAGGATTTAAGGCAAAACGTAAACATGGATATGGATACTATAGGAACGACAGTTGTCAGAATTTAGGCCCATTAATATTTCAATCATAGAATATGCTGTTTTTCCTACTTATTCTCGTACTGTAAACATATTTTAATTTAAAAGAGAGCAACAATGGGCAATCAGAAGACTATTGTTGTTACTTGCAAAATGTTATAGGGGTGGTAAAAAGCTTTCTCAAATTGCACTAGGGGTGGAGATTCCACTCCGTGCCACCCTATGGCTACGCGACTGTATTATGTGCCACATCGATAAAGATAAGGAGATGACGTGGCGTTTTAACAATTAGCCTCAACTTTTAGCAATTGACAACTCGGCAGTGGGTGTGGAAGACAGTTCAACAATAACAGACGAGCAGATGACGTCATCATCGGATGAAAATGGAGACAACAGAGCATGGAAAGCGAGGCTGAATCAAAATAGTGTCTGGTGTGCCAAAAATCATGATCAAAACCAATTCATTCAGGTAAGTACTATTCCGCTATTCTGATGTAAATATCGACTGGTGGTTATCGAAAATGGCACATGAAGAAGGGGAAGGGCCAGGGGAAAGGGCACATTTTAGCCGAAAATAATGCCTGCCCCTTTCGTGTCTCTGACAAAGATATGATAAAGTGTCTTTTAAAAACTTACTTGAAAGCATGAAAGTCAAAGTAGCTGTCTTGGTCATTGGTATGTAAAATTTTCACGGGGAGTAGAAAATTCAGAACCACTGTAGCAGGGTGCACCTTTGCTGCATTTCATGAAAAGTTCCCCTTTTTACTTTTCATACTCAGTACCCCCCTACGCCTCTGCTTATCGATACAGGATTTTTCTAAGGCCAAACACTGTACGTTTTCTTCAAGTGAAACGTTATACTCGGTTATACTTATAGTTACCCCTAATCTAGGCTGATAAGTTAGAATTGATGATGATGATGATAATGATAATGAATTTCGGTCCAGAGCGAGATTAGACCAAAGACTGATTGGACCAAAGCGAGATGAGATATCTATCCTTGGCTATCGGTTTTGGCAAGATGATTGTCTGCAGTTTCCACCATCAAGCCGTGTGGTTTAAAAAGAATAATTAAAAAAATGATGATGATGATGACAATGATGATGATAAATATACTCTTCCAGGTCATTTTCAAACGGAGAATGATAATAAGTGGAATCGCCGTTCAAGGCAAAAAATCCTCCAATAAAATGGTTCAAAAGTATATGCTGGAGTATTCTGTTGACAAAGTCACTCGGAAGATGTACACGGAGAATGGTATAGTTAAGGTTGGTAAAGCTTCAATAAAGCTCACACAGTAATTGATCACATAGGAAGACACAGGGAAGAAGGGATATCGTTTCGTAAAGGGATTGAATATAGCTCGAGCGAGCTAAGTGATGTACAGGGTATGGAGTTATGCAAAGGGATATCATCATTAACCTAGAGGTTATATCTTGAAGTAAGGTGGTGGATGCACAGTTATGTGGTAGGATATCATCAGTAATGTGAAGGGATAACTTGCAGTAATGTGAAGGGATAACTTGCAGTAATGTGAAGGGATATCTTGCAGTAATGTGGAGGGATATCTTGCAGTAATGTGGAGGGATATCTTGCAGTAATGTAGAAGGATATCTTGCAGTAATGTGGAGGGATAACTTGCAGTGGAGGGATATCATCAGTAATGTGGAGGGATATCTAGCAGTAATGTGGAGGGATATCTAGCAGTAATGTCTTGTACCTCGCTTGTGAGAATATACCAACTTGAACTTATACCTAAAACTATTCAAAGTTACCTAGAGTTACCTCGGTAGTGTATGAGTATTGCATACGGTTAATGGTAATTCTTAACTCTTAAGGTATTCGACGGACCGAAATCCCAAGATGAGGTTAAGAAGAGCGTTTTGGGGTATTACCTTCAGGCATACATCATTGTGCTGAGACCCACAAAATGGTATTCAAAGATATGCATGAGGATTGAAGTATACGGTGTTGGTAAGTATGCATTGGAATCAGGTCTACTATTGCTTATGTGACCGTCCGAGTTGATACCTAATAATAAGATATTTGCAATCGCATCACTGATCTCAATATAAAGACTGGATCGAGCATCTGTCGTTCTGAAATGAAGTTGATTGGGAGCCATATTGGGAAGTCCAATTCAATACATTGAGATGGCACTGGGGGTTACTATTTTCTTTGATGATTCTTGGAATGTTATGCAAGATCAGCACGAGACTGAGTAATCGTGTGGCTGTTGGAAGGCTAAGTGCAAGCCGAATCAATTGGCTTCAAATATTTGGCTCCAGAAAGAAAATAATGATCGATCCAGTCTTTATTTTGAGATCAGTGATCTAAATTTATTGAATTGGACCTACTAATATGGCCGCCAATAACTTCATTTTATAACGACATATGCTCGATCTAGTCTTTATTTTGAGATCAGTGGATCACACCAAGCAGTGCTCGCCACTGTATCGGTGGGTCGTGGGTTCAATCCCCTGTCCAGTCTGCCAAAGACTGTAGATGTGGTACTCAATGTCTCACTGATGACATTAGAAAAATAAATGGATTGAGGGAAAGAGCCTATGTCAAGTCTGTTGGATAGAGTCATTAATGACAGGCCCCCGTCTACCTTTGTTGGATGAGACTGATTCTCATTGATAACGTGTCTCAATTCTACTTACTATAATTCATATGAAATGGTCTAAACAGGGGTCTTATGTAGCATTTGCATATGGTATGGCACAAGCATTTTCTTTTTTTCAGAATTCCGAGTTACAGTTCACGTAACTTGTAGAAAATTGTCGTAAATACCCATCTCATAACAAGAACATCTGTAAAAGAAGATAAATCGGGATGTTCCACCAGGTGGATAATATATCCTTATTATTGGGCTACCGCAATAATGACGTGCCAATTATAGGCCAGTGTGCTGGTCTTTTTCCTAATCAGCATTACGTTTTGAACCAGGACAATGCAGAGCTCATTACTGTTGCTCTTGTTACTGGCAAATAATGCCTCTTCGCTAGCTAACCGGCCTATTAAATGAATGAATGTGAATAAAAGTCTCATTTTTCTCTTTTTAGTTGATTTCTGGTGGCCAAAGGACCAAGAACGTAAGAACGCTTGATTTTTATCTAAACTCAACCTTTTCACGAGAAACTATCCTTAAAGAGAATTGAGTGGCTCGCGTCAAATTGAAAGTAGAAATATTGTATTACATGTTTTTTTATAAGAAACCTAGCTTGGGTCCTAGTACTGAAAGTTTCTTATTTTTCCCCAGTTTCTAGTACTAAAAGTTTCATGAAAGTTTCTTTTTTTAGATACGCACTTAACATCAAATTTTGCACTTTCCCTGGCATATTTCTTGAATTAAAGCTTTTAATACGACAGTAAGAGAACACAACATTGTGTACTTTCTCAAATTATCTAAAACAGCAACAAAACCCATTTCCCATTACTAGACATATTACTTTCCTGCTCAGAAAATTCTCTTATTTTTCGGAGTTTCTTAAAGATATTGATTTTGTTTTAAAAGTTTCCTAAATTTTTTGGGCTCTAGTACTAGGATTCTTATAAACCAGTTTCTTACATAAAAAACGTGTAAACAACTCTGACGCCTGTGATTTCGGTGAAGAAAAAAATTGGCTTGTGGAGGTTTCTGGAGCATGTTTAAAACTGTCTGCCAATATGGCTATGGCTAATCGCTTTGATTATAGTAACTAGCCGAACTATTGCTATCCAGTTAGCTGCATGAAAAAGATGACTGAAAGGTTAGGCCCCAATGTAATCATTCTGATTGTTAAATTTTCAGCTACTGCACTTGGTTTGGAGAGTGGAATAGTGCAAAATAACCAGTTTACAGCTTCGTCTTCCAAAACTGTGATTGGTTGGGGTGGTTCGACTACGTACCATCCTTACGATGCAAGACTGAACGGTCCAAGTAGGTGGTGTCCTGATGGCCTAATGGACCAGCATCCATGGATCAAAGTAAGTAATTATGAACTTCACGGTTCTAGCAGGGACAATATATTTCGTTTCTCAAAGTTAGGGAACAGTTTTTCACACATGTGCGTAATTTCATACAGATTTAGGAAACACAGACCTGATTTCTAATATATAACTATCCTTAATACAAGAATCACTTATTTGATTTCAATAGGGAGGCATCAGAAAGGCCTCAGACCTGATGTTTCTTGTATACAGGACACTACTGTGTAGATTACAGTCAAATGTAACCCTAAGTGTTCTTAAAATCTTCATAATTGTAACTGTTTTCAGTGGCGATTTTAGGAGGAGACAGGAGGGGGGGCAGAACCCAGATCCCACGCTTCATTCGGAGAAAAAGGGCCCCGCAAAATAACAAAAAGTGTCAAAAATTGTACAGTAAACATCAAGTTTGGTCTACGGACCTCAAAATAAAGACTGGATCGTTCATTACTTTCTTTCTGAAGCCAAATATTAAAGAGAAGCACGCCCCAGTGTGATTTAAATATATTGAATTGACCCTCTCAATATGGCCGCCAATAACTTCATTTCAGAACGACGATGCTCGATCCAGTCTTTATTTTGGGATCACTGGTTCGGCAAATCAAGGACGAAAAGAGGTGTTTAGTCCCAGGCCTCGCAGCGTCTAAAGCCTTCACTGACTGTTTGCAAGGCTTGCGTTCTTAGAAACTAGGCTCTTCTCAAAAAGAGTGCTCACTTTCACTTCAGGTGACGTTCCAGACAAGAAAGATCATAACACATATAACAGTCCAACGTGGCTTCCCAGATGCTGGAAGTTACGTGAAAGAATACAAAGTTTCTTACAGCGAGGATAAATGGCAATCACGCGAGGAGAACACGGCGTGGAACATATGGCAGGAATACAAGGAGAATTCTACTGTCAGGGTGGGTTCACATACAAGGCTGATTTCATTCATCAAATCAATTCAATACACCACTTTGACTAACCATGTTTTTGGAGGACTGGGTCGAGTTCTGAGGTGTAAAAAGCTAGTTTTTACATTTTTCAGTCAATATTGAATATTTTCATAAACAAAGAAGGCTGAATTATCATGAACCATATTTGAAAGTACATATCAAAGGTCCTCGTTGTACCAAAAAAGAAGTTAAAGGGACTTTTATCATCAAAACAAATAAAGACATATAAGTGCTAAAAAAGTGGCAAATTGCAGTAATTTGGTCAAATTTGAGCAGAAATATGATACCTGATGATAGCTGATCGCATATTCCCTACCTAAATAGTGAAACAGTGTTTCATCCTTGGTCGTCAACTGCAAGAGAAGAGCTTTTTACACCCTAGATATATATGATACGCCTCAACCAGGTATCGAACCTAGGAGCTTACCCTTCAAAGACAAGCAAGCTAACCTCTGTCCTAAATTAGGATAATAATTGTCGCAGTAGCCTTCAACTTATAATTTCATGTAATTACAAACCATGAGTAAGGATGAAGCTGAAACATTAATGCATGACTCGAATGTGCATGTCCATCATATTCGTCGATTTAGTTCCTTCTTATTTTTATTTGTTTTAAAAAAACATGTTTAACTTGCAGGTTTTTATAGGCCCATCCAGTAGCGTGGCTAGCAGAAGGCAAATGTTGTCATATCCGATTCGTGCATTTGCCATCAAGATATCACCAACTGACGGGCATTCTAATAAATGCCTTCGTATGGAGTTCTATGGATACGGTATGAGCACTACTACACAGCCCCTACAATACTCGTGATAACCCCATACACTACTTAACATCCTTAATACTTCTCAGAGATATCCCTTATAGTACTAAGAGATATCCCTCACACTACTTAGAGATTCCTTCGTATGGAGTTCTATGGATACGGTATGAGCACTACTACACAGCCCCTACAATATTCGTGATATCCCCATACACTACTGAACATCCTTAATACTTCTCAGAGATATCCCTTATACTACTAAGAGATATCCCTCACACTACTTAGAGATTCCTACGTATGGAGTTCTATGGATACGGTATGAGCACTACTACACAGCCCCTACAATACTCGTGATAACCCCATACACTACTGAACATCCTTAATACTTCTCAGAGATATCCCTTATACTACTAAGAGATATCCCTCACACTACTTAGAGATTCCTTCGTATGGAGTTCTATGGATAGGGTATGAGCACTACTGAACAGCCCCTACAATACTCGTGATATCCCCATACACTGTTGAACATCCTTTGTACTTCTCAGAGATATCCCTTATACTACTAAAAGACATCTCTCCACTCTAAAAATTATCCCCATATCACTAATAATATACAGTGCAACAGAGAAAAAACTTTCATTTGGCCAATTGCAGTGAGCCAAAGTCAAAAAGGGCCCCTAAGTCTATTGCCACTCCAGAATTATGGTAAATATGACGGCCACCAAATTTAGCACAAAGATATCCAAATTTTTGTAGTAATTATATCAGATTAAAAATTTCATTTCTTTGTTTCTAGATGATCCTGTGCAACCGTCGAACCCTACAGGTAACTAAATGCCTTAAAAGCGCTTCCTCTATTCGCATCTTTCGATTTCTCCACATCACTGAAAGATATTCCTCCATCTTACTGATGATATCCCTCTACATCTCTACATAGCCTTCTAATTACAGCAATATATAACTCCACATTGCAGAACACCTTCCACAATACTGAACACTCTGCAAATTGAACAGTCTTTGGATGGTACAGAACTTCAGTATAGCCAGAAATATCGGAAACATAATGAAACGAACACATAGATTACTTAATCTTTTCGTCTGACACTCAACAGAGTAATATGTCAGAAAGAGAACGATATTTCCGATATTTCTGGCTATACTGAAACTCTGCAAATTACTTCAAAGATCCCTCTACATTACTGAACATCCTCCACGTCACTGCAAGATATCCCTCCACATTACTGCAAGATATCCCTCCACATTACTGCAAGATATCCCTTCACATTACTGTAAGATATACCTTGACATTACTGTGAGATATCCCTCCACATTATTACTAGATATCCCTCCACATTACTGCAAGATAGCCCTCGACATTTATAAACACCCTCCAAATAACTGCAAGAAATCCCTACACATCCCTTCAAAGATCCCTGCAAATTACTGAAATTCTTCCATGTAACAGATGATATCCCTCCTTATTCTGACTTACAGGTTTTGTCTTACTGGAGATGTTTTTGTTCATTTTGGTAGGTTGCTCAGCACTGGCCGAGCCTTTAGGGTTGGAAACCAAAACAATAACAGATGACAAGATGACTGCTTCGTCAGAATTCGACGTATATCACGCTGCAGCCTTAGGGAGGTTAAATAACGATATGCCTTGGTGTTCAAAGGCCATTGTGCCGCCCCAATACCTCCAGGTGAAATTGTTTACCATTATACCGGTTGACTGGTTAATCTCAGATAAACAGTAGACCTATGCCTATCTAATTACCCTATTTGAATAGCTTAAGTCCTTATTGTCTTGAGGGAGGTTAAATAACCATAAGCCTTGGTGTTGAAACACCCTTGAGCCACCCAAATACCTCCAGGTGAAATTGTTAACCATTACACCGGTTAACCGGTTAATCCCTAATAAACCAAAACCAATTTATATCCTGTAAGTACCAAGACTTAATAACTTGATTATTCGTAAAATTGACCTTGATTAGCATTAATATCGGGCTCATTGTTCTCGTAAAAACAAGGGCCTAAGTTCCACCCATACTTTTCAGCCAAAATCATGATCCAATCATGATAACTACAATCAATTATGATAATTATGATTTAATTATGATAATCATAATTCAATTATGATAATTATGATTATTATAATTAAACTATTCCTCAGGTTGATCTTGGAAAGATCATGATTGTGGCAGGGATAGCAAGTCAAGGACATAGTGGATATGAGGTATTCGTGCGCACATATAAAATCCAATATGCTGAGACGGATTTGGCTTTCAAGTTCTACCCATCAGACGCTTCACCGAAGGTAGGCCTAGAATATTTGACAATATTCATCTTTTTGCAGTACACACATATTTTATAAGCAATTTCAGCCCGAGGTGAGTACTAAACATTGCTTAGCTAGAAGGTAAATTCAAGTACTCAAATTGCTTAGCAATAGCTTAGGTTATTTTTACCTCAGAGTTTGTTCCTTAGAGTACTGTATCACAAGTTGTTGTACAACAAACGGCGTGGGTATTTTGCAAACAAACGTATGCCAGGGTACTAATATCCACTGTAAACTACTTCTATATCGCTGCTGCATGATTTTCATTGCCAATTGGATCAGAACTAGATTGCTTAGCATTCTTCTATCCAGTACTAGAATTGCTTTTAAGATTTTGTCTTGTCGAGTACTGAGTTGCTTATTAAGCTGTTGCTTATAAAAAAATACGTGTTCAGCAAGTCCCCGCACATAAGAAATGATCAAATAAGAAACGGCTGCCTGCCACCTTAAACAGTATTTCCTGCATTACAATATTTGTATGCTGTTATCAATACTGAAGGGATTTTCAAAGAAAACCCATTTCAAATGTGGACAGTTATAGTGTATTTCCCGTAGTTTTTCTACGCTTCCCTTTTCTTTACGCATTCATAAATGAAATTAGCCCTCTTGTATAAGAAACAGGAGAGCCCGATTTGATATTCTGGGTATCTTGTGCGCGGGGACTAACTCTGATGGGGGGAATGGAAAAATATTTTTCTGATAGTTCTTCATACTTTGATTTCGTTTGCTTTCTCTATCTCATAGATTTTCAATGCCAACTACAACAGTGCACAGATAGTGAAAAACAGGATCGACCCCCCGATCAGGGCACAGCATATTCGGATTGTCTGCGTCACCAATTTAGGAGCAGATCACTGTATGCGCATTGAGATATATGGATGCGAACCCCAAGGGCTATCGCCATAGGTGAGGTTCAGGGGGTTTTTGCCCCCCATAATTTCTTTATCAACTTTCAAACTACACAACTTTCCTTATCGGCAAAACAGTTTTGGCTTGAAAGTTTTGGCCAAAATTATTCTCAGCTATTCGACCCCCATATTGAAAAGGGCCTTGCACTGCATCTAAACTTTTCTCTTTTGCCAGATTAGTTTAATGTATATAATTTTTCAGTTGATTTTCCTTACTGCATAATTATTGACATAGTTTTTTAAAAAATATCGTTTAGAAACCTATTGTTCTATCTTTTTGTGCGAGTTTTTCAAAATTGAGAGAGTACAGTCTTTTGTTTTGCCATTGTTTTAGCCAACAGGGTCATGGTTGAGCGAATAGACCAAAAAGCTTCTTTAGGTTCCCTATCTAGAAATATTCGTTATTTAGAAATGATTTCATAACATTCAGCATCAGATTCATGTAGGCAATATTGACACGTAAAATTTCAATAGTAAAGAGAGAGGATAAGACATACGTTGTGCACTTTGAAGTACTGTTCAACATCAACTGTGAAACAAAGACGTACAACAAAGAGGTTTCTAAACCATCTTTTTCGATAAACTATGGTATTGATAAAGGTAGAGGTGCTATTCTATAGTCTTATATCTAGTTCGAGGAAATACTCCACCGACTTAACATGATACCTCTAGTCATTTCCGGCGCTCATAACTACTGACCAGTAACCAATTTATACTCTTGGATGGAGAGGGACACAATTGTGTTCAATTCTTGCCCAAGGGTATTATCCTCGTTATTCAAGGCCTTGTTTTTGACCCACTTCTTCCTGGTTGAGAGTCTAACGCCTTACAACTACACATTGAGAACCATTTGATTACTTAAGGTTTTTAGCAGGGCACATTGCAAAGCAGGTTTTCATCACACTGAATTTCATTTAGTGAATATAGAAATAAGCGTTTTGGTACGTAAAGAACACAAGTAAATATTTCAAATTAGGTTAATTATCTTTATAATATTCTATGGTACTAGATATAATAAATTTGAAATATTTACTTGAATTGTAGTTACTCTGGATAAATAAATTAAACAGACAAATTCATGTTTTTTATCCGTTATTGTCATCTTTTATGCTCAAGAATTGGTCCTCATTTTCATCACTACTGATTATACAATACAATACAACACGACATGCACAATATTATACGACATTCCTGGACACCATTATACCGAACATCATACGATACCATACTGTAATGATCAGTCATTTTAGTCAATTCACTATTTCGCATTACTAAATTCCTTAGCCAGTTCTGGATTTTCCTCGACCCACTTCTCCGCAGAGTTCTCTTTCAACCAGTCACTACCTTTAATCTGGCTTTGCAATTGCTCGACTAAATTCTCAAGCTTATCCTCGCTACTATCATCTATCTTCTGCAGAACAGACTTCAACCGTTGCAAACCAATTTTCAACGCCTCCGGATGCGTAGTTACTATTATCCTAAACCAGCCGTATTCTGCGGAATTAAAGGCCACCCCTGACGTGATATAAACGCCATTATCAATCAATACATCCATCAGTTTCATTTCCCCATCTCTCGACAACGGCTTAGTCCACCTTTTAAGGTTGACCCATACATACAACCCTGCAGATGACTCTAGGACCTCGACTCCCATTTCCTTCAGCATTTCTGACGCTGACAAGTACGCCTGTCTCAAACGTTTCTGATTGGTGGGCAAGTACACATTATCCAGCCAGTCAAAATCACTCACAATTTGTGTGAGGATATACTGCAAGACCGTCGGTACCGACTGAAAATACGCATTGCAGTGCAAAACATCGGCAACTGCTTTATTCTCAGTATGCACCAATCCGCATCGAAAACCGGATATTCCGAAATCCTTGCTGAAGCCCCAGACTACATGAAGTAGCTTGGGATCGATGACATCTTGTAGTGAGAGACCGTTAGTCATGGAGACTTCTGGGTCGTGGATTGACAGCAAGTATATCTCATCTAATACAACGTGTAGGCCATGACGGTTAGCGAATTTCAAATATTCTGTGATTTGCGCCTTGCTGTACACGCATCCTAATGGGTTGTTCGGGTTGGACATAATCATTGCTTTAATTTTCAAACCATTAGCTTGGGCCTGCTCGTATGCGTCTTGCAATCTCGCTGCAGATAACTCGAATGGCTTGGTCTCACCGTATTCATGATTGGGGCTGCTTGACAGGTCGACGGAGTAAGCAATACATCCCATGCGGCAAAATATATCGGATTTGAATGCGCCATAATACGGAGCTGGAATGAGAACACCTTCGCCTTCGTCACATATGGTAAACCCTGTAAAAAGGGAGACGATCACAGGCTGGGTAATAGTCGGACTTTTGGAGTTGCTTTTCAGTGAGTGCTGGTGCAGTTGTGTACATTTGCAAGCCTTGAGGGAAATGTTAGATATACTTAGCAGCGTATATTTGAAAAGACGATCGAAATCAATTTTGGGCGTCGTCTTATCGGCATTCCTTTCTAAATGTGAACTTATGTCGCAGAAATGAGAGCATTTGACTTACTAGAACCTAATTCATTGCTATACGTAGTGATATACAGTTGCTGCCGTGTCCCTTCTGGAAATAAAGGCCTCTTTTGGCTTTCGGAGGGTTTTACTCATTCACTCAAATCAAATAAACTTTCACTAGGATGAAGATTGGTACTTGTTCAAGATTTTAGAAGAATAATTTGCAAGCCTGCAGCTTAGGTGCACTAAAGATTCTTAACAGCATAGATTTGAAAACAACCGTCGACTTAATTTTGAGGGTTGTCTTGCGGGCAGTTGTCCAGTCGTTGGTTCCAAATGTGAACTTTAGTCCCAAAAATAAGAGCGTTTAACTTACTAGGGACTAATTTATTAATATAGATTCAGGAAAATACAGCTTGATTATAAATATAAGGCAAAAATGGCGATGAGAAAGGACATTTTGATTTTGTTTTCTACTGGTTGGTCTTCAAATCAAATTCAAAATTCAAAATGTCCTTCCTCCTTGCCATTTTTGCCTTACAACTCATTGCTGTTAGTAGTGATTGACAGCATGCTACCATGTCCCTTCTGTAAATAAGGTTGTTTTTGGCTTTCCGTACAGGTTAAACATAAACTCACTCATTCGATGCGATCATTTAATATACTACAATCCTCGCCAAAAGGTATGAGACAGTTCTGGATTGCAACTCGATATATATACTAATTTTCGAAAAAAGACCTCAAGCCCCCCTAAACAATGTTGTTTCAGATGTTGCTTTGGTTCGGAAATGCATCTGCAACATCCGGGAACATCCTCCGGTGACATCCAGACCTAGTATCAACATTGGTTTGGGGGAGGGGGAGCTCCAACATCGTCTTACGGGTTCATAGCTCCATGCTTAAGATAATGCTAAAATCGCCATTGTGTCTTTATGGCGAAGATTGTAAGACTTTATGACGAAGATTGTAGGACCTCGTTCCGTACTTTATGTAGTGATGTACAGCATGCTTATATGTCCCTTTTGGAGGTAAGGCCTCTTTTAGCTTTGCCTAGGCTTACAAGTTAAACATGTACTCACTCACTCACATGAAACAAACTTTTACTTGGATGAAGATTACTTGTTTAGAAGAGTACTATTGTTTCATAAAGCTGCGCGGGTAGGAAACGACAAAGAGATAGGCTGTGTGAATAAGTAATCACAAAGAGATTTGCTGTGCGGGTAAGAAATGACAAAGAGATAAGAACTTACCAAGCAGTTCAATAACTGAGCCACACCCGTTGAAAACGAACAGATTGTCCATATCTATTGGTGTCTTTGGCTTCATGTATTTGTCCAAAAACATTGCAAGAGCCTTCCTGAACCCAGCAGTGGCTACGAGATGAAGAAGATTTATAAATCATATTATATATCATATTGAATTTAATTTGATTTTACTCTAGAAATTGCAGAACTTCCATCTCTCCCAATTTTATTTGGAGACTACTCCCCTATACACGCTTTTTATTTTGTAAGGATCCTACCTCAAGGCCTAGTACTAAAAGTTCCTTAAATTTTCTGTTGTTCTCAATTGTTACAGGAAACAATAGAACAAAAGAGTCCATTGTATTTCACGAGAAATCCTCGTTCTAGGTTCCTTATAAACAGTTCCTTATAAGAAAAAAAGCAAGGTTAAAGGCACCTGAAAAACCATAAAAGGTGGAAAAGATCAATTAATCTCCCGCTTTTTGTACTGAGGAAGTTTGAGTGAAAGGACTGAATTTCTCTTGAACGCTTCTAAAGACATCTTATCTTTGAAAAACTACTCGAAGAAATCCATAAGAAGTGAATTCTGGCTAACATATCACATAAATTTACACCCCTATAGTAGGGTGCCCCTTTGGTACATCCATTGAATAAATGCCCTTTTCCACACACTTCTTGAATTCTAGTACCCTCATACTGCCCTGACACAAGATATGTAAAGTGCAAAGGAGGTTAGCTATTTGAAGGGTATAGAGCTGGAAAACTGTGGCTACGAGAGGAGTCCTGGGCAGGTCTTGCTGTGGCCAATTATTAGAATGGCCAATTATTGTTTCTTTAGGTCATAAATTTTTGTAGGGAATTTTTTTATCTCAAATACCTGATGAACCTCAACTAACTGGTTACACGGCATCTATGAAAACTGACAGTAACTCTTTAGTTGATATGATAAAAATTGTATCATTTTCAAGGGATAGACATCTAACTGTCAATCCTTATGATGAATTATCTCTAAATCTTGTAATAAGAAAAATAATACCAATAGTTAAAAATATCAAAAAATGAGTTTTCGACTGAGTGGTTCTTAGTTTCCTTACAATTTCAGAGATTCGGTATAAGCGTGAGCCTACCTCTCATATCGCAATAATGATGTGCGCTCAATGGTAACTCTTTCAAGCTGATCTGTGCTATTCTCTCGTGCACCAGCTCATCGCATAACTTTGTTTCACTAGTGCCCATGTTGATTACCCCTTCCGGGTTCGTCTCAGCATTGTAAAGGTTTTTGTTTGCTTTGGAAAAGCAGTCCAGCAAAATATTCTCATGGGAGAGACCTCTTTGGGCTCTGTTAGAGATTGACATGGCTGGTTTGTTCGTCAGAGAAATACCTAGAGTGATAAAAGGAGAAATAAGCCAAATCTGCCACTCGTGAGAAAATTATGCAAGGGTAGTGTGATGATCGAAATAAAATCCTACAAATCTTGCTGTTTCTTCTCAAAATCTGAATGAAGCTGGTCTACAAGTACATTGGGGTTTCAGCGAGATCTTGGGTGACTCAACGCCAGGAACAGTACACCTCCTAAAATCATTGTTAATTGAAAGCCTTAATTCTCTAAGAAACATTAACTATGACTTCCCTAATTAAAGAATCAGTTACTGAAATGGATCAAAATTATAGAACAGTACTAGTCTAACCCAGTCTCAGTGGTGTAAATAGTAAATTTGTTGGAAGGAGCAAGGTTGAAAATTATCCAATAAACATTTTTCCTAGAGATCTCTTAAAAATACAGGTATCTCTGACACAAGGGTTGCTTGCACATTCTAAAAATGTTTATGATTTCAAGGCATTTGTAAGTCTGCCAATTTAAAATTAATGTGAGCTTCACTTTGTGTGTGAGTTGAGTTGTATGCCGAGTTTGATAGAAAATTGCAAAAATCATTATCATTACACCCATATCATAAGAATGAATTTTGCTTTACTTTCCCGAGAAGATAAGAAATTTTCCATCTCACTGGGTCTCTGGATATACAGGGAGGTTTTCGGTCCTCCTGACCTCCCTCTATCTACACGACTGCCCAATTTTGTATTAGCTTCTTCTCAAAGTGCCAAATCATTGGGAAGTGTCTCTAGTCTCTAGTCTCTAGCAGTGAGTCCGGGGTGTGAATGAGCTATTTTCTAGTGCTCTACCCTGATAACCTTTTTATTTTAACATTAAACTTGGGTGTTTAGGTGCCACACTCTGCATCTGCAGCAGGCCTGGCAGAACCCGTCCAGTTGGTGCAGCATTTGCCAGACCTACATAGAAAACGCACCAAATTGCATCTCTAAGAAACTAGATTTCAGAATTTTCAGTTGTTATGCCCCTAGGCTCTGCCAGTTTAGCTGGGACCAGACCAACTATAAATATCTTCTGCCAGGCCTGTGTAGTAGGGGAATGCAGGCTCTGCCATGAGTAACCTGCAAGTTTTTCATTTTATTGAAGAGTCATCCTTGGTATAAGACCTACGTGTTAATGTTCAACGTGGTAACCTTTTACAGATACAGTCGACTGCCGTTATCTCAAACACCATTACCCTGAACTTTCCGCTATCTCCAACAAAACCTATTTCCCCTCGATTTCCTAAATGGTTTAGTACGTAGATAAAACCAGTTATTTCCAACACCGTTATCTCAAATTTTTCGCTATCTCGAACAAAATTTCTTTCCTTTGAGCAAAAAACCTCATTTTATCCAAGATTATAACATTAAGATTTTAAATTTCATCATTTGCCAAAAATAACTTTTTCTTAAACTAACACAAGACTTCTAACTTCAGTAATTAGTTGACAACTCTTTTCTTAATCACAAATAAATCTATGCTTTCCAACAAGAAGTATTTTGCAAAGAGCTCTGATCCCTTAATCATCTCCAAGGTTAAAACAGTTGTCTTCAACTACTGCGGTGCAGGAACTAAACTTCATGCCCAGCGGGAGTTGTCCATAGTTAGTTCGGTTCAAGCTAAATATGCTGGACCTAGGGTTATAGCCCCTGAAAATTTTGACATTCAGGTTCTCAGAGATGCAATTCAGTGCATTTTTAGAAAGTGGTTAACGTTAGAATAAACCGAAAGTTACTATTAAAATTTATTGTTTTAAAAAGCATTATTATTTTTTGGGAAAGAAGTACTTTTACCCAAAAGTTGGACGGGCCAACGCTACACTAACCTAACCGGTTCCCCCAGGCCTTAACTTTTCTGAGAAAAAAGATGTTCTTTGCAAATCTACCATTCGGCCCCTTGGGTAGATGTTCTACTACTATTGTAAAATTTCTGTCCACGTAAACAAAATACTTGTCAGCGATTCGTTGTTTGGTTCCATCATGACTTTCAGATTTCCTGCAATTTTTAGGTGCTAATTTGATAGGATTTAGGCTCCGTAAAAATCAACCAAAGGACCTCTAAACAAGCAAAGAAAGAACAGAAAAACAATGAAGCAATAAGTTAAGTATCTTATTACTTGATTAAATAGAGCCTAAACTTTGCATTTACCTTTCTGCAGCAAAATAGAATGAAGCAGGTAGGAATCTCGGGGAACATGTGATAGCAGTCTGCTGTACAGACTTGCATTCAGGGTTGCCACATCCTCTAGTCAGTTCAGGCCAGATTCGTATTCGGAGGCCAAATTGGGTAATTGTGTAGCCAAAATTTAATAGGACGTCGTTTTTAGACAAAACACGGTTAAACGTCCAGTTTGAACCGAGGTTAATCACCCGGGTACGCTATTGTTGATTGCCATTGTCAGAGAGTGCATGCTTGCTGTTTCAACAATGGTCAGCAATTGGGGTTCGTAGGCACATATGCACAAGGCGTTGCCCTGAATCAGACCACTCTACAAGCTTACAGACTAGCAGCATAGTGGCAACCTGTCGAAATTCCCGCCCTCCCTACCCTGGGAATGGCCGTAAGATAGATAGTAAATAGGAGCTCTGTTTAGCTAATTAGTCAATTTTGCCTAACCTTTCTTGTTTTTTATTTCCTCATGGTAATATTTTCGCTGTCTCCTCAGTTCTTACCGCATTTCTTTGCCGCGGTGGGACGTGTGCATGGTCACCAACCTTAAAAACTCGTTTGGGTCAGGCAGTAATGGGCAGCATGGCTTGAGAGCCGGAGACCTGGGGGTATTCCCTAATTTGTGGTGGTAATAGGGGGCTGGAAATCACTTTTCCTTTCTCCAGGCACTGGCCTTTGTCCTTGGGAGGTATATGCTCGGTCCAGGTCCTTGGAGGCTGCTCAGGGTGGCTATTGCACAAAGCCCAACTTCCTGAAAGGGTCACGGGATAGGGATTAATTGAGATATCAATTAATTGTTCAAAATTGGGAGGCAAAAAAATAAAATTTTGAAATAAAGGATTAGCTCAAATTTGTCCTCCCCCATTCAGTGGTATGCTATCACTGTCAAGGAGAAACTGGGGGTCTTCTCCACTGATCTCAAAATAAAGACTGGATCGAGCAGCTGTCGTTCTGAAATGAAGTCATTGGCGGCCATATTGGTAGTTCCGATTCAATACATTGAGATCCACTACAAGCTGATTTTTTCTTTCATAATTTTTGAAATGTTATGAAAGCTGAGCGAGCAAGAAACTGAATGATTGTGCAGCTATTTTTTGCAAAGAATACAGCCAATATAATTTCTTTGGCAGCCATATTTTGAGGCCAAAAGCAAGCCAAAGCAATTGGCCGTTACATCTGAATCCAGTAACAAGAGAATGCTCGATCCAGTCTTTATTTTGTGATCAGTGGTCTACACCTTTACTTTTGTAAAAGGTTATAAGTGTCCAGTTGCTTCACTTTTTAGGATATTTTCCTGCGCCCTGCACCCTTTTAAGAGTCTTATACAAATGAAGTCTATGTTAGGTTTCTAAAATAAGCATCATTTTGAATTTTTTAATTCGCTGTAAAAATCAAAAAAGAGCACTTTTCAATAATATCAAAATTTAGCCATATTTTCAATGTAGGCCAAGGCCGAATGAACTTTTTGGTAGCAAAATGAGTTCCAAATAAGCCAGATTTCTAATATTTGGCATTCTAGTAAACCGGTTGGCAACCCTGATTTGAGCAATTCAGCTCAATTAATCAATTCACTAAATTCATTCACTAATTCACTGGTTATTTCACAGCCCCATCCCATCAAACTCGAGATTCTGTTCCGTATTTCATGCACTGATCCAGTATCCAAGTACCGAGCTGCCACTCCAAACAAGTCAAAGTAAATCGTTGATAGTTGATAGGCACATACGCTTACTATCTTTGTAAGGTATTGGTTTATGTGCTATGCACAAAGGGTCCACTGAATAGGTAAACTAATCGAGCAGTGCGACCCTGGTCCTTCCTCTCGATGTGATCACATCTCGTGATTTCTTTTTGCCTTTTTTGCCTGGAATTAAAGAGAGCTGACTAATTCTCTTCTCACACTTGTGACAGGTCTGAAGGTGGTTTCGAACCCAAGTGATACGATACAACCACTCGGCCAACCCCACCAATCAAACAGCAATTGGTTGGCAAGGACCCCTGAATCATTTTTAGCCCGCCTTCCGGTGAAAGAGCAACAAGGACAACAAGGCTTTTATCCAAAAAATGATGAATTTAAAAAATTATAATTATCAACCACATTTTCACCAACTACTTTAATTACCTTACAGATCTGAAATCAAAGCATGAATTGAGCAGCCCGTTATTTTATTTCGGTAGCCAAAAGGCTGACGTTTTTACCCTGGCTACGGCACAGAATTAAGTAAGATTTTATTTGCCACAAAATTAAAAATCTAATTACATGAAAAGTGAAATATGCTGAGTAGGAGAGAAGCCGAAAATTTAAATAAGGTGATGTGAAACAGCATAAATCGAAATATATAGAGGATGTTGAAAACGTGGCAGGGATGGCTAAATACAAGCCCAAAATATGAGTCTTATTTTCATCATGGTCCCTCCGCTGAACCAAAAATGAACGGTGAATGAAAAGAACAAACAAAGCCGATGAATATTTTCGAAAATTCAGTTTTAGTTAAAAGGGATATCCACGCTTTATATGTAGCATTGCTCAGTTAACCTGTACATTTCAATGTATTGATGGGTTCCCCTAATATGGCTGCCAGCAGTGGCTTCACCTTTTGAAAATCAGCTCCACTCAGCCTCGATTTCAGATCAGTGACTTACTAGCACAATACAGTAATGTTTTTGAGTCTCTAAATACACATCCGTGCTTAATGTCCATACTCCATTTACTTCTTTCAAAATTAGTCATACAACACGTGTCCTTATTTGAGGATGGCGAGGAAACATAGTGAAACAAAATAACTACTGAAGCTTTGTGTATCAGCCAGCAACATATCATAGCATGTAGAATTCGTTAGGCTTTGTTTTCGTTCTCTTTCTGTCGTACTTCTCTCATGAACAGTACTTTACTCGAGCTAAGGTAGTTTGTTTTGCTCGGTGTTTAGATTTTTTTGCAATCCTCGAACTCTGTACCAATAAAAGATTATTATACTTCATTATCTCGCAATATGCAGGGGCGTATCTGCTAGAGGGGCTAAAGAGGTCTAACCCCCTTATTGACCAACACTGTTTATATAGATAATCCAGGGGCGGATCCAGATGGTTGTAATGGTTGCAGCTGCAACAATCAGATCTCTATATTATACAGTTTTAAATATAACTAGAGAACATTCTTAAAAAAAGTAAGTGAAATTCATTTTGAATTTTCCATAGCGAAGAAAATAAACAAAATCTTAAACCTAATTTTCTTCATTCTGCAACAGTGACTAAAAAAGCTGGATCCACCCCTGTAATCAGTGCTCCCACGACAACCTCTTTCCTGTGCCACAAGTCAGTGCACTAGAGACTCGTTTAGGACTAAGGACTATTACAAAATTCACTGATTCCAAAATAAGAACTGGACCGAGCATTTTATAGTTTAAAGACTGTCAATCATTCGGGGAGAAAATATTAGAAAACACGTTTTTGAAGCCCCTTCCTGAAACTTACTTTAACCCAATCCTAATACCCCTTTACCCCCATCTAAATACCCCTTTAACCCCATCCAAATACCCCTTTACCCTGGGACTAACTAGAATCCTTGACGTAATGGCTTGAGACATTGATAAAGATTTGAGAATATCTAAACTATGTGACTTCTGATAAATGATTCAATTCAGCTACTCCTTCCCCCCAAATCAATGTTGATTATTCTGATATCGATTGAGACCTGAGGACCTTGCAAACAACTTTGCAAATCGATACAACATTGATTGGAAGAGGGGGGGCCCATTTTATCGATAGTTTGTTGATAAAGTATGAAAATTTGAGCTAGTCTGATACCTTAAGGCGAGTATTGTAGGGTTTATACCACCACACGTTGAGTTTGAAACCAAGGGACTCTCCAGAATTTTCAAATTCAAGACTTCTATGGCACACACAATTGGATCCCTAACTGCATCAACAAAAAAACTATAAGCAAAGAGCACCAAGTTTATATTCATGTGCTATTCATGCATTGTACTGGTCCCTCTAATATGGCCGTCATGGGACTATATTGACTTCCTTTCACAACAACTATGCTCGGTCCAGTCCTTACTCAAAGATAAGTGACAAAACATGTACACTGCTATAAAATCAGTCATTAATTTCAAGTGATGTCACGACCCTACTGAAAAATTCAATATACAGTACTAGCTACTTGCGCTCTATGGGCGAAAAATACGACTCATTACGATGGTTTCAGAAATTTCGAGGGTAAGTGCTAGATATCACTAGGCAAGATAAGCTTTATAGCTTCCTTCAAAACCACGTAGAGTAAGAATCAAAATCAGGAGTATTGCCAATGACCAAAGGAAAGGCTAGGTTTTTTATCATTGCTTTACCTTTCGTCAGATTAAACGTAATAACAAATGCATCAAAACTCTTACTAGGTTGTTTTTGAGTTGAAGAATACAACCAGGTGGTAACACTAGCATAAAAGGTGAATTAAAAACAGTAGAGGACCAAGTAACGAGCCTTGTGGTACTGCAAAGTTGATTTCGATCAGCCCGTATGACATACCTTGCCCGAAGTTTCTTCGTACCTTGTCGTCAAGTTTGTTTTGAAGAATATGGCCAGGTGGTATCATTAGCAGCATATTAGGCGAATTAGAAACAGAAGGGGACCAATTCACGAATCTTGTGGCACTCTACATTTAGTATTGTAAAGCCCATATGACATTTCTTGCTTCAAGTTTCTATTTAGGTTGTCGTTCAGTTTCTTTATGTCTTTGTAGAATGTGAAAAGCTGATAAAGGACCAAGACAAGAGCCTTGTGGCACTCTAAATTCAGTATGGTTAATCCAGTAAGAAATATTTTGCATCAACCCGCTAATTAGGTTGTCGTTAGGTTCACTATATTTTTGAAAAACATGACAAGGTGGTAGTATCATTAGCAAACACAGTGAATCAGAAACAGTACAGGACTAAGAAAAGAGCCCTGTGGCACTCATCAGCTAGTATGGTTTCTTTAGGACTGATGATAGCTTCGATACTTTTCAAATAAGGGTCATGAAGGATAAAAAAGGATAGCTATTGCCAAATCTGCAACTGTTTCGCTTACAAAAATATGGAAGGACGAAGGAATATCCCTATTCACAAAAAACAGACTGCTCCCTGCACTAGTTCTTTCTATTGCAACTTATGATGTGGAATGTGGAACATTAAAGATGGCCGACAAGAAACTCACTCAATCTTCGGAGCTGTGGTGCTTCCGAAGAATACTTAGAGTATCCCTGACTTCCAAGACCAGCAATTAGGACTGATCATGGTTTATAAAAAGAAGGTCAGCAAAAATTCACACCTTTCTCAGATTATTCCGGTCCGTTTTTTAGCTCAGCCCATGTACATATATTTTGCCAGATGATATCAAACACTGACCGCTTTTAGGCAGATGAGGTATAAAAACACTCGATAGCTGACTTGAGTTTCTTGGATACCGGTCTTTCGGTTTCAAAATATATCATGTTAGCCAGGGTATATCTTGGGGCGATTGTCCACCCCGTTAAGATCGGTAGATTTGTATATGATATTTTTTCAATCTTCTAAGTATTATATGCATAGCCCTCTGTAAATCGTTTTTCTTAATATGGGGGCTACCATGCCTGACAAAATCAAAACAAAATACAAAATTAGCTTCAAACCTCGCAATGAAAAAGCCCTAGAATTTTCATACCTCATTGCTTCACCACAATCCAAAATTACTTCACATAAAAACGAGGCGACGTTATAAAGAGGCCACCACAAGCACCAATCAGAATGACGAAAAACAACACAGTACAGAAGCGATCAACTACTTGGATCGCGCGGCGCCATTCCGCTTTATACTCCCCTTCATTCTCTTGCTTCTTGATAACAGCCACGATCTCCTGCATTCCACTCGCTAGCTGCTTTTCCGTCTCATTAGACTGTGGTTCCCCGTGCGGCTTTTCGTGAGGGTCGTCGCGTTTCTCCAACTTGTAGATATCCACAGGGTCGCCATTCATTGCCGGGTTGTCAACGCCGTTGTGATTCTGCTTTGGCGTGAATGATCCGCCTTTGTCTTCCTGCACGCCCATCAACAGCATTCTAGCCATGTAGACATTAACGAACCGCCTGATGAACCGCGGAGCGCAAGTCACGTTTTCTGCGCTTTTATTTAGAAACTTAATCACGACACAGCTTTCAAGCAGCGCCAGCGCAGACAGCACCAGAATGACGCTGAAGAATTTACCCGCAAGCGGCACCGCGTCACTTGTAGGCGGAATACTCTCGGAAATCAGCAGTAAAAACACGGTCATGGCCAGAAGATTGGTAATTCCCAGTCCGATACGCTCCCCACACTCCGGAGGCAGTAAAAATGTTACGGAAGCTAGTACAGCGATTAAAATACCTGGCCATATCAGATTCAGTAAGTAGAACCGTGTCCGGCGGATGAGTGCGATCTTATAATCCAGTAATGGATATGGGACATTCGGACAACAACTGAAAAAGTTTTCCTTACGCTTCGCATTCATGCTCTCGAAATTCCACTCACCGCTGGCTATGTAGTTGGATATGTCCGCCCGGTCTCTCACCAGTGAGAAATTAACACGAATGCCGTCGTATGTCCAGAGTCCGAACCGGAAAGGACAAACCTGTCTGTCGAACGGAAACCATGTGATGTCCACGGCGCACTCGGTCTTTAAGATCAGCGGGCAGAACCAGGAGCATGCGCCTGATGAGTTTGCAATAATGTTGGTCGCCATGGATTTTTCAAGTATACCACCACCGGTGCTGTCAGCACTGGAAAATAAAGTTTTATGATATGATGATAATAATGATAATGATTTAGAAGAGAAACAAGAAAGGAGGCTGGCTCTCTGTAACTTAAACTTTCATGCTTACGCAATCATCAGGCAGACTGTTACATATCTATTGATTGCGTGAGCATGAAACTTTAAGTTACAGAGAGCCAGTCTCCTTCCTTGTTTCTCTTTTTTTTCGCTCTGTACTTTGTACATCGAGCACTATTATGCGGTGTTAGACAGCGCAATCGCTACAGGGATAATAATTATTTGATAATCTGGTTGGCAGGACAAGAATAGGTTAAAAACTTCTCAAGGCCAATAAAAAAACAAACATATGTACATCACACAAATCCGACATTCTTAACGTATATCTTGAATCTACAGTTGCAGTTCCTGAATCGATGTTGCTTTATTTTTCTCTTAAATTCTGTCAAGGTTTGAGACTCTTTTATTTCTAGTGGAAACGATTGCCAAAGTTTATGTCCAGTGTACCTGACTGTCTCTATACCATACTCATTTGTGCGTTGTATTGGTACTGAAAAAAGGTCATTACACCTCAAGCTATGTGAGATGCTCTTCTCAACGAAGATTTCACCCATGAATTCAGGATTAATATTGTTTTTGGTCTCATGTATTTCAGTAGTTAGCAACTGTAGATTTTTAGTGAAAGTTTTACAAAGATATGATTCAAAGCATAATTTTATTAGAATTGGGGTGTGAAAATTCGTACCCTTACTAGGTTGTGTGCGTCATTATCAGTGTGTTGGTTTTACGTTTCTCAGTGTTCCTCTGTCTTGCTATATCAAAACTTCAAAATGTTATATTTCTTCATGTATACCTCATGTGTGTTGGTTTCTCAATAATAGGAGACTATACTGTGAAAATTGGATTTTATGATTATTGGGAGGCAAACAGCTCCCCCCTGACACCCCCACGATACAGGCTTAAAGCTATCAATAAGACCCTAACATACGGGGGCTAAATATGTTCATCTTCATATGAACCGGCAACAAAATTTTTCAAACCGGGACTTACAAATGGTAATAAAAATACAAATTCCACATTAACACTGGTTCATGTCTAATTATCTCCCCACTGAGTTGATAGATAAAGCCATAGTGAAAATGAAGAAACCAGGTACTCATTTGCCGACCTCGGAAGGATGGACAATTGAGTTGGCTGACGGGTTGTAGTTTATGAATCTGACAGTTCGTGGATTCGGAATACAATGCTCTAACCACTGGGCTACACCACTGAAAGTAGTTAAGGCCCCTCCTGGGAAGTAGTGCCCGTGGGTTGATAGCCTATCGGAGCACCAAGATACACCCATAATGAAATGAAGAAATTTATAATGCCTACCTGTTGTAAAGAACAACATCGGGGGTCCAGATATCTTTCGGTCTGAAATTTATAGTCTTGATATTACTGTAGTTCTTCGGATCCCAGATGAGATTTGAATCAGTCCAGTACTAAAACAATAAAGACAAATTATTACTTGTTCCCTTAACAGTCCTAGCTGAATCTGAGTAGTGGGCTGTGGAAGGGCACAAGGCCCAGCCACCCAGATATTATAAATCCCTATGCTGCTGAAGTGTAAGGAAACATGATTGCAGCCATGTCCCAGTAAATAATGAGCCGATACCTGCACCGAGCTCCTTTCCATCTAAATGGGAGCCAGATGGCTAGCCCTAGCAGATGAAGGTATACCTTGAAATTGTCACTGAAATATTTGGATATGTCCATAAAAATTAGGGTGCAGTTAGTGACAATTTGGGGACAACAATTTGGGTACAAATTATGGATGAAATATTTTCAATTTCAAAGACAAAATTTGTGGATGAATTATGAATAATTTATTGAAAACGTTGAAAACAATTTATGGATAAAAAAGTGTCCGAAAAACAGTGACAAAATGCAATTGTCCATAATTTTTCAGGACAATAATTTTTACTGTGAGAGAGACAGCAATTATTAACTTCATACTCTCAATAAATAATGAAGACCAGTGGTCTTAACAAATCAACTTGATCTTAAAGATATCCTGAAGCTTTTCAGCGAAGAATTCTTCAAATAACAGCTGATAAAGAGCACCATTAGCTACTAATCGGGAGCGTTATGTCTCTCTCGTTCCTTGCAATTCTCAATTGTAGTTCGCCGAATGATCTGTACTTTACTACGTTAACTACACCAGGAACAAGTCGACACATTTTTTCTGGCATGCAATGTATCACTGAAACGACTTATGGTAAAAGAAATTAGTTACTTACGATTCGAATCCATACACTGGTGTGCAAAATTTGGTTCTTCTCCTCCTACAAAAGATATTGAATGTCAAGCTACTTTCAGTACAGCATCTGTGTGCACACAGGTTAAGACGAAATACAACCCTGTTACCCTATATACCCTAGCTATATACCCCTACCCTATATACCCTAGTCCTACATACCCCTACCCTATATACCTTGGCCCAATATACCATAACCCTATGAAACCTGGCACTATTTACCATAACCCGATATACTATAAAATATATTACATTTTTCTATATATCCTAGTCCTAAATACCCTAACCCTATAAACCATAACAAAAAATATACCCTTCACTATATAACCTTAATCTAATATACATACCCTAGCCTTAAATACCCTAACCCTACCCCTACATACCCTAACCCTACATACCCTAGCGCACTATATACCCTAACCCTATATACCCTAGCCCTACATATTACCTAAGCCTAAATATCATAAGCCTACATACCCTAACCCTATATTTACCATAACCTTATATAGCCTAACCTATATAACCTAACTCTATAACCCAAACCCTATACACCCTAGCCCTATTTACCCTAGCCTGCATATCCTAGTGCAACATACCTAGCCTTACATACCTTACAGGTTAAACTATCAAGTGCTATATTATAGCTACTCAGTGCTATATACTCTAGTGTTATATAACCTAGTGCTGTATAACCTAATACCATATAGCTAACCTAGTTTTATATACCCTATAGCTTCAATGCTATTTGAACAAACAAGGAATCAAAAACAAACAAGGAAACGAGACAAAACAAAAATATGTTTTTACGAACTTACCAGATCAACAACAGCTCTCAAAGCGATGTCGAACCTCACTTGGACAGTATCATTGTAATTCTTAACGGGTCGGACAGATTTTAGGTATTTTTTCATCAGCTCGACCTTTAGGTCGTACTCCGTAAAACCTAAAGAAAACGATAAATCAAACAGATTAACAAAAAAGGCTTTTCAATGCAGAAAGGAATAAAAAGCAAGGGATCAATACTTGAATGACTTTGCAAAGGATGCCGGACCTTCTTTCTCGCAATGCATGATAGTGAGTCTGCCCTGTTGGTGCGCATAGCCACCAGAATTAACGGCTGAAAATTTGAAAAAACCTGATGGTTACCCCATGGCTTATTGTCAAAATTCACATAAAAGGAATGGTTCCAAATAGGCTTTGTTCAGGGAGAAATAATAGCCTTAGAAAACGCATAAAAATCGCCAAAAAAATCCTTTCAAAATCAGCCAAAAATTGGAAAAAGGCTGATGGTAAGCCCACGGTTTTTGGTGGAATAGGGCCCAAAAATAAATGGTTCCAATAGGCTTTTAATCCATTAAGGACTGTCCAGGAACAATATTAGGCTGTAGTAGCCTTAGAAAACGCATAAAATGCTCTTGAACAACATTCAAACATGCTTCATGAAGTTTTGTGAGACAATGTTTTATCAAGTACACGGGTCTTAAAAAATGTTTGACGATGTTCAAGGTTGTATGATGAATTGGTCCAAACGATAAAAATATGTTCTTGCCCAACATTCAAACATGTTTACTGATGTTCTGAATGACAATATTTATCGTGTGGACGAGGCTTTGGTGTTGATAACGCAAGAATTCCATCACCCGAGCAATCCCGCAGTTCTACATGGAATGCATTTAACCAAACAAATCTAATTTAAAATTCTGATTACAAATCGAGTTCTTGTTAGCTTTATCTTTGTTCAATTAACTTTCAATTAAATTTTCTAGACCTTAGGTAAATAAAGGAGAGTTGGTTTTTGTGTTACACATTAGAGTTTCCTCAGGTTTAATTTCTGCTTATTTTCTTTTAATTTGATTTCCTTAGTCTAAAGCTAAAAGGAGAGTTGGTGTCTCTATTCTAGATTTGCTCTTTTTCTTTTCCCATTGAACAAATAAACAATACATGTAGAAGGTAATCACATTTGCTCATAAATGAAAGTACTAAGTACAGAATGACTTCGTATAATACTACATGTATATCTGTAACAGTCGTTGAATGGTACAAAACTTCAAAAAGCCCAGAAATATCGGAAACATAGGGAAACGAACGCATGGATAACTTAAGCTTTTCGTCTGACACTCAACAGAGTAATACGTCAGAAAGAGAACCAAACAGAAACCTAACTGATTTATATACCCATGTAACTCTGTTTCGTGTAAGGCGAAAAGCTTAGGTAATCCATGTGTTTGTTTCGCTATGTTTCCGATATTTCTTGCTATGTGTATGTGTAGTGATATATTGTTTGACATTGTAGCCTAATAGAATCAAGGCCGTGTCTTAGTCAGTGTAACACGTTTAACAGTAAAAGGAGCAATAAACACACTAAAACCTCTTACTACTATGTATAGTGATATAGTGTATGTTTACGTACACTAAAAAATCATGGCCGTGCCTTAGTCAGGGAAACATGCTTAGCAGAAACCCACAAATGAGTGAAATACACACACTAAACCTCTTCTACTATGTATAGTGATATAGTGTATGTAAATGTACCATGCTATGTCTTATTCAAGCTAGCTAGCACGTTGAACAGAAACTCACTGACTCGGAAATAGGAGCAATAAATAGACAAGAATCTGTTACTACTATAGATATTTATGAAGAGCATGCTACTGTGCTCCTGCTGGAAACAAGGGCCTGTCTTAGTCAGTGTAACACGTTTAACAGAAAAATGAGTGAAATAAACCCACTAAACCTCTTCTACTATGTATAGTGATATAGTGTATGTGAATGTACCATGCTATGTCTTATTCAAGCTAGCTAGCATTTAAACAAAAACTCACTGACTCGGAAATAGGAGCAATAAATAGACAAGAATCTGTTACTACTATAGATATTGATGAAGAGCATGCTACTGTGCTCCTGCTGGAAACAAGGGCCTGTCTTAGTCAGTGTAACACGTTTAACAGAAAAAGGAGCAATAAACACACTAAGACCTCTCACTACTATGTATAGTGATATATTTTATGTTAATGTACCCTAAAAAATCATGGCTATGCCTTAGTCAGGGAAACATGCTTAGCAGAAACCTACAAATGAGTGAAATACACACACTAAACCTCTTCTACTATGTATAGTGATATAGTGTATGTAAATGTACCATGCTATGTCTTATTCAAGCTAGCTAGCACGTTGAACAGAAACTCACTGACTCGGAAATAGGAGCAATAAATAGACAAGAATCTGTTACTACTATAGATATTGATGAAGAGCATGCTACTGTGCTCCTGCTGGAAACAAGGGCCTGTCTTAGTCAGTGTAACACGTTTAACAGAAAAATGAGTGAAATAAACCCACTAAAACCTCTCACTACTATGTATAGTAGGGGGGTTGGAAAATTCTCAAAAATTGATAAGCGGGGGGGCTGGAATAAGAATGTCCTGGTTGGAAAAGTTTCTGAAAATTACTTAGGGGCATCTGTGAGAGACTTACTAGTGACAGTGAGACGTTAGAAATACAGTGCAATAACTTCATTGATTTCCCTCGAAATTCTAAACCTCATAGATTTTTGTAGTGTAACTCTTGTTTTGCTTGCAACTCGTTACCAGAATTAGCAGCGGGGGGTGGTTGGAATAGGAATTTCCTGGGTGGAAAATTTTCTAAAAATTAATAAGGGGGGGGCGTCTACTTGAGAGCACCGAGTAGTTCTACCTTGTCGGCCCTTTTTACGCCGGCCCTAATTTAACGCCGGCCCTTTTTACGCCGGCCCTAATTCCGCCACCCTAAGAATCTGCTTTAACGCCATTTAGGGCCGCGTTTTACGCCGGACAAAGACCAAGGAAAGAAAAATTTAAAACTATATTTTACAGATGTGTTTTATCCTTTGAAAAAGATAAGAAAGTAGCTACTATCATGAAAAAATTAGTCAATTACGATCGTCTCTTTCTCGATGCATTTTGTATCTACCTCTTCGTCCGACTGCACTTCGATGGCGTCTTCTTCCACCTCATATTCACACTGCTCCTCTCTTGTCTCATCTCTCAAATCATTTAAATGTATAAACCCTTAAAGGAATCTAAAGAGCTCATTCTATCTGGCTTTAGGAAGGCACATATTACTGAGGCAGTTACCCAAGCCTCAAACCTATCCCATTTGTGCGCAAACCCATTTCAGGACATAGACATATGATTTAGTAACTCTTAAACTAAAGAACGCTAACTTTGCTAATCTAGGTATAGTAGTTTACTTTCTGTTTTGTTGCTGTTTCTCTTCTAATGTTGGTTGAATATACATTACTATATCCAAATAAAGCCTAAATTAAGGTGCGTGTCAGCAAAAAATATAATAAAAAATTAACGCCGCTTTTTGAGAAAATGTGTAAAATTTTGGCCCTTTTAACGCCGGCCCTTTTTACGCCGGCCCTTATTCCGCCGCAGGACGAAAATTAACGCCATTTAGGGCCGGCGTAAAAAGGGCCGATAAGGTAATAGGAATAATTTACATTTTATTTGTTGGTTGTTAGTTAGAGCTTTGCAATGTTGACACAAACATTCTTTTCCATGGCTCTATCCGTATCTGAGTAACACTATTTCTAAGTTGCTAAAACAAGGGAGAAAAAACGGCATGATGTAACCCGTTACGCAATGAGAGAAGTCGTTCCCAGGCTTCTTACAATGATAGAGAAATTATTGAAAAACAACTCTTGAGTGTGGCAAGGTTGCTATGATCTCGTTTACATAATATTCTTACGAGAAAGGTAAACAAGAGAAATAGTTTCAGTTATGAATAATAAGGAACTGGGCCTAAGAAACAATTTTGCAAAACAAACTTGGACTTTGCTACCTTGAGATTATTTTGTTTGAAAAATAGAGTAAGGATGAAAAAAACAAATCAAAATGGGTTTCTTTGTAGTAAATGGGGGAATAAGGATGAATACATTCTTGGAAAATGAGTTTGCTATAATAAAATGAATTTGTTTGAAAACACATTTAGGTCGATGACGGAAAACAGAAAAATTGTTCTCTGTGAAGCACGATAAAATTATTCGATTTGAAAAACAAAGTAAGGGGGAAGAAACAAACTAAAATTAGTTTCTTTGAAGGAAATGGAGGAATAAAAATTAATGCATTCTTGAAAAATGAGCTTTCTACGATAAAATGAATTTGTTTTAAAAATACTATTAGCTCTATGACGAAAAACAGAAATATTGTTCTCTGTGAAGTAATAGAGGAATGATACAAGATGAATTTTTCGAAAATTAGTCAAAGACTTTTCTACGATAAAATAATTTTGTTTTAATAATACAATCAGGCCTACGCTATAAAAAAACTCAGAAATTGTTTTCAGTAAAGTTACAGAGGAATCATATTTGATGAATTTTTAGAAAATGAGTCAAAGAGTTTGATACGATAAAATGATTTTGTTTATAAAATATAATTAGGCCAATATCACGATCAAAGCAGAAAAAGATCTATGTTACATGTTGTTTGCTTTTTTTGATTTTGTTTTCCAAATTTGAATACTCTTCCTGTAAAGTCCCCATAGACGATTCTGTAAATGATAGCAGGTTACATTGCACGCAATGCATGATGGGAAAAAACTCCCTAGCAACACCTTAGCTACCAAAACTAACGGTCTAAGCAGGAAATATTGACTAGAGCTAGTAGATTTTCATCTTAGACTAAGGACAAAGGGGGCGTCATGGATAAATTTAAGGCCGATCCATTGTATTTAGACCCGATTATTTTCAAAATTGATTCAAAGTTTTGCTGCTGAAGTATAAATCTAGTTGGCTAGATATTAGGCCATAGGCTGTAAATACAAACGCTACAAAATATTTTTCCTCCTTTGGTCTTCACGTTCTGGTTCAGCCTTCATAATTGTTCCATGCTGTACTCTCTTTTTTCAAATAGTGATTTTTCTAAAAGTGTTTCCAGTGATTTGGTAGACAAACCAGGTATATGACATATAAGTTTCTCTTCCTAAACCTTATCCTTTCAGTTAGAAATCCTCGAGGCAGTCGAATCAAAATATTTCAATATAGGTAGATCAACCGATTTCAAAATCCAATAAAATTCTATTTAATAGTAATAACTTCTATACTGTACATTTTTTCAATTGATGTTTGATTTGGTAAAAGACCAAGTACATAGATAATTCATTTCTAATTGTATCCTGAACATGAAATATCCCCGATATTGAAATCAAAATCTCTTACTACAGGTAGCTCAAACGAGGATCATCAAAATCCAGGAAAAGATTTTAATTGCAAGATTTTATTTCAAAACTTTAATCTCAAATGATATTTGATTTGGTAAAAAACCATGTAAATATATAAACAATAATTCATTTCTTTCCGTATCTTAATTATGAAATATCTCCAAAGGCAGTAAAATCATAATCTTCAATCACAGCTCGTTGAGCTCAGAGATCTTTTATCAAACAAATACCAGTAGTAACTCTCTTTCCATTCTTTGATTTACGATCTTTCAACAAACAATCGACGAAAAGCAAGAATGGAATACAGTGAAACCTCCATATAACGGAAATAATTGGAACCAATTTTATTGTCTGTTGCATAGTGGTGTCCGCTGTAAAGAGGTTGCTTTTAATGATTATGCTAGTAATGGGGACTTTAGTATCTGTCCGTTGTATGGAGGTGTCTGTTGTAGAGAGGTGTCCGCTGTAAAGAGGTTGCTTTTAATGACAAAGTAAATTTTCGGGACTCAGTATCTGTCCGTTGTATAGAGGTGTTCGCTGATTAAGGTTCAATTGTATACACAAACAGATAAGCTCATTGCCTACTGTCATAGTACACACATATATATGATATTCCAGGGAGGAATCAAATCAAAACTTTTAATAGAACCGTCTTTGGATGGTACAAAACTTCAAAATAGACAGAAATACCGGAAACATAGTGAAACGAACACATGAATCACTTCAGCTTTTCGTCTGACACTCAACAGAGTAATACGTCAGAAAGAGAACGAAACAGAAACTAACTGATTTATATACTGATTCATATTTATATCTATGTGTCCGTTTCGCTGCGTTTCCGGTATTTCTGGCCAAAACTTTTAACAACCAACTCAAGATACGCTAAAGACTTTCATCTTCAACTAAACCCAGAATGATTTTTGAACACCAACCATCTTAATAAATCTATTTTCTTTGCTTTGATCTACGATTTTGGGAACAAATCAAGGATGCAGATAAAGTTATTGACGTTTTGATAAACTCCAAAGTTATGCAACTTGCCAACAAACCCAAAATGAATCTGAACCTTAACAAACCTGCTCTTTTATTTTTTTTAAATGATGGTTCGGTCTAAGTTTTTAGGAACAAATAAAGAATATTCTGCCTTCGACATAAAGAAATATCCACCTTCGACAAGTGGAATCAATAAAGATCAAAATTTTTAACAACCTTTTGATGAAATCGCAAGATATACCCAGCTCCACTAAATCATAAATGATTGCGACTAAACATAAACAACTTAACTATCGATTTCCTATATGTTGATCTACGATTTGGTAAATAAATAAATAATGCAAATGAATGCACATCCTAGTCGTTGGGGATAAGAATTCATCCAGCGCATCCCGGCGTGTCGTAAGACGTGACTAAAAGAGTTGGCGTCAGGAAGGGCATCCGGCCATCAAACTTTGCTCCCAACATAAATCATAGCCCTGTCTGGATGCAAGTCCATTAACCGGTGAAACCCTGCCAGCAGGGAAAACGGCCGGATATGAATTCTGCTTGAGTGAGGGAATACGATTAGGTAAATATATGAATAATGCAAATAGATGAAGAATTCGTTGGGCTTCGTTTTCATTCTGTTTCAGACGTACTACTCTGACTAATATCAGGGGCAAAGCTTCAGCATTTTTTTATGTTTCACTATGTTTACATCCTCAAGATGACTAGTTACTTACTTTCAGACTCGCCATCCAAAAATTGTTCTTATTCTAGCCAGTCTGATTATTGTGAAAACATGAAACTTACAGTAACAGAGAGCCTTTCTTGTTTCTATAACCTATATCCCTCTGTACTTTTGTGCATTGAGCACTTTGACGCAGTTATAGACCAAGCAAAGCTATAAAGATAATGCAAATAGATGAAAAACTTCTAAACTCACCATACACAAACGATATCCCAAGAGATATCAAAATCAAAATCTTCAACATCATCTTAACAGACTCGAATGCTAGCCAGCTTCAACAAATCTCCAACGTGACTCCAAGCTGCAATCTTAAATCTTTGTTATTCTCGCTCCGATTTCTTTCCCTGCAAATAAACAAAGAACAATCGTAGTCACGAACACTTTGTGCAACGAAATACCGAGCTTTCCGACATCTAAGGTGCTTGTATCGAATAAAGACAATGCGACAATAACTCTCTCACAGACTGTGCTTTAAAGAGCTTTTGAATTTCTGTTCTGGTTGAATAATTGCCTTGACCGAGGCTATGTTATATAAATATCAATGAAAGAAATAATGATGCGAATTCCGATGTGTTAGAGGCATGCGTGGTCACCATTATACGTCAAGCCTTTTTTCGATAGCATTAACGTAAACAATTGTTAACTTAACGGGGCTGTAGCTCGGTTCCAGGGCTCGGTTACTCTAAAATTTTAGCTCTGAGTTTCTTTAGCTACTTAAGGACAGCTTAACAGTTTTGAACAATCAAACAGTTATTTATGAAAACATGACATGATATGCTGTTAGTTTCTTCTAAGGATGAATGCAAAACTTTGATAACTTGAGAGTGAGATATAGATTTGTATGTAGATATGCAGATGTAGATTCTAGATTTAGATCATAATAGCTGCTTAATCTATGCGTTTGACACACATAAGAGTAGTAGGTCAGAACAGTCTTAGATCTGTACAGAACTCGAGGATGGCAAGGAAAATCGAAAACATAGCAAAACATAATAACTACTACAGCTATTTGTCTGATACTCGTCAGAGTAGTACGTCAGAACAGCATTTGATTGGCACAGAACTTGAGGATAGCCAGGAAAATCAGAAGCAAAGTGAAGCATGATAACTATTGAAGCTTTGCGTCTGACACTCATCAGAGTAGTACACCAGAACAGTCTTCAATCAGTACAGAACTTGAGGATGGCTACACAAATCAGAAACATAGCAAAACATAGTGTCTATCAAAGCTTTGCGTCTGACCAGAGTAGTACGTCAGAACGATCTTAGATAGGTACTTGTAGAGTGGCAAGATGTGCTTCGTGGTGGGTCATGCTTCTAGAATGTGCCTACGTCACGCTAACGCTAACATGACGAGACTCTTCAGAGAAGTACGTCAAAGTAGTCATCGATCAGTGAATAACTTTATGGATGGTGAAGAAAATCAAAAATATAGCCAAACATGATCACTATTTTAAGCTTTGCTTCTGACAATCATCAGAGTAGTACGTCAGAACAGTCTTGTCAACAATTTTGCTTAACAAGCATAAAAATAGCGAGTTACGTCATCAGCAAATTATTTGTCACAACTAGAATATGTCTATGAAAAGTATCAAAACAGTGAAATAACAAAACATTTTGTTGATATAATATCATACGCTTGTGTTGTTTCTAAGTATGTAAAGTTTCCGTGGCAGCATTGTAACATTATAGCGTCAATAACCACAGGATATTTCCGGGTTGTTTTGAATGTGAAGGATGTATTTTGAATCTTTTGAAAGATGTATTTTGAATCTTTTGAAAGATGTATACCTGTGATCTTTATCTTCAGTTGAGTGATTGGATCATAGCAATGACCACATGTTGATGTATCCATGAATCTATAAAAATAAACACAGATGTAAGTACTGAACATGTATTTGAAGGTTTTTGGCTATCATCCAGTAAAGGACTATTTGAGAGGGTCAGGCAGTGGGAGCTCTTAGGAATTAAGTACGATGCAACCTTTGTGTGGCGACTACAAAGCTGAGTGATGAAATCTTTTGGGCTCAAAGGCCCCTTGTTTTCGAACTGAAGTACCCTAAACTGCGTTACGCCACAGGGGTCGGGAAGGGGTAAATTGGGAACTGGGATTTGCCTTTTTAATGACTAGGAAAATGGTATTTGACTTCTTGGGACTGAGCTTTGTGAATCAGAAAGGAAATTAGGATTGTTAATACGTCAGTAATGGGAATGTCTCTATTTTCCACATGGGATTTTAGATATTTTCAGTACTGGGAATTGGGACCAGTAACCATTACCAAAAAGATCTTCTTAATGAATTGGGAAACTTAGAGATCTTTTTGGTTTCACACCTACTGGTTAGAATCAAGTATTTCAAAAACTAGTAACAGTGAAGTTTTCTTTTCATAACCAAGCCAACGAGAGAAAGCTAAAGACCAGGGGCAAACCTATGTAAATCATAATTTATAGAGGGAGATTGTTAGGTAAAACAAACTTTTACATTCAGAAATGCTAAAGACTGATGACTTAGGCCAATGGGGTAAAAGTGAAATTCTTTCTTCCACTTCTGGGGCAAGCCCAGGGGCCTAAGGGGCAACTTTGCCCACAAGCCAGTACCATAAAAAATGTTCTAGTTTAGAAACCTGTTCTAATATCTTCGTTATCAGATTACCCAACCATCTACTTCTATAAAATATGATACAAGACCTAGAGAGCTCTCCAAGCATATGAATCTATTTCAAGTAGATGAATATATTTTAAGCATATGAAATATAGGAGTATATTTTACGGGGCCATGAGAATTCTGCCCCTAAAAGCTTCTCCTTTTCGGCAGGCCTATTCCACATGTTGTGCATACTTGATTATCTTGTGGTACTTTAAACCAAGTGCATGTGCGAATGATTTTTTCATCTTTATCATCGGCAATAACTTTCAGCTTGTTGAAGTTTGTATTAATTAGTAGATAGATAGATAAGCTTAGTAAAAAACCAACTCACCTACTATGATTGCATCTACAAAATCCTCTTATCGTGTAATTCGTCCATGTTCCCTATTTGCTCTAGTCAGCAGAGTGGGCTTCAAAAACGTCCAAGTTTTGGGAAAGCATAGAAATGCTTACAATATATTATTAAGTCAATTACTTTTCCTTTAAAACTCATCATGTCCATTGTAAAATCTAAGTCAAGAAGCCAACATCAAATGTCATCTGTAGCTTACAAACAAGTCAATGTAATAACTTCGAAATCCATAAGGAACTGCTATTATCATGATTATTACAATTGAACATGTCCATGGCAAGATTCAAGTCAAGAAGCCAACAAACATCGAATATCATCTGTAGCTCACAAACAAATTTAATGCAAAACCTGAGCTAGGCCAGCGCAGCATTTCCATTTAGTATCAGACAATGCATTATTCGAGGTCGATATTGAAAATTGAAAACATCCATAATTTAATATTTTCCTGCCTGAAGTCTATAAGATAATAAGATTACTTCGGCCTTGCATTAATGTAACTGGTGGTTTAACGCAAGCTGTATAAACCCATTCTCATGAGCCTAATTGGAGAAAGAAGCAACTATACCGGGGTGTGCTTTTCGGTTTCTTTAAGGATTTTTAGGTCGACTGTAAATGAAATATAAAATGATAGCACCTTCCTATTGACGTGTCAGGGCTACTACGACCGTTAATTGAAATAAGCAGACTTTCTAATGAGGATCTCACCCTGAGCAACGTTTGTGCAGCACTGTTGAGGGGTTTCTGTACTGTGATGATGTTCATTACCGTGAAAGGATATCATCAGTACTGTGGAAGGATACCATCAGAGCGGTGGAGGATGTTCGCTACTGAGGAGGGAGACTACAAACCAAAAACTTTTGATGTTACCTTCACAGTTCTTGTGGTTTCAATCTATGATACTGAACATTGTCCACAGTACTGATTGTATCCCACCAAAGTACAGATGGTATCCCTCCACAGTACTGATGACAACCCTCCATAGTACTGATGACATCCCCTAACAGTAACCTTCACAGTGCTGATGGTATTTCTACACAGTACTAAAAATCCTCGCCAGCAATGAGAGCATCCTTCTACAGTACTGATGATATATCCCACAGTTTCTGCAAAGATATTCCCTTGGGTGGGTCTTATAAAATAAAGTGAAAGTACAGTAGCAAACTTACCATCTCCAGTTTCATTGAGTACGTCTGCAGCTGACAGATGCCATTTGAAACTGGCCTAGATAAACATCAAGAATTCAATGATACCAACTAACAATATCAACTACATCAACGTAAAATTCTAACCTATCCTACAAATTCTACAAATTCAAGCATACAAATCGTAAAGAAATATCAAACAACGAAACAAAATAAATCGGCAAATCCAATATTGGCAATAATTGTGCGGTTGATGGATAAATGCAGTAAGACAATTATTCAGAAATGAAGATTAGGATCTAAATTATGCAAAAAGACGAGATATACTTGTCTCAATTCTTTCAAAACATTTGAGGGTTTTTAAATTTGTTTTTGTGCGATGGGATTGATTAGTTTAACAGACATGTTAGTCCAGGAATGCAGGGACGTACAGGTATCTCAAGCTTGGGTTACAATCACTGATCTTAAAAAAAGACTGGTCTATGGCATTGTAACCATTTAAATGACAATCCATTTACAAGTATTCACGGCAACGAATACCCCCACCCCTTTATCCCGGCTCCTATGTTTGGATCAGCCAAAGGTATATTAGCAAGGGATGGCCAAGTGTCTGGATCACTCATCCCTTGTTCAAGCCCAGAGTTCAAGCCCAGGGTTCGAGCCTAGCTTCAAACCTGTCATATAAAGTGGGAGGAGAGAATTAAGCTCCCTGTGCTGTGCTGCAAGGCTAAAAGGAAAAAGGAAAGACCAGGTTCAAGAGGAAGGACTATGGTCAAACTGCTCCATCTACCTATTCAGTCTGGTCTTTGGCTTTCTCCATTTCATAAACCAATACCCTGCGAAGATGGTAGGCACATATTTGCCAAAAACCTATCAATTCACTGCTTTCATAAGTACCTATGAAGTGGATTCTTTGTGCTTTGCAGATAAACCACGACCTTACGAAGATAGCAAGCGTTTTGCATATCAACCATCAATGCACTGCTTTGATTAGCTAACCTATTCAGTGGATCCTTTGTGCTTTGCATATTTACCAAAACCTTACGAAGATAGTAAGCGTATTTGCATATCAAACATAAATGCACTGCTTCAATTAGTCTACCTATTCAGTGTGCCTTTGTGTTTTGCACATAAACCAATTGCGAAGAGAGTAAAAGGAATAAACTATCAATGTACTGCTTCCATCAACCTAGTTATTCAGTGGAGCCATTTCCATAACAAATAAATCAATACCTTCAGCATATCTAGAAGAATTGCTATATTGACCAATTGCAATGAATAGACTAAAGAAACAACCTCAAGCCAAATGCTTCTTTCACCATACAATGAGACCGCAGGCGTCAAGATGGTTAGAAACAATAACTCTATCACTAGAATCAGATAATTCATGAGAATCAGATAACTTATCAATTTATTCTGGTTATCCAGAACTGATTGATCGAGCAGACGTGTTGTCAATGAAAATTAAAGGCAATGAATCAGAAGCCTGCACTTGTTAGATGAGCTGATAACATTCAACTGAAAAGAGAAGAGATGCAAGGACTATGAAACCAGTCATCAATCATTGATTTTTCAAAGAAAAAAGGGATGTTTTTCAATACTTGAACCAATGCCTGACAAAGCTGTAAAGAAGGGAAGAGATGCTAAGACTAAACTTTTTTCAACAAGCAACTGGACTTTGGTGACAGCCCTTTAACTTTGCTTGAATATTCTGGATCTCAAGCCCTCAAAGTTGCGTAAGAATCGCTTTAGTTTTGAAAAAGAAACAAAATGTAGACATTTCCCTGTGCCCCAAACCGTTAATGGTATAATTGTTGGTATAAATTGATGGTATACATGTAAGAGAACCTTTAAAATACCTAGTAAGTTTCTTTTAATAATGAAACATAGTCTGATCAAACAAGGTTAAGCACTTTTAGCATACTTGCTTTAAAATGCTTAGTTGCTTAGTTTATTTCATTGAGCCCTGGAATCGTTTATTGTTTGGGTCATTCCAGCCCTGGTTGCTTATTCATGACGTTCTGATAACATTCAAGCTGGTATGAGAGGGACGAAACAAGACTGTTAGGGTAGGGTCAATGTTTGCTAGATGAGATCATTCAAAAACCAAAGACTAATTTCATTTCTAAAAATATGCCTGATGACTTAGTCTGCCCTTCGAAATTTAATCGATTTGCCCCACGAAACCAGGCTTTTCCTGATTGGGGGATATCACACTCCCAATATCTCATTGAGTTTCGCCACTGTAAAAAGAGAAGAGATGCTAAGACGAAGCAACCAGTCATTTATAATAGGTTTTTCAAAGAAAAAAGTGAAGACTTTCAATAGTAAAGGGCCCAACAGACTTCTTGCACAATTACATCATAGAAATTTATCTTGAAACAACCTCAGCCTCGAAATAATGTGTTGCGAAATCCCAAAGCATGCATTGCTTTAAAACTCACAAAGCAATCCCCTTTGTCGCTTTGTAGCAATGCACGCTTTGGGAATTAGCTACGCATCATGTCGAGGCTAAGGTTGTTTCAGGATGAATTTCTATAGAGATGACGTTATTTGGAAAATGGTCTACTAAAACCAACCAAATTTTATTTCTACCTACCTAGTATGATATATATCGTATGCGCCATAAACAAAGACAAGTTTTTGAGGCACTATGTACGGTATAATTCCTATGTAGTATACTCGGTTGTAACGTACTTTCGGATATAACGCATCAAAGTGGCCGGCCCAGGCATAAGTCCAAACAAAGCCTTATGAAATACTCCAGCTATTACGTACTCGCACATAACATACTTATGGATTTTAACATACTCTTTTTAAGCCCTTGAAGAGAATTCTCTCCATTACGACGTAATTTCGTATACTTCCTACTCGGTTTAACATACATAGTGCGAACTTCTCTAAACCTTGTATTAAACATGAAAACACAATTAAAAGTAGGCTTGTACGAATGATGCTTTTGATGTTTGAAAGCATTTATCTGTCAAGAAGGGACTTATTCGAGTCTATTTTTCAAGTACTTCTTTGTCAAAAAGCTACACAAGGAACTGATAGGCATATATCATTCTAAACCTCCGTAATTCTGAACAATATCTGTTTACCCCGGCTATAACGTACTTCGGATATAACGTAGTAAATCAGTCAGTCCCTTGAAGTACATGACGGGGATTGCCGAGTGGTTAGATTACTTGACCCTTGTTCAAAGGATTCCGGGTTCGAAACCACCTTCAGACCTGTCACGAAGTGTTAGGAGAGAATGAGGTCTCTATAATTCTAGACAAAAAGGCAATAGGAATCACGAGGTGTGGTCAAATCAAGAGGAATGACCAGGGTCGCACTGTTCGATTAGTTTACCTATTCAGTGGGCCCTTTGTGCTTAGCACATAAACCAATACCTTGCGAGGATAGTAAGCGTATGTGCCTATCAACTATCCACTATCAACAACTATCAACTATCAACAGTACGTTACAAAGGGATTATACTGTTTTATAAACTAACCACTATGTAATAGAGCCTAGGCCCTGGTCTATCTGTAAGTATTCATACTTTTTGTGAAGCAAGCTTATGGGTCCCTCAGAGATGGGTCTAAGTCTACGAAAACATTAACCCAATGTTTTTTCATGATAAAGATTGGTTGAGAGTACGATTTATGTGATATTTTCACACGACAACAATATTATTTTATGCTTTGTATATCATATCTGGAAAGTTATTTCAAATTCTAAATACTTTTTGAAAAGATTGTTTAGTGTACTTATCGTTTTTGTCTTTAAGTCAAAATAACGTTTGTATCGTGGTGGGAAAGCTAATTGAGTAAGTACAAAGTCAGTGACTAGAGCCCACACAGTTTGACAGCTCATAGCAAGGCCAAGAACCCAGGGACCAGGGAGCACTGGGACATTGAGTCTACTCAGGTTTAGCAAAAAACAATGAACTGCCCTTACCACTCTCATAAAATACCCTCAAAACGTTATACTCCAAAGTTTGAGATGCTGTAATTTGAGATGTCACTAGGGAATGCCACCAGATGCTAAGGAAAGGCTATTTGCAGAAGGGAAACATTAAAGGGTTGATGGGCAGTGCAACTTCCCTTTTTTATAAGGAAGCTAATTTGCCAATTTTCTACCAAGTTATTCCATATCAATTCATAATGAAGAGACAAAGAAATGAATTCATCATGGGGAGAAAAAAAGGTTAGCCATTCTAAAGCCTAATGAACGGAAAATTATCATTTATGTCGAGGGACTTTACCCCTTGCACCCCTCTAAGAATTGCTATTTCACCCTTCCTTTGGCTAAAGCCCCATCTGCCCTGTAAAATTCTTAGTTGCACCCCTATTAAGCCTCCTTCCCTGAGCCTGGAGTACTACTGACCTTGCCCGTATTTACAAGAAGAGGGCCATGGAGGGGTAAATTGGTAACTGGGATTTGCCTTAATTCATTCACTGGGGAAATGGGATTGGACTTCTTGGGACTGGGATTTGGGAAAGAGAAAGTAAATTGGGATCTGGATGGTTAAACACCTCAATATTGGGAACTTCTCTATTTTTCTCATTGGGTTTTGGAGTTTTGATTATTTCAGTGCTGGGAATTGGGATCATTCACCCCCTTCAAGACCCTCCAAAAAGGCCTATCTATTTCTTAGAGTAATTCAAAAAATAAACCAGGTTTTTTAAACGTTTTGATATAATCTTAACCAGTAAACTCAGTAAACAGTCTAGTGATGAAGATTATATTGAAACGCTTAAAAAGCATGGGTTTATTTTTGAATTACTGTACTCTATTAGAATTTCACAAAGTTAGGAAATTGGGCAATCATATTATCAAATTTCTTCAAACATGTATAAACTCACCCACTCATCAGCGGGTGATGATAAAGGAATCACGAGATTCTCTAACAAGATGAGCAAAATATTCATCCTTTGTACTTTTTCTTGGACATCTTCCTGTTTGCTAAATAAAATTATGAAACAATTATTTATTTATCATGCTTTTTGCTTTTAAGCCATAACAGTGTTTGTATCAGTGTGGGAAATCATGGTAGAAGGATTCAGGAACTCTCAGGTACAAACATCACGTGGATGAGAAGGTATTTGGAATAAGCAATCCATGAGTTAAGAAACAGAAAACTTGATGGCAGGTAGTAAATGAAATGAGAATGTTGTAACACCGTAGCTTCAATGTAACACCCCCTTGGATAAAAGCCCTTATTTCATTATTTCTTTCAATAAGCTTACTAAAAACGCCCTTCTTTAAGACACTCCCCCTTGGAAAAGGAGTATATTCGAGACATAAAGAACCATCACCAAAAATTAACAGGTCCTAACAAGACCTGGTCATTTAAGGCAAGCGATTGCCTTGCTCCACCTCAATGCCGTCTTCATTCACCTGAATTGGACAATAGATTGTCCTCCTCTTTAATGCAATTCAATGGGAATCGTCCCCTCCCTCAAGATATTGATTTAATCAATGAACAGTCAACCAAACATCAATGAGGAAGGGGATTTAACACCAGTCTGCAAGAATCTTCATGACCAGATCTTGTCCTGACATTCTTCTTAGCTTGTGAGAAATAATAGAGAGATTTGTAACATAGGGCTTGGCCAATACACAAAGTTTGCCACTGCACTCATTCTTTTTCATAAGAAACTGTTTATAACAAACCGTAGGGCCAGATTTTCAAAACTTGAGAAACTTTGGTAGGAGATTCTCTGTGAACCAAAGGAGTTAAGAAATTTTTTATGTTCTCTTCGCAAAATAAGACGTTTAAAAATGCTCAATGCCCTTCATTTGCACAAGATCGTAACGTATCTCATCTCATCGGGTACTTTTTCTGGAATTAATTGGCATGGGGTGAGATTTTATAAGGTTAAAGCTCAAACTCCTTATATCAACACAAAGTCAAGGAAAATATCCCTTTTGGTTAAGAAACTTACTAAGAAACTTTTTGTACTATTATTGGGGCGAAAGCTAAGAAACTCTGGTACAAAGATTCAGCATAGTTCCTTAAAGAAAAGATGTGTATTCGATGAGATTTAGGGTGTACAAGAGCAATTTTCTTTTGTTCTATTGTTCATCTCAGGTTTGGGGGTGTCAACCTTTCTATACTGGGACCCTAGAGCCTATATTTTCTATTGGGGGGGGGTGGGGTTAAACAGAAAACAAGGGACCACACCCATGTTATCTATCTAAATAGAAGCACACCCCTGGCTCATTGATGGGGCAGGGTGTAAAGTATAAGGTCAAAGCTGCAGTGGAACACCTGAAATTACGTCATCATGAATCAGAGAATTCAAGTGAAATAGTAGTCCACATCATCTATGCACATTCGCCTGCTTGGCAGCCATGGTGCAGTCGACTATCTTTATCCAAGTCTTTCTATCAGAGCAAATTCGTTCGAGTGTGTCTATGTCTATCTTTAAGTTAGGCCTAGATAGGCTCACTCAAATGACAAATGACCACAGAGACCAAAAAATAGGCCTAAATTTCAGTTGCTGAAAACTCTCCACAAAAAAGGAATTATTGCTAGCAGATTGGACGATTCTGTAAAGAAAATATAATATTTCTTTCACCCGTACCTTGCACAGCATTTCCAAGTTATCTTCGAAGCTGCAAATTTCGCTTGTTTTATGGCAAGCCATTCGTGGTCGCGATGAACAACACAGCTTCACTTCGACTTCGCCATTTTGTACATTTCCCGCAATAAGTTAAATACCCAATCAGAACTGAGATGCGTATTGGTCATGTGACAATTGAAAGTTGGCCCAATAAACATGATCACCACTTTTGCCCTATCATACAGGACCACTGGACCCATGTCAGGCTCTGATTAGGGAACCGGTAGGGGGCATGTGAGTCATCTCTTGTCTGTTCCTAATGGAGTATGATACAGTACGACAATAGCAACGCTGATGTTTTTCATGAAATTTTATTTCATATCAGCTTCACAAAATTTTCCAAAATGATTCCAAAGGAATACATAAACAACGACAAGAAGTAACCCAAAAGTTAATTAACAACGATAATGGTCTTAATTAATTTAAAACTATTGAAAATTATGAAAAAAAGAAGACGCAATTTAAAAGGCAATGTTTTTATTTTTGATTGATAACAATCTTGAGAATAGCAAGAAAAATCGCAAACATATTGAAACATAATGAATCAATTTACACTGGGCAAATCAAAAAATTCAATAAACCAATGAAAAAGTCAATAAACCAATGGGCAAAAAGCTGGCACAAAATTCCAATCAGTCGAAGAGCCAATCGACCAACAAATATGGGCCAATCTTTTCTGATTGGTTCATTTCGATCCACTCAAGGTACATTGAACAAGCAATTCGCTTGGTTTTCATGTCTGTTCTCTTTCTGACATATAACTACTTTGGAGACAGACAAAACGTTCCAGTGAGTAGTTTTGATTTTCCTCACTATCCTAACTTAAATTTTATTAATGATTTACATAGATTCAACCATAATGTAAAATAACACCGAGTCATGAGACTAAATTACACGCTTTTCTACAAAGTACCTTTTATAAGGAACCTACATGTCGAAGGTCGAAAGACTTTAGGAACTTTTACTACTAAAGGTCAAATCACTAAGGAACTTGATAATCTTGCATATATTCATTCAGTGTAGATATGCAACTTCTCTAATGACTATGTAACTAACTTTTACGTTTTAAAGGCCTAGCCTAAGCTTCTTTGTGTTAAAATATGTTTCATGTTCCCTTATCACGAGTTCATTGCAAAATGTTGAATTTCAATGTTTTCCTTGCGTCGATACTTATTCCTATCTATTAAGTAAACGCTTAAAATTAAGGAACTACTAAGGAACTTTTAGAACTACAAAGTGGTCAAAAGAGGTCTCAAAATAAAGAAACTAAAGAACTAGGCCCTGAGCTAGGTTCTTTATAAAAAAAGCGTGTACTAGTAGGGTAGGGAAGAACTTAAGTGCAAACTGACAAAAGAAAACGATGAAAAATAGCATCACGTCATGAATCTACTTTAATAAACGATGCGCGAAGATCTTTAAATCATCTTATTTCATCTTCCGAGAGAAAGAAATTTCTCGTTTATGCGCTGTTATTGCTTATTTTGATCTTAAATCGTTACAAATAAATGATTGGCATCAAGTGATATTTAGCGATCAACAAGAATAGCCCTTAAAGAAAATCGATAGTTTATCGTGTATTTTTATACCAGATGATTGTCCTAGTTTAAGTTCTAGTTTATGATTAAGCAAAATCCATTTTATATCTAATGCTATGTATAGAAAGTGAATCCAAATTTCAAAACCCCAATCTTTTACTTCAGACAACAAGGAACTCTACACGACATTAATACCAACAAGACCAATGATCTTGATTTTCAGACTCATATTGTACTAATTTACTGCTCCTCGTATTAATTTCCTAAATAAGTTTCAATCGAGATAATTTGTGAGAATGAAAACATATTGAGTAGGACTCGAACCCATGACCTCTAGATTCGTTCTCTAGAGCGCTACCACTGGGAAACCGTGGCTTCGAGAAACATCTTCTCCTCAAGTTTACTCCTACTACTCTATCCAGTGGTGGGACTGCAATTATCCTCCTGGTGTGAGAGAGTCGTCGCCCTTCGGCAGGTCTAGTGTATTGTTAAAGAGCCCGGATAGGTTCGTCTCTGCATTCGGTGAGTGGTGGTGCAATTTGTGTGAATGAAATAGCCTGGGTTTCTCGAAGCACCGGTCGCGCAGTGGTAGCGCTCTAGAGTACGAATCTAGAGGTCGTGGGCTCGAGTCCTACTCGCGTCATTTTCTTTTATCTTGATTAATTTTCCAAATCCTGCTGCTCCTCAAGTAAAAAAGTTTCATAGTTTATCTTGAATTTCTATATCCCATGCTGGAACTGATAACTAAACAAAATATATGCTACTTATAATAATCTATGAAGAGAAACTAAATTTCAAAATCCCCATCTACAAACTCAGATAACAAGGAATTTCATACAACATTAATACCAACGATACGTACAAAATTTTACTGATTATCAATTTTTATACACATATAGTGCAGTGGCTACTTTCATCGATATTCTAAATAAGTTTGATAGTTTCTCGTGCGTTTTCATACCTCATGAATAAACTAGTCTTTAGGCAAAGTCCATTTTATATCTAATAGCTACTTGAAAAAGCATACCAGAATCTCAAAATCCCCAAATTCAGACAACAAGGAACTTCTCTATAGAAAGATACAAGTACAACATTGTCGAAAACGTGAACAACATCAACACGACGCACAGCGATCTGTCGATTATCTTGATGGCTGTACGCCATTCCGCCTTGTAGTCAGAACTCGCCTCGTTCTCTCTGATCTTCTTAACCACGTTGCCGAGACCGGCACAAACACTATCCATTCTTTCACCGTGGAACAGCCAACGTACAGCAGGGTTTTTATCAGCAGTGGTAGAAATTTCATCCGGAGGCATCTGTGAAGCATGCAATCCATTGGCAACTCCACCATGGGTTGGTCCAGCTACTGCATGGTCTTTGCTAGCACCAGTCGCCACATCTCCTGACTGATTCTTCATGACGTGATATCCATTGGAGACCGGTCTAGACTCAGGGTCACTTTTAGCAGTGGCCATTTCTTCTGACGGTGAATGCGAGGCACGCCTCCTTCTCACACTCGATTGCGATTCTGGACTGTCAACTATCAACCGGGGATCCCTCAGCTCAATATCCGTGAAGTCTCCACCAGTTGTTCTGGTAACTTTCACACTGGTTCTGCAGTCGGTATCACGGCCACACATCAAACATAGCCTAGCAAGCAACCCCCCGAGATGCTTGTTAATCAGAACTCTGACAGTCCACGGTACGCTTTTCAAATTGTCGCCTTCAAAAAACAGCATCTTCACGGCAAACGCCGACGATATCAGCGTTACTGCGTTTATGGCGATTGCGATGAGTAGAAACTCGGTGATGATTGGGACGGCGATGCTGACCGGCGGGATCTTTTCATTGATCAGCATCATGTAAAACAGAAACGCAATGACGTTGGTTATCCCTAGACCCATTCTCTCCCCACTTTCAGGGGGAAGTAAATACGAGAGGAACGATAATATAATCAGCAACCCCCCTGGAAATATGAAGTTAAACAAATAGAATGTAGTCTTACGTTGTAACTTGATGGTATAGATCATACGGGTGTAGGGTACGTTCGGGCAACATGTATAATATTTGGTCGATGTATAGGCCGGCATGCCAGTCAGTACAAAAACACCGTTCTTCAGATATGAGCCGATATCCCCCGTCTTGCGAACAAGCGTAATATTCACTTCCAATTGGCTGAGAGTCCAGAGTCCGAAAATCAGGGGGCATGATTGTCTGTCGAAGGGGAAGTTGTACAGCTTGACGGAGCACTCGCTTTTGAGGATCAGGGGACAGAACCAGTTGACCGAGCCGTCATGCTTGATCGAGACTTGCGTCTTCATCACTTTGTAGACCCGTCCAGTCCCGGTTGAATCGGCACTAGAAAGGGAAAGTAGTGTATCATTGCGGAGGGTTGGGCTCGAACCCAAGATCCCTTGATTAGAAACAAAGTGTTTTAGTATATGAGTTGAATAGAGTGCTTCTGCTGAACAAAGGAACGGCTAGTGCTAGCAGAGAATAAGTATTGAGATAATTCAGGTGGTAGGACTCGAACCAACGATCCCTTGATTAGAAACAAAGTGTTTTAGTATATGGGTTGTATAGAGTGATTCTGCTGAACAAAGGAATGGCTAGTGCTAGCCGAGAATAAGTATTGCGATAATGCAGGAGGGGATAGGGCTCGAACTCACAAACCCTTGGTTAGAAACCAAGTACCTTAGCGATTACACAATACAGCACAAAAGGCTTGAAAGGAATTGAATTTATCTAGTTGGAATCATAGATCATTTTTTATTTTCTCAGCTAGTAGCAGACGTTCCTGTACTCAGTAGAACTGCACTTATCTCTTATTTAAGTCAAACTCACGATTGAGAAATGGAAGGTAAAAAAGTAATAGATTATCATTATTATCATGTAGCATGTAGCATAAAGGTCATAAGATAGCATCATAATTATAAGATAGCATCATAATCATAAGATAGCATCATAATCATAAGATAGCATCATAATCATAAGATAGCATCATAATCATAAGATAGCATCATAATCATATGATAAAATCATAGTCGTAAGATAGCATAAATGTTATGATAGCAGCAGATTTGTTTGTTAGTCGACATCATATTCCAAAGATAACATCATAAGCATGAGATAAAAGACCCATCATATGATAACATCATAATTGTAAGATGACATAAATTTCATGACAGCAGCACAGTCATCAGATAAGACTGTTTTTCCTCTAATGACAACAATGAAATGATAACATAAATGATTAAACACAAGATAGAATCAACAATAGAATGATGGATTTGAGAATATTCGATAATGCAATCAATAATCCAGGCTCAACTTTTTGTAAGTGATGAGGAAAACTAAGAGTTTGAGCCAGATAATACCCAAAAAACTCCAAAGTACTGAACATCCTCTACAGTACTGATGGTATCACCAAACAGTGCTGATGGTATCCCCCCAGAGTATTGAATATTCTCCCCAGTACTGATGATATCCTCCATAGTACTGAATATCCTCCAATGTGATGATGGTATCACTTTAAAGTGCTTTTTATTTTCCTCAACAGTACTGAGTATCCTCATAGTACTGATGAAGCCCCCCTGTATTACTGAACATCTTCCAATGCATTGGTGGTATCCCACAGAGTACTGAACACTCTCCAATGTACTGATCATATCCTCAATAGTACTGAACACCCTCCACAGTACTGAACATCTTCCACAGTACTGAACACCCTCCAATACACTGATGATATCATCCACAGTACTGAACATCCTCCACAATACTAAACACTCTCCAATGTACTGATCATATCCTCCACAGTACTGAACATCCTCCACAGTACTGAGCATCCTCCAATACACTGATGATATCATCCACAGTACTGAACACCCTCCAATGAACTGATGATATCCTCCACAGTACTGAACACCCTCCAATGAACTGATGATATCCTCCACAGTACTGAACATCCTCCAGTGTACTGATGATATCCTCCACAGTACTGAACACTCTCCAATGAACTGATGATATCCTCCACAGTACTGAACATCCTCCAATGAACTGATGATATCCTCCACAGTACTGAACATCCTCCAATGAACTGATGATATCCTCCACAGTACTGAACATCCTCCAGTGTACTGATGATATCCTCCACAGTACTGAACACCCTACAATGAACTGATGATATCCTCCACAGTACTGAACATCCTCCACAGTACTGAACACTCTCCAATGAACTGATGATATCCTCCACAGTACTGAGCATCCTCCAATGAACTGATGATATCCTCCACAGTACTGAACACCCTCCAATGAACTGATGATATCCTCCACAGTACTGAACATCCTCCAGTGTACTGATGATATCCTCCACAGTACTGAACACCCTCCAATCAACTGATGATATCCTCCACAGTACTGAACATCCTCCACAGTACTTAACACCCTCCAATGAACTGATGATATCCTCCACAGTACTGAACAGCCTCCAATGAACTGATGATATCCTCCACAGTACTGAACACCCTCCAATGAACTGATGATATCCTCCACAGTACTGAACATCCTCCAGTGTACTGATGATATCCTCCACAGTACTGAACATCCTCTACAGTACTGAACAGCCTCCAATGAACTGATGATATCCTCCACAGTACTGAACACCCTCCAATGAACTGATGATATCCTCCACAGTACTGAACATCCTCTACAGTACTGAACAGCCTCCAATGAACTGATGATATCCTCCACAGTACTGAACATCCTCCAATGAACTGATGATATTCTCCACAGTACTGAACATCCTCCAGTGTACTGATGATATCCTCCACAGTACTGAACACCCTCCAATGAACTGATGATATCCTCCACAGTACTGAACATCCTCCACAGTACTGAACACCCTCCAATGAACTGATGATATCCTCCACAGTACTTAGCATCCTCGACAGTACTGAACACCCTCCAGTGTACTGATGATATCCTCCACAGTACTGAACAGCCTCCAATGAACTGATGATATCCTCCACAGTACTGAACATCCTCCAATGAACTGATGATATTCTCCACAGTACTGAACATCCTCCAGTGTACTGATGATATCCTCCACAGTACTGAACACCCTCCAATGAACTGATGATATCCTCCACAGTACTGAACATCCTCCACAGTACTGAACACCCTCCAATGAACTGATGATATCCTCCACAGTACTTAGCATCCTCGACAGTACTGAACACCCTCCAATGAACTGATGATATCCTCCACAGTACTGAACAGCCTCCAATGAACTGATGATATCCTCCACAGTACTGAACATCCTCCACAGTACTGAACACCCTCCAGTGTACTGGTGATATCCTCCACAGTACTGATCTTCCTCCACAGTACTGAATACCCTCCAGTGTACTAATGATATCATCCACGGAACTGCACAGACGTTCGTAAGGGCGATGCAATGAAACGAGAACAAAATAGAACAACTAAAAATAATCTTACCTGTTGTAAAGAACAATGTCAGGAACCCATATATCAGTGCTTTGAACGTTGATTGTCTTAACACCAGCATAATCCTTTGGGTTCCAAATTAAGAATTCGTCTTTCCAGCGCTAGAGAAAGGATTGAATTATCAATTATCAGGCTCTATGTGAGGCCTTTTTTGAATGTTTTTCATTAGGAGCTACTGATTAGCATGCTGTACAGAGGGGGGAGAAGGGGGTGATAGAAAGTGGAGGGGGACAAAGGAAACTTAGTAGGGGCGGATCCAGACGGTAGCAATAGTTGCAACTGTAACAGTCAGATTTCTATTTCTATTCTATTATAACAATACAAAGAAAATCAAAATATGTACTGAATAAAAAGAGGATTGGAGAGGTAAGGTGGGGCGATAGAAGGGTCTGGTGGGGAAAAGCCCCAGCACTGGGTAAGGTCGATTTTAGCACATCAAGGAATATATTAACAAAACCAGTGAGACTGTAAACAATACAAAGCAAAGCAAAACTCTAATTGAATAAAAAGAGAATTAAAACAGTGCAATTGAAGGGACTGGTAAGGAATAGCCCGAAAACCGTGTATGCTAAAGAAAGCCCTGCACGTGCTTTTTGCACATGAATTTATCATAATCAGGAACGACTTACAATTCGAATCCAAAAAGTAGCCTCCAAAATTTGTTGTTTTTCATCCTGAAATAAAAGATACCAAATCAAGCTATTTGAAAATGGGACAAAAAACTTAAAATACTAGTTGTCAGATCTCTATCGTGCTTTAGGCCAAACGCTCCTATTTCTAGCGATGTACAAGAGTGTCTCTAATTGTGCCATCGTAGAAAACTCTAATTTGTGCACGGTCACAGCTGAAGAAACCTACCCATAGACATACAATAAAAGCTTTCAAGATATTCTGGTCTGAGCAGCTATTATAGCAGTTGGTTTGGTCTCATTTTTGATCTCTTGTCTTACGTCCAGGGGAAACTGAAAAATATTTTGATAAGGGATACTTGTGTCAATTTTTCGCGTTCCGCAATTCATGGAAATGTTATTTTTTGGGTTTCTCTAAATTTCTTTCATCTTCAGGGTTGGAAAAATTGCTGTCATTTTTTGAGTGCATCGAAAATGTTCTTTATTTTTGTTTTACAAAAAGGATAGTAATGGGGGCTCAAGGATGATTTTGTCATTTTTTAGGGTTTACGATTTTGGGCCTGTCATTTTTGAGGTTTGAGATTTTTTGGGCCTGTCATTTTTTTGGGTAGACAAAAACTTCACCCCAAATGAGTAAAGATGCAAATTTTTAGAAGATATCATGTTTTAATATGTTTCCGATTTCCCTCAAACTCTGAAACAATCAAAACTGTTCTAACGTACAACTTTGATCAGTGTCAGACGAAAAGCGTTAGTAGTTATTATATTTCGCTGTTTCTAATTTTCTCGCTATCCTAAAGTTTAAATATTATTCAACATTAATCTCCACAAATTCTGTGGGGATACCGTCAAGTACTGGGGTTGATGTTCAGTTCTGTGGAGGATGTTCAGTACTGTTGAGGATGTTCAGTACTGTGGAGGATGTTCAGTACTGTGGAGGATGTTCAATACTGTGGTGGATGTTCAGTACTGTGGAGGATATTCAGTAGTGTGGAGGATGTTCGATACTGTGGAGGATGTTCACTACTGTGGATGGTGTTCAGTACTGTTGAGGATGCTCAGTACTGTGGAAGAAGTTCGGTACTATGGAGGATGTTCAGTACTGTTTAGGATGGTCAGTACTGTGAAGGATGTTCGATACTGTGGAGGATGTTCAGTACTGTGGATGGTGTTCACTACTGTTGAGGATTCTCAGTACTATAGAAGGATTGAAAATATTCAATTCTTCAGCGATAGACACCTGGATAGCTCCTTAAAGAATCACTCACCAGTACTCCAATATTTCTGAGTGCCAAATCAAACGAAGCCTGCACAGGTAGACTGCTGTTTTTCACGGGGATGGCTGTTGGGTTGTATCTTTTAAAAAGTTTCTTTTTCAAGTCGTACTCGCTATTACCTGTAACGAAAACTTGAGTTTAAAAATCAGATATAAACTTGGGGTAATAGCAATTCGTAAACTATGCTAAAAGAAAAACCGTACATCGTACTGACATGAAACGGTATCAGACTTGGTAGTGGAGCAGGAATCTAATCACAGTACTACACAGATAGAGTATTCTTACCCTGTCTGTGTAGTACTGTCGATGGTGTTCTGTACAGTAGAGGATGTTAAGTACTGTGAGGAGATATCATCGGTACTGTGGGGGTACTATCAGTACTGTGAAAGGTGTTTAGTACTGTGGAGGATTTTGAGTACTGTGAGGGGATGCTATTAGTGCTGTGGAGGGTAACATTAGTACTGTGGATGGTGTTTTGTACTGTGGAGGACGTTAAGTATACTGTGAGGAGATACCATTAGTACTGTGGAGACTATTCAAAACCCTGAAGGGAAATCGCAAACACTGTGAGATACACCCAAGTGCTTGTGGTTTCTTTCCACAGTACTTCACACCATCGAAGGTACTGATGTATCCCGAACAGTACTGAACAATCTCAAAAGTACTGATGGTATGCCTACAGTACTAGACATCCTCCATAGTGCTGATGATACCCTCTACAGTACTGATGATATCCCCCATACAGCACTGCACATCCTCCAGTGTACTGATGGTATGCTCCACAGTACTGCACAGAAGTTCCATCAGGTGACCATTTTTGATATCAAGTAGCCAAAATTTGACCTAGAATATCCCCACCCAATGATGTGCACAGTGCACCATTGAGGTTTTAAATGATATTCGTTAAATCAGCCTGAGAGCTGCATAATATTTTGTATGATTCAGCATAGCACTTTTGACCTAAAAAACCTTACAGCATATGTAGGATACTACGATAATAACCTTGATTTCCAATTAATACACATCAAACAAGGTAACAAGACAACCTGTAAAGTTTACTTTGTCGAAACCCGTCCTTTATTTCTTCAAGTTTTGTATTTGCTTGACCGTTCCTCAGTCTCATACCGCTGCTTGCACAATAAAAAACGTGTTCACAAAAATCATTAATTATTTTGAAATTTTAGAATTAAAAACGTTTAAAAACAAATTTGTAATTGAAACTTTTGAAATCTAGTTATAAATCACTGATAATTGTCCCTTTATGAGTCATCTTCGAGCGTAGTGCATATTCAGTAACTGATATCAAAAGTGAGTACGCTAACAAAATCTCAGGAGCTCAACCCCATCAAGTGATAGGTCATTTACCCCTTCCCACCAAGTGATAGGTCATGTATCCTTCTCCATCAAGTAATAGGTCGTGTACCCCTCCCCATCAAGTAATAGGTCGTGTACCCCTCCCCATCAAGTAATAGGTCGTGTACCCCTCCCAAACAAGTAATAGGTCGTGTACCCCTCCCAAACAAGTGATAGATCGTCATCAAGTGATAGGTTGTGTACCCCTCGCCATCAAGTGATAGATCGTGTTCAATTGATAGGTCGTGTATCCCTCCCCATCAAGTGATAGATCGTGTTCAATTGATAGGTCGTGTACCCCTCGCCATCAAGTGATAGATCGTATTCAATTGATAGGTCGTGTATCCCTCCCCATCAAGTGATAGATCGTGTTCAATTGATAGGTCGTGTATCCCTCCCCATCAAGTGATAGATCGTGTTCAATTGATAGGTCGTGTACCCCTCGCCATCAAGTGATAGATCGTGTTCAATTGATAGGTCGTGTATCCCTCCCCATCAAGTGATAGATCGTGTTCAATTGATAGGTCGTGTACCCCTCCCCACCAAGTGATAGATCGTGTTCAATTGATAGGTCATGTACCCCTCCCCACCAAATGATAGGTCGTGTACCCCTCCCCATCAAGTGATAGGCTGTATAGCTCTCCCAAACAAGTGATAGGTTATTTGCCCTTCCTATCCAATTAAAAGTCAATTACCTCTTCCAATCTAATGATAGGTCGTGTACCCCTTCCCATCCAGTGTTGGATCGTGTAAGCCTCCAAGGGTGCAACACATGAAAGAGCTAAAAGAGCTGAAATATCAATGATTCAATCCATACCTGATACACACTGAAAAAATAAGCAGACGATGAAAATGGAACCCAATAAACGATACTCCATCTTTGTTTCACTGCTCGTCATCTAAAAGAAACCAAAATCGCGTCACTCGTTCAAAGTCTCTAGCAAGTTCCTTATGCAAAGATAAGCAAAATTATATGAAAATTCCAATGTCATTTTGAGCTATATCAAAAATAAAATATCAATCCAAAATAAGATAAAGATAAATTTATCAACACAGGGTAATTTGCTTGCTTTACCAATGATAACAGATTTGAATGAGAATAATTTGTGTATACGTAACTTTAGGATAAAGAAAGGGTTATGTTGATCTTACGGCATTTGCTTGAACACATTTATTAAGGTAAACACAGGAAGAAATACCGAACAAAGGTAGGAAGAAATCCTCCCTATCTGTGCTGTACTGTGGAGGGTATTTAGTGGGGTATATCATAAGTGCTGTAGAGGATGTTCAATACTCTGGAAGGATTACTATCAGTATTGTAGAGGGATATCATTCAGTAGCAGTACTGTAAAGCATGTTGTTACTCTGGCAAAATGCTGTTAGTACTGTGGGGGATATCACTAATACTGTCGGGGGAGGGGGGTTACTATGAATATATTGGACATTGTTCAGTACTGAGATGGGAAACCATCCAGAACTGTAGAAGGTGTTCAATACTGTAGAGTGGGGATACTTTCAGTAGAGTTGAGGTTATTCAGTAACACAGACCTCTACAGAACTGTACTTGGTACCCTGTGCCTTCGACTCCATAAAAGAAGTCTCTTCAGATAATTATATTCAATATTCTGTTCATACATTTTTGGTGTTGCCAAGACAGTAAATCCTTGCATTAAAGAATTCTGCTCTTGATTCGCTATCGCTACACGTTCCTTACAAGAAAGACATTTGTCAAGAAACATTTTCAGCGCATGAAATATTAAAATGCTTCAATTCCCGGTTTTCTCATGGCAGCCGGCTTCATAAATTATGCATCATTTGATTACAGTGTGATCTTGAAGAGAATGATAGACTTTTATTCGATTAATTTTCGATGGATTCTCAACCTGTTATTCCTAATGTTTTCTTCAGTCTTATCTTCGTAGCAAGGTCTCGAGAATCAATACTAGAAACTCACTTTGTTTTTAATAGGCATTTGACTTATTCCTTGTGTATTTTGCAGTGCCCTTTTCAGGTATTTTGCAGTGCCTTTTTCAGGTAACTTCACTTCAAGGCAACTTCCAGCTTTTAGAAAAGAGGGACAATAGGCTTTAAAACAATAGGACTGGGGCGTTTAGAATAATAAGAAAGGGACGTTCAGAGCAATAGGACAGGGACGTTCAGAGCGATAGGACAGGGACGTTTAGAACAATAAGACAGGGACGTTTATAACAATAGGAGAGGGACGTTTATAACAATAGGATAGGGACGTTTAGAGCAATAGGATAGGGACGTTTAGAACAATAAGACGGGGACGTTTATAGCAATAGGACAGGGAAGTTTATAACAATAGGAGAGGAACGTTTAGAGCAATAGGAGAGGGACGTTCAGAGTAATAGGACAGAGACGTTCAGAGCAATAGGACAGGGACGTTTAGAACAATAGGACAGGGACGTTTACAACAATAGGACAGGGATGTTTAGAACAATAGAACAGGGGCGTTTAGAATAATAAGACAGAGACATTTAGAGCAATAGGACAGGGACGTTTAGAGCAATAGGATAGGGACGTTCAGAGCAATAAGACAAGGAAGTTTATAACAATAGGATAGGGACGTTTAGAGCAATAGGACAGAGACATTTAAAACAATAGGAGAGGGACGTTTAGAACAACAAGGCAGGGAAGTTTATAGCAATAGGACAGGGACGTTTATAACAATAGGATAGGGACATTTGGAGTAATAGGACGGAGACATTTAGATCAATAGGAGAGGGACGTGCAGCACTATATGTAGACAAAAGTATATGCAGAAGCTCTGAAAGTAGGGCATTGATAATTAATCTATCATTGAACATTGATAACAACATACAACGTTTAAAGACGTTTCTTCACAATGGGAGGAGCCTAGGCTCTTTCCTCTAGCTACCTTCCTACTATATGAATCAAAGGGCCCCATATGTTAAAAAACCCTGATGCTTCGAGTTAAGAATCAAAGGAAGAAACCATGGATACTGTTCCCAGCTGAAGAGAAAGCCTAGTTGAAGTTTTAGTCTGTCTTGCACGTTAAACGTTCTCACTCAAAAATCCAATCACCAAATACATAAAAACCCCATTGTGATTGCAGGCATTCTACCATGCTGGAAATAATACCTAGTCTTATCAGGTCAGGACATTGAGCACATCAAACGAAAACTCCTTCACTCGCTCAATAATAAACTGTCAAAGCATATTAGGACTTGTTGATAGGCACATACGCTTACTATCTTCGCAAGGTATGGGTTTATGTGCTAAGCACAACGGAACCACTGAATAGGTAGACTAATCGAGTAGTGCGACCCTGGTCCTTCCTCTCGATGTGACCACACCTCGTGATTCCTTTTGCCTTCTTGCCTGGAATAACAGAGAGCTGGCTAATTCTCTCCTTACACTTTGTGACAGGTCTGAAGGTGGTTTCGAACCCGGGACCCTTCGAACAAGGGTCAAGTGATCTAACCACTCGGTCATCCCCGCCACTAGAGCCCCACCTCCCACCCCTTACTACTATATTAAGTGATTTAGTGATAAAGTGCTTGCTACTGTGCCCCTGCTAGAAACAATGCTTAGCCTTAGTCAGGCAAGCACGTCAAACAAAAACTTCTTTACTCACAAATGGAATGAGTTTTAGATGCAAAGCTTAAGTAGTTATCATGTTTCACTTTTTTTCCAATTTGTCTCGTTATCCTCACGTTTGGTACTGACCAAAGACTGTTCTGACGTACTACTCTGATCAGTGTCAGATGCAAAGCTTTAGTTGTTATTATGTTTCAATATCTTTCTAATTTTTCTCGCCATCCTCAAGTACTGTACCGATCAAAGACTGTTCTGACGTACTACTCTGATGAGTGTTAGACAAAAAGCTTTATCATTTATTTTTTTCGCTATGTTGCATATTTTTCTAGCTATCCATCGTTATAGCTACTGAAGTCTGTACTGATGAAGGACTATCTTTGATTAAGCAACATAGCCACTGATACATGTGCATTATAAAAAAGTTGAGATAGTTTCACAAGACAACAAGCAAGCATCCAAAAAGTCTACTCACCAAATAGTTGCGAACTTCTTTATTTTATTCCTGAAAGACAAAATTAGAAATCGCAGTTTTCCCACCACTTTTAAGAGTCAACACGAACACACGATCATAACATGAATACAAAGTTATTTTATTTTCAAATCACACAAAAGAAAATGAAAATAACTGTAAAATCTCTTGAAGACATCTTTTTAACTTTGCGTCATTTTGAAAAGAGGGAATCTCAAAGAATAAGAATCGTACATGATTTTTTATAGGACACTTAGCGGTGATCTCTGCCCGTTTCTTACACAGAATTCATTTTTTAACAACTTAACACCCCCATCCTTCTGAAAAATGTTACCCAATTGCATCTTCAGTCTAGGACTTTAGGTTGGTCAACTTGTCTTGTGCCCCAGGGTACAAAGTCATCCTGGGCACTATGGAGGGTGTGCAGTAATGTATAGGGTGTTCAGTACTGTGGAGGGTGTTCAGTACTGTGGAGGGTGTTCAGTACTGTGGAGGGTATTCAGTACTGTGGAGGGATACCATCAGTACTGTAAAGACAATACCTAAATTGCTTGTGGTTTCCCTCTACAGTACTGAATATCCTGCACAGTACTGATGGTATCCCTAGACAGAGCTGATGGTATCCCTAGACAGAGCTGATGGTATTCCTCCACAGTACTGATGGAATACCACAAAGTACTGAACACCCTCCACAGTACTAAACATCCTCCACAGTATTGATGGTATCCCTCCTTAGTACTGAACATCCTCCACAGTACTGAACATCCTCCAACGTACTGAGCATCCTCCACATTACTGCACTGACGATCCCCAGTTTGAGTATCCTTGATTCTATGCTATTGACTGATAATGCAGAAACTAATGACCTCAAATTATTTTGGAAACTCCTCGCCAAAATTTTAGCCTAGCTTTTCTTATAAAAGTATTCCTATAAAAAAACATGATTTGAATTAGAAAATTGAAGTTTCAAACAATATTCAGATAATAGTGAATAACATATAAGGATTTTTTAAGGATACCTGCGGGTGATCAAATTTGTCTGCATGTTTTATTTATGTCAGATTCCCTGGCCAGGATGTGCTGTTGTGGAGATTATTGTTGTACTGCGTCGAAAAACCACAAGATGAAAATGGCGAGAAAATGGGGCAACAACCTAGCAATAAGTAAGAGCATTGCAAAACAGTACTTGAGCAGTGCAAATACAATAAAATGTAGAGTTAATATGTAACAAATATATTCTTAAAAATGGGCTTCCAGAATGATGATATGCCTTCATCAGATCTCAAACCTAGTATTTATGGTATCCCCCCACATTACTGAATATACTCTACAGTATTGATGGTATCATCCAAAGTACTGAAGGTATCCCTGCACAGTACTGAATATACTCTACAGTATTGATGGTATCATCCAAATTACTAAAGATATCCCTCCACAGTACTGAATATACTCTACAGTATTGATGGTATCATCCAAATTACTAAAGATATCCCTCCACAGTACTGAATATACTCTACAGTATTGATGGTATCATCCAAATTACTAAAGATATCCCTCCACAGTACTGAATATACTCTACAGTATTGATGGTATCATCCAAATTACTAAAGATATCCCTCCACAGTACTGAATATACTCTGCAGTATTGATGGTATCATCCAAAGTACTAAAGGTATCACTCCACAGTACTGAATATACTCTACAGTATTGATGGTATCATCCAAAGTACTGAAGGTATCCCTCCACAGTACTGATGGTGCACACCCACAGTACTTAACACTTTCTAATGCACTGATTGCCCCCCCCCCCCACAGTACTGATAGCATCCCTGCAGTATTGGATGGTATCCTTCCACTGTAATGAGCATCCTCCACACCCCTCTACAGTGCTAAATGGTATACACCCAAACTACTTAACACCCTCAAATGTACTGATAGTGCCTCTCCACAATACTTATGATATCTCCCTCCCCATAGTAATCGAAGATATCCCTCCACAGTATTGAGTATCCTCAACAGTACTTTAAGACCTTCTCAAGGTTGACCATTCCATAAGATTTTCTCATTACTTGTTATTCACGTTGTTATGAAGTTTCACTGTTTTCCTATTTTTCTCACCGACCTTAACATCGGAGAGTTCATCAAAATTAAATCCTCAATGATATACACATAAACATTCATTGATTTAATTTGGAACTTTTCTTTCATAATATAAACGTATCCAGCGTGAAGACATATTTTCGGAATTCTTAATTGATGCGTTTGATCAAAGATCCTTTTTCCATGACTGATGTTATCCCTCCACAGTACTGAACACCCTCCAATCTACTGATGTTATCCCTCCACACTACTGAACACCTCCAATGTACTGATGATCCCCCCCCCCCACAGTATCAATCATATTCCCCCATAGTACTGTATACCCTCCAATGTACTTATGGAACGTGGACAGTACTGATGGCATCCCTTGACAGTACTGATGATAACTCTCCACATTACTGATAGTATACTCACAGTAATCATGGTGTCCCTCCACATTACTGATAGTATCCCCCAGAGTACTGAACAGAAGTTCCCCAGGGTGCAAACTTCACAACCTAATGCTCTCGACTTCCGATACTGCGCAAAAGCGGAGGAATGTTCAATGAAACGACTTGTGTCTTTTTTCTTGAAAACAAGCCGGAGCTTCAGAAAAAGAGCTTTCTTCGACATTGTCAACATAGCATTAAAAGTGATGACTTATTTTCGAAACATTTAAGTGATGCATTAGGAAACTAATTGACCATCTGGCGACAATAGGGTATGTTTTCGTATCAAAATAAAACAACTTAGAAATATCAAGTCTATCTGATTTGGGAAATTGGAAAATATGATTCAGGAAAATAACTCTGATTCATGGCTGATTTTGTTTGGGATATGACAAATCACTTTGTTGGAGAAGGCAAGGGTTAGTGATTGCACATGCGCACTTCATTTCTCATATGAGTAACTACTCAGTGCGCATGCGTTTTTACCAACTGTAGTGTCACCAAGTTGTTACTGTTCCAAAACAATTGATTTCAAAGTTCGTATCCCGAACAAGATTGTATGAGACCTTGATATCTTGTGACCATCTATATTCCTAGTTTACGTTGTACATGAGCATTTCACAGTGTCTGCAAATAAATAGGCATAGATGCAGTCGAAGTTTCTAGTCAACACTAGTATAATGCAGTGTCTGCAAATACATAGGCATAGATATAGTAGTAGTTTCTAGTCAACATCACCATAATTTAGTGTCTACAAATACATAGGCATAGATAAAGTAGTAGTTTCTAGTCAACATCACCATAATGTAGTGTCTACAAATACATAGGCATAGATGTAGTTGTAGTTTCTAGTCAACTATAAAAATGTAGTATTTCCAAATACATAGGGATAGATGCAGTTGTAGTTTCTAGTCAACGCTAGTATAATGCAGTATCTACAAATACATAGGCATAGAGGCGAATGTAGTTTCTGGTCAACTTGAGCATAATGCAGTGTCTGCAAATAAATAGGCATAAATGCAGTCGAAGTTTCTAGTCAACATCACCATAATGTAGTGTCTACAAATACATAGGCATAGATATAGTAGTAGTTTCTTGTCTACATCAGCAAAGAAGTTTTCTCAAAGTGTAGGATGAAGATAGAGGTTTTAGTAGACAGGGGTAGATAGCAGAGTATATTAGTATCAACTCTGTTACCTTGTTAGGGGCTCATGAAGAGGGGTATTGATCCCAATCCCCAGAACTAAAATAATAAAAAATCCCAATTTACTTTGGAATTATCAAATCCCAGTCCTAAGTATTCGAACCCATTTTCTAGTTAGCAAAAAGGCAAATCCCATTTCTCAATTTACCCCTTCCTGACCCTCTTGTAACTGTCCATTACCGTGACATCATTCTCCTACAAGTGATAGCCTTAGACTCTGTCTACACGGTAGCGAATCACTTTTGATGCGATACTAAATTGATGCAGATCAGCCTCAGGTCTATACAAATACGAAGTGATCCGATACACTTTAGCTCCGCTATCTGCATCACTTCCGTTCGGATCACTCTTGTGTCGGATCACTTTGGCTCTGCCGCGTGTAGACGCAAGTGATCCGCACCAATTCTAATTCGGATTCATTACGAGGGTGTTACGATAGCAAAGCACGTGATGAAAAATGAAAACACAAGCGTACCTGCTTTAATCCGGCACCGAATAGACCGGAGGACGATCCGTCTAACTTTGATCCACTATCGTGTAGACATAGTCTTAACTCATACCTACACCCTACAGTTCTTTTAGTTTTATCCACCGTGAGGGAACCACGTGATTAGACCTCCTTGGGACGACGACCAAGAACATGGACGGATTCTGCCCGCACGCACCACAACATAGCCTCGCTTGCATGAACCGTGAGTCAAAAACTATGAACAAATTGCGTTAGAAATTTATTATCTAAACTCTACAAAAAATCTAATTAAAATCTATACAGACGAAAAGATTCAAGTTCTATCATAAGATCATCTACAACTTTAGATTATAGTGGAAATCCGCATTCTGGCCACTTTATTGATGTATCCACCTTGTTTTTTACACCCAGATGTTTTTCTACATCTACAGTTAGTGCTACAGTGTAGACAATGTCTCTATCCATCATATCATAGAAGTCAGTGCTGTCTATCGACAACATTTTAAATCCATTTTGCCCTTTTCAATTACTTCATCAGCAACAGTGACAATTTGAACCCATGTTATCCGTCAATGCTATCTCTGCTCCCGTCTTTGCTCCCTTCTAAACCTCTCTCATTGCCCTCTTTCACCAAATATTGTTTTGCTAAGCACTAATAACGACCATTAACCAAACTTTGCTAAAACAATGTCTTTATCCATGTTAGCATATAAGTCAGTCGATTCAAAGAAATCTTGAAGCTGATTCTTCATCCGTCCTTCACATTGCTTACATTAGCCATCATTGCAGTTGATAAATTTTGGTAATGAAGGCTTTGTTCCTATCTTTCGTTACTGCACAGCTTTGCTATCCCCTCTCAGAAAAGCCTCTTTGTTGAATTCTGATAAAGTGACTAGCCCTATCATTGCTAAAACAATATTTTTATCCATCTTCGTATAGAAGTCAGTCTTTATCTTTGGAAACATTTCAAAGTCCATCCCCCTTCTATCTATTTCCATTGCTTTATTATCCACTATTACCCATCTCCCCTATTCCCTATAACCAAAATACTGCTTTGCTAAGTTCGAATAAAGACATCAAACCCTCTTTACTGAACCAATATCTTTATACATCTTAGCATAAGAGTCGGTATTGGTCTCCCAAGATAACTTTAAGTCATTCCTCTTTCTGTCCATTTCATTATTATACATCCTATGACCACAATTTGTACCCACTTTAACTAGCAGTACTGACTGTGCTTCTTGTTTACCTCTCCGATATCCTCTTCAACCAAATACCTTTTTATTAATCCTTAACACCAGTAGTCAGCCCCTCTTCGCTGAGACGATGGCTCTGTCGATTTTCGCATACAAGTCACTCATCGTGTCTTTCAACACATTCTGCAGCCTGTTCACTTTCAGTGGCGGTTGTTTATCTTCCAAATCACTAATCACAGATTTCTTTTCGATAGTTTGAATATCTTGCAGCCAATTCTGCTTCACAGTTTTACTCTTTTTAATACCTTGTCTGTTCTTACGATTCTTTTTTGTCTTTCTATTAAATTTTCCTCTGTTTTTCTTCGTTACTTTCACATTAACATCCACCATCCCGTCGCTATCTCTAGCAGTAATATCAGTGTCATCGGTTTTTAAAGACGAACCCCCGTCTAAACCATCATTTACACCTTCGGTTTCAGTAGATTGTGTATTAAGTTCAGTGGATGCCTGGGGGTTGCTTGGTTGTGATTTGATGTTCTCTGCAAATGCATTAGGAAGCTTTGATTGGTCCACGTTCATTGCCAGTACAGGCAGTTTAAAATCATCGACCCCCGGTTTATCAGTAGCCCCTATCTGATTCACTTCACTCATGATATCACCTCTGACATTATCGACTCGAGCCTCTTTCTGATTCATCGCAGTTATAGCACCCTTGACGTTCTCCAATCGACTATCTCCATTGATATCATCCTTAGCAGTATTATCAGCCTCGGTTTCAGCAACTGTATCTCCAAGTGCCCCGATATCATGTTTCTCATTATGAGGCTCAATCTTGGGAGTCTCTTTATCATCAGAGTCTGTAGACTGGGTGGTTTTTAGGTGGAATTGATGGTCTGTATTATGTACCGTCACACTTTTCGCAGAATGACGGTTTTTGATCTTCTTCATAACTTTGCTGGTAGATGTTTTAGCATTATAAGTCGAATGAGCTTTATTAACAGTATTAGATACTCTCTTATCATAAACTAACTTGTCATCAACAATATTAGCATCATGATCCACTTTTATAGTATTAGCCACCGCAATAGGCTTTTTAATCACTTTCCCTTTAGGCTTGACAGTATAGTTCCCATTCTCAACAACCTTCGAGCTCTTTTTCGTCTTATTGGAGCTGATACTAATTTTCTTCTTTCGCTTCAAGGCCTTGACTTTCCTTCCCATGCTGACAGGGTCCGCAGAATCAATCGAAGTGATTTTCTCCTTGATTGGAAACTGGAAAGTCACGTGGTTCACAAGTGCGACAACCGGTGCTTCTGTGATGCCACAAGTGTTACCCTCCATCGCCACCCTCATGTACCCCCTCTCTCCCCATGTGTCTGACCACGAGTTTTTCACGATCCAGTATTCTTTACCGTTTTCTGAGCCGTAGCCAATGACAAGTGCCGAATGTCGAGTTCGATTCGACCCTGAAGAGAGGAAACATATTACTGAGTGGGTTTTGAAAAACGTCATTCGATTTAATACAAATGACCCGAGTAGGCTCTACCAGCTGAGCCAGGCCCGTAGCTATTGGGTGGCATGGGATACCACAGTCATTGATATTGCCACCCCTGGTGCAATGTGAGTAAGTTTTTCGCCACCCCTAGAACTTTTTCCAAGCAACCCCAATGGTTTTCTAATTGCCTAGTATTGCACCATTTGGAGTATAATTGAAATAGAGGAAAATATTGATGAAAATAAGTGAGAAAAAACAGTATATTTTATGATTGAAATATAAACAGGCCTAAATTCTGAAAGCTTCCGTTCCTATAGTGTCCATATCCGCTTTTATATTTAGCCTTACCCCCCAAAAAGATTGTTTCTAATGACTTTGAAATTTTTCCACTCTAGCTCCAGAGCTGAGCTATCCGGGCCTTCTATTTGACCGACCAAACCAAGCCATATCAATCTCAGAAATCGCTTCACGACTCGCTTAATGTATAGACCTATCTGCAATGCTCGCTAAAAGGTATGATGAGACAGTGCTTGATTGCCACTCGATATAAACTAATTTTCGAAGAGAGACCCCATCCCCCTAAACAATGTTGTTTCAGATGTTGCTTTTGTGCGGAAATGCATCTGCAACATCCCTCGGTGACATCCAGACCTAGTATCAACATTGGTTTGGAGGGAGCTCCAACATCAACTTCCATGTTCATAGCTCAATTTTGAAGATAATGCTGAAATCGCCATTGTGTCTCAAGACCTTATGGCGAGGATTGTGGGTTCTTTAACAACTACACAGGACCTGCCAAAGACAGAGACTTTCCCAAACAAGAATAACTTCGTAGCCCGACCACTGGATAGGGTTGTGAAGTAAGTTTAAGCAGGATTTGGAAAATTTGTGTTATTGAAAATAGATCTCAATAGCAGAGCCGCAAAACTATCGGAACTTGGGAACGAGGTTCTCAGAAGATGTTTTCTTTGCCGGCAGAATTTTGTCCGCCCAATTTCGATGAAAAATAAATTTGGCTAGTTTAATATTCATATCTCAGCCCGTGCCGTGATGAACATCGCCTGAGTTTCAACTCGGTTGACGGTATAAACTCCCATTCCGTTTACATGAAGAAGGCCTAGTTGAATCTCAACGCGGGCTGAACCAGTGGCAGCGCCAACCTTCAAAAAGTGGGGGGGGGGGGAGGTGTGGTCAAAACTTAAAGGCCAATAACCACGCCCTTACCCCCTCAAAATATTTTGTCACTGGATCTAGACGATAGTCGAGGAAAAACTTTGCTAAAAACAAGCACCGCAACTGGGTTGAACTCAACTCGGTCCTTCAACCTGTGCTTGGATTTCAACACGGGCTGGAACTCTCACAGAACCTCGTGTAAACGCATGTATTTCCAACTCGAGGGGGTTGAGATGGAATTTTCAGCCAGTGCTTCATGTAAAGAGCCTCTTATCCTGAATGATTATTAAAATCAGTAAAAATCGAACTTACAGCAGTCAGGATCGTGATATATTCCACGGCTATAGAACTTGAACGACAACGGACTCACATTGATTGAAATGGCAGCAGGACCAAACTTTGCGATCGCTCGTTTCAGTGCTGTGTTGTTGTAGCTTGGAACATAAGCAAATGCATCTGGTTTGGCACCGAGTATCGTATCATTGAAGTGGCAAACTCCCTCCTGAAATGCAAAGACAAAAAAGTTTAGATATGCAATGTTGGCGACTCCTCACAGCCTTAGTTTTTGTACTGTATGGCTCAATTGCTTATCGATTTGGTTTCTAACCAAGGGGTCTGGAGTCAAGTCCTACTGCCTGCATCATCTCACTGCTTTTCTATACTCCGGAACCAGGTGCCTCTGCGTTTAGCAAAACTATACTTATCTGTTGTATAACTCAAAACTCAAATTTGAGAAGTGAAATATCAAAAAATTATCACACCAGCTAGATAAATTCAACTCCTTCCCAGCCTTTTGTGCTGTATTGCACAATTGCTAAGGAACCTGATTTCTAACCACGGGATCGTTGGTTCGAGTCCTACCAACTGAATTATCTCGATACTTATTCTCTGCTTGCACTGGCCGTTCCTTTATTCAGCAGAATCACTCTATACAACCCATATGCTATGACACTTGGTTTCTAATCAAGAGGTCATGGGTTCGAACCCTACCACCTGCATTATCTCACTACTTTTTCACTGCTGGTACCAGACATTCCTGTGTTCGGCAGAATCTCACAATATAGCACAAAAGCTAAGGCACTTGGTTTCTATCCGTAGAGGCTGCGAGTTCGAGTCCTTGATGATGGTGATGATGATTTTTTCATCTGAATTTGGTGAAATGCAATTAACAGAATCAAATAGTGAATAAACAATCTGAGATAAAAGATGTTAGAGAGATTGGATATCTTCCTTACCTGAGCAAGATATTTTCCATAACTGTCAAGAGTTGCAGCTCCGTGCAAATAAAGAAAGCTGAGAGCTGCAGCATAATGTCCACCTTTGCAACCATGATTGCCAGATCCCCATGAGCAGTCCAGTATTTGCTGAGACGACAATTCAACGAGGTTGCCAGTCTGCATGACAGGAAATGGAATGAATTATCAAAAAAAATATGACTTACCCAAGTCTTATAAACATAAAAATATAAGAGGCAAAAGTGGAGGAAGAAGATTGCCTAAAGAGTCTTAGAAAAGTCTTTGGATGGTGCAAAACTTCAAAATAGCCAGAAATATCGAAAACACAGCGAAAAGCCTTGCGTACCATACAATTTCATGAAATAGAATAAGAATATAATTCCGAGGGACATCTTTCCGTTTTTTAACATTTAAAAATCGAGCAAGAGCAAAAAAAATTACATAAAAAATTGTTGAAATATTCAGTCTAACATCGCCTATTTTTGGCTCTTTCTCGATTTTTAAATATTAAAAACGGAAAGATGTTCCTCGGAATTATAGCGAAAAGAACACATAGATTATTTAAGTCTGACACTCAACAGAGTAATACGTCAGAAAGAGAACGAAATAGACACCTGACTGATTTCTATACCCAGATGTGGATCGAAATATAGGCCAATCAGAAAAGAGGTGAATGATTGGTATTGTGTGGGAAAACCAATCAACACACACAACACCATGATCCACATCTGGGTATATAAACCTGCTAGGTTTTTGTATCGTTTTCTTTCTGACGTATTACTCTTTTGAGTGTCAGATGAAAAGCTTAAGTAATCAATTTGTTTATTTCGCTATGTTTCCGATATTTCTGGCTATCTAAAAGAGTCTTAGTGGGAAATTAAATTATTCTGCCTGCAATAGAAGATAGGATCTATATACTCTACTCTCTTTTTCTTTCTTCAGCTGTCCGTCGTTGCCGACGATGACGTGGAAGGTGCATTCTGGTGCCGATGTCGTTGATGCGAGAGAAGTCCGATCCTGTGAACAAAACTTCTGTTACAGATATCACAGCACAGATATCCTCGCTGTTGCATTGGTCGTTGTCGGTTGGCGCACCCGTGTCCTCTTTTCTGTCCAGACCTTTACATTTCTCTGTTGGGTTGCGCTTGCAGCTCCGTTCACCACTGTCCTCCATGCACTCCTGTCCTCAAAATACAGTATACTCTACCTCATATACCATACTGTCCTCAATGTCCTCATGTAACATACCATACTGTCCTCAACATACCCATATACTCTACACACAGTTATATAATCTATGTGATCACCAAGTCTATGTATACATTTCCTGTTACAGTGCTAAATACATTGCGTAGAGCTATATACACGATGTTAGCCACGAAATACGTTTCTCGAGATGGAGAGTTTGTCTTTTGAGTCTATTTCTTCTTAGTATAATCAATTTGATCCATTGATTAAATAGAGACTCCGAGATTCCAGCATCAAATATTTACCTTGCTCTATCAATCAGACCAAAACATTCTGTGATATAGAGCAATAAAGTTACCTTGAGAAAATGAGCTCCTTCCGCTGCCCCAGCTGCAGAAAATGTGTAACAAGAACCACAAATTCCTTGTCCTTTCACTGTCGACACAGCACCTGGTTGAAATATAAAGATATTTTATCTAGGGTTTCGGGAATATCATATTTGGTATCACATATTTGGTAATATAATTGGTTAGTATAAGTAGTAACCGTCTTACAGATTGTTTGTTTCCAAAGCCCTTTAACACTCTTAAGCCTCACTTTTGAAATTCTAGAACTCTGTCTGTACAAATGTTTCAAACCCAGATCAGATTGAAGTTAAAACTAACGTTAGTCAGATTTCTGTAGTCTAGAAAAATACCAGTAGTTCCTGTAACACTGATAAACAAAAAACCTACACACAAACACAACTAGTCAGGATTAACCCAAGTTAACTCATTTCAGGATGTAAAAAGAACTATAGATAAGACTCGAAAGAACAGAAATTTCATATTTAAAAGCCTGTTTCGTGGTTTTCAACTCATTAGGACATGTGATAATAAATCTATAGATCGATTACATAAATTCATAAGGCATGGTCCATCACAGGGAAATATTTTCACACAAATGCACTTGCACAATTGTAATTAGCCATCATCAGGTTTCGAGCCTAGGACATTGCCAACCATAGACCAGTGAACTAGCTCCTATTGCGGCACTGTCCTAAATCAGGACCAATAGAAAGATTAAAGGCGCACAGAGATGGTCTGGTAGTTTAGGTAGTTTGGTAATGTTGTGTGGTAGGCCTCAACCAGGTCTCGAACCTAGGATGTTGCCAACCATAGACCAGTAAACTTGCTCCTACTGTGACACTGTCCTAAATCAGGACCAATAGAAAGATTAAAGACGCACAGAGATGGTCTGGTAGTTTAGGTAGTTTGGTAATGTTGCGTTGTAGGCCTCCATCAGGACTCGAACCTAGGACATTGCCAACCATAGACCAGTAAACTTGCTCCTACTGTGACACTGTCCTAAATCAGGACCAATAGAAAGATTAAAGACGCACAGAGATGGTCTGGTAGTTTAGGTAGTTTGGTAATGTTGTGTGGTAGGCCTCAACCAGGTCTCGAACCTAGGATGTTGCCAACCATAGACCAGTAAACTTGCTCCTACTGTGACACTGTCCTAAATCAGGACCAATAGAAAGATTAAAGACGCACAGAGATGGTCTGGTAGTTTAGGTAGTTTGGTAATGTTGTGTGGTAGGCCTCAACCAGGTCTCGAACCTAGGATGTTGCCAACCATAGACCAGTAAACTAGCTCTTACTGTGACACAGACCTAAATCAGGACCAATAGAAAGATTAAAGGCTCACACAGATGGTTTGGTTTGGGTAGTTTGGTAATGTTGCGTTGTAGGCCTCCATCAGGACTCGAACCTAGGACATTGCCAACCATAGACCAGTAAACTTGCTCCTACTGTGACACTGTCCTAAATCAGGACCAATAGAAAGATTAAAGACGCACAGAGATGGTCTGGTAGTTTAGGTAGTTTGGTAATGTTGTGTGGTAGGCCTCAACCAGGTCTCGAACCTAGGATGTTGCCAACCATAGACCAGTAAACTAGCTCTTACTGTGACACAGACCTAAATCAGGACCTATAGAAGGATTACAGGTGCACACAGATGGTTTGGTTTGGGTAGTTTGGTAATATTGTGTGGTGAGACACTAAATCCCTGCGAAAATGTTAGTGTGAAAGGGAAAGTAAATTGCATATTTTTAATTTCTTCTCTAAACCTTTTTAAGAAATCTTGAAGAAGTAACTAGCGTTTTTTCCTGGTTAGCAAAGATTTAGGCCCAGCAAGTCCCATATAAAATATGCGTGCTTTCAGAGAATTCTCAAGGCTAGTTGCATTGTATTATAGCATATCACGTGACCCATCCGTGTGTGAAAACTGTTCTGGACATTTGTGTTAATTTTCAGGCCCAAAAACGTTTAAAGACGATTGCATCAATGACGGTGCATACACATTATCGGTCCTGAGTATTACATATCAAATACGTAGGCCTAAAAACGTGTAGAAACGTTTTTTATTGTCATATAATAACTGCTATCAGAATATTAAAATTTCCCCAAAATTCCAAAGAAAATGATGTATGGCATGATCAGGGTATGCTGGCTTCTCTTGGCGTTGTCTGGTCTGCATTTAGACTTGCTCCACGAGTCCTTGTTTCCCTGCGTTCTCTGATATGCGGACGTCACTCCGGGAATAAGTTGACCGGAGTGCACACAGGGAAACAAGGACTCGCGGAGCAAGTCTAGTCCGCATTGTCTTTGGGGTGTTGGTGGCCTTAGGAGTGGCTTTGCCCAGCATGGCTTTCAACTGTACTTACCTACTTAGCTGTCCATATTTGCCCTTATATTCTATCATGTGTCCAACAATTCATTCTGACAACCTCAACCTATAACACTTGTGGAAGCCCCTGGAGTGATAGTAATTGCATTTTCTAAATTGAAGAGACTTTCGTACAGGCCGATTGGCCTAATTCGGAATAAACTTATATTATATGATGATTATAAGCCGTGGATCTAGCGAAGTACACCACATAAGGTATTGAGACTCAGCATGTTGTAAGAACTTTTAAACTAACCATAATCTCTCCAATCGAGCTCTTCTGGGATGTCAATAGCAGCAGGGGCTTTGCCAACATACTCTGGTTTATGCTTGTGGAGCTGCTTCATTCCCGTATGATTACGAGGGTCTGACCTCGTAATGGAACCTAACTGAGCCTCGAACTCATCATCTGAGAGGTCCGTGAAGTGATTGCTGGAGAGCTTGTAATGATGCTTCTTGCGGTTGATGGAACGAATGTACCTGGTTTGAAGAAGAAAGGGAAACATATTTGAGCCGTATCCAGAGTTACGGGAAGTAAGAAAAATAAGAATGCTACCTTTATACTTGATCAGTGTTGATCTGCCTCTGGGTATAAAAATTCGTCAGGTTTCATACTAATTCTCTCTCTGCCGTACTACCCTGATGAGTGCAAGATGAAAAAGCTTCAATTTCGCTGTGTTTACGATTACCCTCACCATCCAAAAGCTCCGTACCGATCAAAGTCCTACTACTCTGATGAGTGTCAGACGCAGAGCTTCAGTAGTCATTATGTCTCGCTATGTTTCCTATTTTCCTTACCATCCAAAAGTTCTGTACCGATCAACGACTGTGCTGACTTACTACTCTGATGAGTGTCAGACGAAAAACTTTAGTAGTGATAATGTTTTGCTATTTTTCCTATCTTTCTCGCCATCCTCAAGTTCTTTACTGATTAAAGACTGTTCTGACCTACTACTCTTATGAGTGTCAGACCCAAAGCTTTAATAGCTATTATGTTTAATTAGTTACTATGTTGGGGATGACCGAGTGGCTAGATCACTTGACCATTGTTCAAAACCACCTTCAGACCTGTCATAAAGTGTAAGGAGAGAATTAGCCAGCTCTCTGTAATTCCAGGCAAAAAGGCAAAAGGAATCACGAGGCGTGGTCACATTGAGAGGAAGAACCAAGGTCGCACTGCTCGATTAGATTACCTATTCAGTGGGCCCTTTGTGCTTGGCACATAAACCCATACCTTGCGAAGATAGTAAGCGTATGTGCCTATCAACTATCAACTATGCTTCCATACTAATAATCCTAATGTAGAATACGGGCCATAAAAGTCACAGGTGCTTTAGGTCCAGACCATTTATCCATGGCCAGTCTAACTCTGTTTATAACTCTGCTATTGAGGGTGAAAAAACAAAAAATGCAATGACCCCCTCATAATTAAGTATATATTAAGTTTAGTCATTAACCTCATGTTATGCTTGTAAATATGTTTCCGTTTAGTATGCTCCTTCTCGTTGTCATAAACCTTCCCATGGTCCTTCTTAAAGTCTGTATACATTTCGTTCACATCCACAAGACGATCCGCCGAAAACGGGGTAAACTCCTGCATCGGATTGGCTATCAGACTTGACTCCAATGTCAAGGACCAATTGAAACAGTGTACATCTAGGAGCAAAATCAGAAGGATTAAACTTTTCATGCGTACCGATCTAAAGCTCATGGGTTTAAGTCCTTTTCATGTTATTTGTATTCCAACAAATCACCCTCAAACCACCAGGGCCCTCGAGCAACCCCACCCAAATCAATCGCAGAAATTCTACCAGCACTCACCGAGAAAACATCAGAAACATAGCCAGATCTTTGGAGCTGGGGTGGCAAATTATGAAGTCAGTCAACAAGATTTCGTAAGGGAGGGGTTAAGGCTAAACATAAAAAGGATATGGGCACTATAAGAACGATAACTTAAACAGATATGAAGCTATCCAGGTTCTTTAACAACTAACTACACAGGACATTGTTTCAAAATAGCCAGAAATATCGGAAACATAGCGAAACGGAATCTGTCTACATAAAAACCAGGGACCCCTTGTTATGTAGAAAGAAAGAGTTCGTTTTCGCCTTACGACTCTTGAAGTAATCTTATTGATCAGCTCACTGTATCGTGGTTGTTGATTAGTTTCCGAAACTATACCAATTATTCACCTTTTTTCTGATTGGCCAATTTAGATCCACATCTAGGTATATAAATCAGTTAGGTTTATTTTTCGTTCTCTTTCTGACGTATTACTCTGTTGAGTGTCAGACGAAAAGCTTAAGTAATCCATGTTTTCGCTTCGCTATGGTTCCGATTTTTCTGGCTATTCTGAATTGTATTTCTGTTTTGTACCATTCAAAAACTGTTCATTACTCTCCCACACCATAAAGACCATCGAAGTCCCACCACTTGGTAAGGTTTTAGGAGTAAACTTGAGAAGAAGCAGGATTTTGAAAATCAATCGAGATGATTTGTGAACAGAAATGACCGAGTAGCACTCGAACAGTAAATTTAAGAAGAAGCAAACCGAGTTTATTCGAGCCCTAAAAATGTCATTTTGATTCTCACAAATCATCTCAATAGTCCTCTTTCCAAATTACGTCATCTCTTTAGAAGTTCATCCTAAAACAAACTTAGCCTTGACATGATGAGTAGCTAATTCCCAAAGCGTGCATTGCTACAAAGCAACAAATGGAATTGCTTCGTGAGTTTTTAAGCAATGCATGCTTTGGGATTTCGCTAAGCATCATTCCGAGGTTAAGGTTGTTCCAAGATGAATTTCCCAAAGAACTGACAAAATTGTGCGAGAGGTCTATTGACTTTCAAAATTTCTCCGCGAAAGCATGAAACTTTAAGTTACAGAGAACCAGTCTCCTTTCTTGTTTCTCTTCTATATCGTTCTGTACCTTTGTACATCGAGCATTATTATGATGCGGTGTTAGACAACGCGATCGCTATAGAGATAACGATAATTTCAAACACTAACCTTGTCTCATCTCCAGTGTTTGCATTTGCGGTCTCCATTGCTCGAACGAGATGTATTCCAACACATAATGATCATAGTAAGATCCCAGCATTGAGTCATAACCTTTCATCTCGTACCTTATAGGTCGATGAGGCTTCGATTTAGTCACCCACACATACTGTGAGTTCAGCATTCCGTATGCCCAATATTCGTAATGCCATTTCGTGGCTAGGGTTCCGGTGTAGACTTCAGTTTCAACGTACTGTTAGGAGAAAATAATATGTTGAAATGGTTCCTTAGGCCTGCGGCTTGGTCTGCAGAAACAAGCTGTTTTGGTTCCAGAAATCATGGACGGTTGGAGTTCAAGACGATCCTCAAGCTTAGTTTTTAGTTGCTGGGAGTGTTTAGTGAGCAGCTCTTTTCAAATTCTTAAATTCAGTTACACAAATGAGATCATAAATGAGAGACTTTTTTGCAGATGATTCGGAAAAACCGGAAATGCATCGACCTAGATAAATAAATGAACACAATACAGTGAAACCTCAATCAACGATACACTTCTATACAACGAACAACTCCATACAACGGACAGATACTTTATTCCCGAAAATTCACTTTGTCATTCCCATAAACTCTTTAAAGCGGACACCTCTCTACAACGCACAATAGAATTGGTCCCAATGGTGTTCGTTCTATAGAGGCTCCACTATAACATGTTTATTGCTGTAAACTCTACTCAAACTTACTCGCAACTTACAATGAATACCCACTAGTTCTTTGAGCATACCAAAGACTGGCCTTACTCATACCAAAATCAAAGTTTTGGGCATGATTTGAGCTATATATATGTAAATGGATTCTGAAAAAATTTCAGGGCATATCCTAGCCCTTCCCTAAAGCACAAGTCTCACTCCAAAGCCAACGCATCGCTCCAATGCACAACCTCGCTCTCCAAAGCACAAGCCTCGCTCCGATTCACAGCCTCACTCCAATGAATAACCTCGCTCGAAAGCACAACCTCTTTCCAAAGCCTTGTTCGACCAGGCAAAAACAGCTGAATATTTCTTGTCATAAATCATCACCGAAAAATAATGTACTCTTACGCACGAAATCTGAATTTATCTTTTTGGCTAAAATCTTTATCTTTGCTTTCGAGTTTTTACAGACATTCTCAAGGAAATTTATCAGGAAGATAAGCAGCCACCAGAATAGTGACGTCATTTCATTGGTTTTTGAGAAGATGATTGATTGAAATCAGGTAAGGAAAAATTTGAATAGTTTCTACCAGCCAAATGCAATTAAAACAGATTGAAAGAAATGATAAAAATGGCTGAAAAGGCTGGCTTTCAAGATTACATCTTTAGTAATTCTCACATCGTGAATTTCATCAATCTTACAAAGACAAACTGAGAAAAAGAATATTAACAAAAATAGGAATATATCGAAAGATGGATTGGTTAGATATAAGTCAGAAACAAGGCGAAGACCTATCACTCCAATAACTTTATACTTCAAGATAGCCAGAAATATCGGAAACATAGCGAAACGAACACATAGATTACTTAAGCTTTTCGTCTGACACTCAACAAAGTAATACGTCAGAAAGAGAACGAAACAGAAACCTAACTGATTTATATACCCAGATGTGGATCGAAATAAGCCAATCAAAAAAGAGTTGAATGATTGGCAAGGTGTGGGAACACCAATCAACACCCACGATACAGTGAGCTGACCAATAAGATTACTTTAAGAGTCCTAAGGCGAAAACGAACTCTTTCTGCCTACACAACAGGGGATCCCTGGTTTTTATGCTTAAGTGATCTATGTGTTCGTTTCGCTATGTTTCCGATATTTCTGGCGATATTGATGTTTTGTACCATCTAAAGACTGTTCAATTTTATACTTATTACATTAATTCTAGAATTGGAGGCAAAGATTACAGCATTGTGGTACCCTTGGGCCTTTCAAACCTTCGTTTTCACCTGGGCGTGACTGATTTGTTTCTCACTATACCAATTATTTTGGCTTTTTGGCTGTGTTACATGTTTGGCTGTTTCACACTATACCAACCTCCTTTTTGATTGGCTAATTTCAATCCACCCCTCATGTGTGTGTGTATATGTGAATTATACCAGAGCGGGCAAGTGCAATTGACATATGCCTCCACCGGGTCTCGAACCCGGCTTTGTGCAGACACAGGCGAGCGCGCTAACCACTGTCCTAAACCAGGACAATAAGTTAGCACAGTAACCTTGATGTGTTCACAGCTCCAGGCTTATCCACAGTGGGGCATTAATTCGTGTTTCGGATTAAATCCTTCTTCAGAGCCATGTAAAATTAACATTAATTCATAAGGCATGGTCTTTTCATTAGTCATTAATTCATAGACCATGCCTTATGAATCAATATGTGTATATGTATATGTACCCCTTGGATATGACTATTCTATTGCTCATAATTCTTGATGAGGACATCAATTGGTCAACTTAATAAATTGGTATTCTATGGTCCATATATCCAAAGTGGTACAAGATATCGAAAAAGTACGACGGCCGTTCAATACAAACATGGAGTGGATTAGCCTAATCAGATTGAACCATTTTCTTATCTGTGCCAGTTTTGTCCCAAGTGACATGTGCCAAAATAAAATAAAATACGCTATATTTCCAATGTTTCTTGCCATCATCAAGTTTTAAGTTCCCAAAGGCACATCACATAAAATGATTATGACTAAGAGTTTATGATTCCCAAAACAACTAACCTTGAACCAAGTGATATTCGGAATAACGGTCTGTGCAAAAATAGGCCTATATTTCGTCCCTTGCAGAGTCCAGCAGCCTTCGAAGTTTCCTTGTTTATCGTTGTACATCGGCACAACTTTGTAGTACTTGCCGTTTTCTCCCTCGTCACCTCGTTGAAAGGTCTTATCGGTGCCTGGAATCAAAAGAAATTCAAACTATAATGGAGATATTTTCCAAAACTACTCTAATGCACAATAAACAAAGTAGGACCTCTTAAAACAATTAGTAGTGATCAAGAATACGCTACCTGGCCACTGCTGGAAACAAGGCATGGCCTTTGAACCGGTAAGAAGAAACTCACTCACTAGCAAATAGGAGCAATTAACTAAACAATGACCTCAGACTGCTATATGTAGAGGTGCAGTGTTGTTGTTGTTGTTATTTTATTTCAATTCGATATTTACAAAGCTAACAATATATACAATATATACAAAGTTAACTAATCTAAATCGAATGAAATTTATTTTATAAAATCAACTAAAAACATATGGTGCAAAAAACAACTTTTAATTCATACAGCAGGCTACATTTACATTTTGGGCCATTTCATTGCTTTATTAAAGATTTAGATATTTTCAAATTTTCAGCAGATTCCAAATTGTTTGGTAAACTGTTTCATATTTCAGGTGCAACACGTTGAAGACTATTTGAGCCGAAAGTTACTTTATTTGGTCTCATATGGTTTAAGTCGTAAGGGTTCCTGGAAGAATAAGTGAAGATCTGCTAGTCCTAGTATGGGTAGGTTTAATTGCTCCTATTAGTTAGTGAGTGAGTTACTCTAGCCACAATAGACCTAATACACCTATATGGAGTGATGTCGTGTATGCTACCTTGCTCCTGCTGCAAACAAGTTGATAGGCAAATACGCTTACTATTCTCGCCTAGATATATAACTCTAAATTCTCGAAACAAAGTAGGAAGACAATGCAATTACTCAGGAGGCATTGCTGCTTACCTGCATACCCCCTAGGGCTTTAGCAAAAAGATAAAACCTAGGGCGTGCCTCACTTTCACGCAGGTCCCTCAATGGGACTATATGTGGGTACATACTATCTTCAAGCATACCATGACCATTAGACTTATATAGCTATAGAGGTTTAATTTTTAGGAAACATGCGGCTAGCCCCCTATGGCGGGCGTAAAAGTGAAGTGAAGCCGCCCGTTAGTCACTATTCCTCTCGAATAGCGATCTTCCTTTGCACTCGGGTTTCCTAGTGATTCGAGAGGAGGAGTGGATAATTTGGTGAGAATAGGTCACTATCTTCGTATTGGTATTGGTTTATGTGCAAAGGATAAAGGGCCCGCTGAATAGGTAGACTAATCGAGCAGTGCGACCCTGGTCCTTCCTCTCGATGTGACCACACCCCATGATTCCTTTTGCCTATTTCCCAAGAATTACAGAGGTCTAGCTAATTATCTCCTCACACTTAATATGACAGGTCTTCAGGTGGTTTCGAACCCGGGACCCTTCGATCAAGGGTCGAGAGATCGAACCACTCGGGAATCCCCGCCACAAGACCTTCCCTTGGTCAGGCTAAATCACTTACCATAATAATAATCGATTCTGCTTGCTCCTAACGTAGTCGAGAACCAGATCTCAAACGGTTCCGCTATCGAACTATGCGGTAAAATCAACAATCCGGTAGCGTGGAAATCTTCAGGAAACACCGGACGCGGCTCGTTATCGTTGGACTTTAATGACATATCATTGACGTCTCTTCTTGTCTCAAGCCGGATTTCCTGACCCGGTGCCTTCTCGTAATGCAAGGATGTTAATACCAGGAACATTCCGGCAATAATAAGGATCAGAGTTGTCAGTAGAAGGAAAAGACAGAACCGGTTCATGCTAATGGTCATGATGGCGATTTGAGTTTCGTTGATTTGATAAAAATCCTTTCGACTCTCCAATCACACTGAACACCAACTAAATGAAGAAAATCTCAAGTCAAATTTCAAACATCTGTTGGCTAAAGCCGCCGAGTAATTACGAAATTTAAGCTGTTGATTAAGTCCAAGCTGGGATTTTAAATAGCAAACCACAATTTCGTAATTTACAAAATCTGCTTTAAATTCGTCTTCCAAGAGGATGATTCAATGTTAATTTTTAATTTGTTTTGGATCTTCCAACAGCTAGTTGATTTTTTACGCTCTGTTGCCTTTAATCAACCAACAAATTTATGCAAGGTCTTTGCTTGTTCCACTGGCATCAGTATCCAGTGACTTTATGATGCTAGCAATCAAACTAGATATCTTATGGTAAATCTTCTGCATAGATAAACGAATCTAACGTGTCTAGCTGTGTCCAATTTACGAAGAAATATTCTTTGACAATTCCACTGGGTTGAATATTCAGTGACTTTATGATGCTAGCAATCAAACTAGATATCTTCAGATATCTTACGGTAAATCTTCAGTATAGATAAACGAATTTAACTTGCATTATTGTGTCCAATTTATGGAGAAATTTTCTGTAACTTTAATTCTTGATAGTTCCAGTGGTTTGAGCATTTATTGATGATTTTCAAACCAAGAATCTTATGGTCGAGGCTCAGCAAAGATAAACGAATTTTACGTGCTGCAGTGTCTCTAATCAAACCAGCTATCTTTCTGTAGGGCCTTATCTTTTGATGGTTTTTTCTTCCTCCTCCTATTAAACCAGATCTCTTTGTGCAAGGTTCTAGCTTCTGATTTCCCAAGTATTTATTGGTGCCGTGTTGACCGGAATCAAACTAGAAATTGTGATTTGTACCTTCTTCTGATGGTTTCTGGCTATACGTCTTTATTATAACACCACCAATGAATTTCAATAATTACGTTTCCTATGTTCCTGAGGTTTTCAGCAGAGAGATAATTTCGCTGTGTCGAGATCCTTTTTTTAAATTAGTGATCCTGTTGTTTGTCTTCAGTTTGTCTTCACCTTTACAGCTGACAAGCGTAGACGCTCTAACAATGATTCCTGTTATAATTGTATGGCTTGAATGTTGTAAACTTTATTGTCTTCCTCTTTTAGTTGACCCAGGACTCTTTGTGCGAGAATTTAGCTGCTGAACGTCAAAGTTGCAACAAAATTTATTGGTGCCGTGTTTACCGGAATGGTCTGTAAGATGATTACAGTGAAATTCAACGTGCTATTAGTGCATTTGTCTTTACAGCTGATTAGCATAGACACTCTAACAATGATTCCTGTTATAATTATATGATTCAATCCAGTAGCTTTATTATTATGTCTCGCTGCCTGTAATTGAACCAGAACTCTTCGTACGAGTCTTCAGCTGCTGAATGTCTAATTAAGAACAGTATTTACTGGTGCCGTGTTTACCGGAATCGTCAGTAAGATGAATACAGAAAATTCAACGTACTGTAAGAGTATTTGCCTTTACAACTGCCTAGACGCTATTGGTGCCGTGTTGACTGAAGTCGTGGTCTATTTATTTGATTAGACGAATATAGTCCACAAGCCACTTGTAGATATAAAGATATAACACACATGTGCACATATATCGTAAATGATAACAACGTGACCTGTTGTCTATACCTATCATGCATATATATCCCAGTAACGTATTTTATATCACCCGTATGCTTCCAACAGGTACTTGATGTACTGTGCTTGCTGTTAACAAATCAAGAACCAATTTATTTGAATTTGATTATGCAAACAATTCAGCATACCAAATGCTTAATGACCATCACACCCGTTGCGCATAGAAGGCTTATATTTTTGTTATGATTCATATGTGTATAGCAGGTGTTGAATCTTGCTGTGTCTTCTTTCCGCTAATTCAATCAAAACTTCGTGCGTTGATTAGAATAGAAGATATAAACAGAATCAACTTGGTCTTGAAGAAATTATGCGTTATCACACCTGTTAAGCATAAGGATTCTAACGATGATTGGCTTGATTCAACACGCTTTATGCTGTTTGCAAGTAATCATTCTGTAATGTCGTTCTGGCTGTAGTTCAAGCAAAGTTTTTGTCCATACAATGTACTCAGCTGCTCAATGAGTAGATTTCTCGTTTGCCCACTTGTATGAATATGCCGATGATAACTTCTTACGGCTTTTATGCGTCCAAAAAGTAGTTTAATATCGTATACATCCAACAAGTATTTTCTGGTGATCACTGAAATTCAATCAGAACGCCCGTAGACGTAATTGCTTGTGTATTGTACCAATAATCTAACAATTCAACGTTCGATCGATTGAACTACCGATAAGCAATTTCATCCGTTTGACGTATAGATTCTAACAAAGTACCGACGTATCCTTTAATGATGTTGACTGCTATCACATCCGTTAGACGTATAGACTTTTACATCCATCAACGTACTAACATAGAAATTATCTTCTATGTCTTCCGTTTGACGCATAGATTCTAAAAAGGTACAAATGTGTACTTGATGATGTTGCCTGCTATCACATCCGTTTAACGTATCGATTCCTATACACACCAACGTACCATGAATGAACTTGTCCACTATGACATCCGTTAGACATATAGATTCTAACAAAGTATCGATTTCTTCTCTGATTTGCAGGTATACTTCATGCAGACACTTATCAAATGATATCAAACTGTTTCCAATCGATTTAGAACTGTTGTTTGTTAGCCTCGTCTATACGAACAATCCCAATTGAGCTATCTGTTAATAAATGATGATGATGAACATCCACATTATATCTCTTTGAAAGTCTTTGTCTTTTATAGACTGAGCGTGTTGAGCATATACAATATTCTTTCAAGTAATTAAGTGGCAGAAATCACCTGTTTTTGAGAAGAGGTTTGGACGGAACATGTGCTAGATAATGGAGATATCTCTACTAAAAACACCTGTCCAAAAACTCAAGGTTTTTCTCTCTCATTTATTGCCAATGTTCTCAATTGCTGTTTATGTTGACAATTGTAGCTAATATTATCTTCAACCTTATCAATGATGAATCATAAAAAACCAATAATAACAAGAGCGATTTCTTGATAATGCAAGAAAATTGAGTCGAGTTCTTGACAGTGTATCTTGCCCAATTGAAGTCGATGTTTTTAATTGTTGCCAATCACACTTTTTCACCTTTCTGTAGTCTGATACTTTATTGATGCTTTATGATATGTTTTTGCTTATAAAACCCGAATTTCTTCAATGAATAATTCAATCTTGAGACGTAAGCCGATCACCGCAATATAGTCTTCAGCAAGCAATTGCTGATTTCTCTAGTTTTTGTATACAGCAGAGATTCATGGTATATCTAACAGAGGGTATTTGCTTTTTTGAACCGTAACTTCTGCTTTACACCAAAATATGTTCTTCAGAGAGCAATTGTGTATTTCTCAAGTTATTCTATCAAGCAAGGATCCATAAACTGTCTAATAGATGATCTGTACCTTGTGGGATAATACTTTCTGCTTTACACAACAATATTGTCTTCAGAGAGCTGTTGTATATTCGTCAAGTTATTCTATCAAGCAGAGATCCATAAACTGTCTAATAGATGATCTGTACCTTTTGGGATAATACTTTCTGCTTCACACAACAATATGTTCTTAAGAGAGCAATTGTATATTCGTCAAGTTATTCTATCAAGCAAGGATCCATAAACTGTCTAATAGATGATCTGTATCTTTTGGGATAATACTTTCTGCTTTACACAACAATATGTTCTTCAGAGAGCTGTTGTATATTCGTCAAGTTATTCTATCAAGCAGAGATCCATAGAATATCTGTATCGGAACAATACATTGTGCCTTACACAAAAATATATCCTTGATCGAGCTAGTGTATATGTCTCTAATTATTCTATAAAGCATAACTCCATCTGTTATCGTAGCGAGAAGCTGCACATCTTAAAGCGAGTGTGATGAGGAAATGGACTATTAAGATTGATCCTTATCTAAATCACCTGTATTTAGAGGAAACGCCAATCAGCATAGCTGGATATTACAATTTCGGTTGCCGCTTGTGAATAATATATAACAATGTAACAAGGAACTGATTCCAAATTGGCGTTTTAGGCTAATCCAAAAAAGCTAGCTCAATAGCTTTCTAGAGGAAATTTCAATCACGATAGCTACGTCTTGCCTATTTCGGTTAGACCTTTATCTATTATTTATTAACAATCGTGTTTAGATGGAAGGAAAAGCAACTATTTGTTGTTAATTATAGATTCTTTCTTGTGATCTAGCTGATGTAGTTGATCTGTAGCTTAAAATATTTTCGTAACTTGTAGTCCCAGGTCCAACTTTATCTTCCCAATTCCGTGGGCGTTACTCTAGTGCCAAGATTTGTGCCAATCAGTATAGTTTCAGAAAGAGACATCCGTTCAAGTTCCTGAGTTCAGCTCGACCTTCCCAATTCTAACTTTGAAGATATTCTTATTTCACAGCACTAACTCCAGCGTAATTCTTGTACCAAGAAATATACCAATGTAGTTTCAGGATTAAGTACCCGTAAAATATCAAATTGCTAGCGCTTGTGTGTCAATATATGGTCCACAACAAGAGTATGTGTGAATTATGTTGATTATAGTATTGGGAGAAACCCGAGTGTGAGACAAAGTTAAAGCCGAGTGTGAGACAAAGTTTCGGCAGACCATGTGCAGGCTGATTCTAACGTAAGTTGCAACAAAGAACTACTTGCTAAGTGCTAATGAGTTCACACAGTTATTACAGCTAAGCTTTGCAATATCTTCTCAACAATCTGCTAGATCGCGAAAAGACATGGATGAAGGGCTTGTTTCACTATAGAAAATTCTGCCGTGTCAGATGTCTGTGTAGGCCTGTACTTGAGATTTTCTTAAGAGAGGTATTATTGGCGAGTGGATATTGTATAGATGATTAGTAGACCACAAGATTTATTCGTAACTTGTAGGACCTGGGTTTCCTCAACCTTCTCGATGATAGCTTTGGGAAGATATCGATGAACTTAACTTTAAGTGAGGCTTTGGTTGTCTATTCTCGAATGGTATTCTCGAATTTTTCTAAAGTGATGAGCTATTGTTGGGTGACGGATAGGAATAAACAGTAGTTTCCCTTCCAAGATTCATTCGTAGCTTGTGAGTCCTAGCTTTTCTCAACCTTCCCAATGAAAATCTAATGAATAGATATCGATGTACTGAACTTTCATGTAAATTTCTTGCTGTCTAAAAAGTTTTCTTGTAATCTTTCCACACAAGATTATTTTTACGGATAGCCTTGTACTGAAAAGGAGAATCGATAATGAGAACTTCCAACTCTTGTTACATTTGGCTTATCTTCTTCATGTATTCTTGCACATGTACATTTTTAGGAATGGTTAGTCTTCATCAAATATATTCAAAGTTGAATTGCGAATCAAAACCGATTTACTGGCAAATTTCACTATGCATGTATTTTTCTTGGAATCTCATTAAATAAAGTGGTAACGATTGATGCTTGAGGTACTCCAATGAAGATTTTGTTGTTGTTGAATTATTCATACGAGGTATTGCTTGCTTGGAGTCGTTATTCAGAAAGATTGAAAAATAGAAATTCCCCTGTATAGCTCGATACCAGTGCTATTGGGCTTTCCAATATATCTCTCCAATATATCTTCTATATATCTTCAAAATATATACCTTTTCTCCAACCTATCTTGAGTTTCCAATATATCTTTTTCATGAAGCTTTTGAATCTTCGCAAACGATGCAATAACGTAGAAACTCTTCAACTTTCTTTCCAGTCTTTAAAACCTCGAGTAAACGAATAACTTCATAACAAGCAAATTTTCAGCAAAAAATATTCCAAAAATTGATCAATATTTGTTCGTTATTTGAGTATGTGTAAACAATTTCATCAACATAGTTCTTTAGATTCTTTACCGAACGCAGACATCAGGATATAATCAGTTTCGCATTATAGAAAATTATTTCAAAACTTGAGGTAAATACTGCTTCCCACGTGTTTGGGATATTAATCACAATAACAACCAGGTTTTAAGGTGTATTTTTTTGTTTCTCCGGCCTCGTTGCTCCTTAACGAATTAGCTGTTGTGTATCAGCGTAGATGAATTGCTTAGTCGTTCAGTATTGTAGCCTTTATGTCTCCAAATACGTTGTAACTGAAGCTGAAACCAAAAATCAAAATCTGTATCTGGGTCTGTAGATAGATTGTTGGGTTTAGTGATGCAAGTAATCTTTCAATGAATTTCGATAGATTAATCAATCATAAATCATCTTCCAAAATTTCAGCAGGATCGTTTATTCTCAGTGAATTCTAGCAAGACACCACAACATCCCAGCTCTATTGAAGAATTTCTCGATCTAGCCTGTGTTTAGGCCTGCAAACGTAAAATGAATGTTGATTAGATAAGCAACATTGAATCTTGAAGTCCCTAATTTTCAATACATATGTTGCTCTTCAACCAATTACAACTCAACAGCAAAAAATCAATTTTTCATGGAATTACTGCTCGTTGAATGAATTTTGAAGCTACTACACTTTTCAACGACCTTCTGGTAACTGTTTAGAATTTACAGCAATTTTCCCACAATTTTCAGCATTTCATGATTACTCAAGAAAATATTAACTTTGCATAAGAAGATATTGATTCTATTAAGCTACTTCTCAAGCTTGTAATTCCGTAAGCTCCCAGTGAGCTAGTAATTATCTAAGCAGGTCAGTAACAAATTCTCACAGTCTTCACAGTGTGCCTGCTATTCTCTCAGTCAAACAAAGAAATCGGTGAACAATCAAATAGAATCAGCGTGTTAGCTTCTTCTATCAAGATGCTGATAGCCAAGACACTGACAAATCAACTTAATAGAATTATTGTCAGTCTTCAAAACTCTGAGCATGGGCTAGACTCAGATGTTTCCAATCTTCAAAAGTTTGCGCTGGGGTTAGACTCAGTTATTTTCAAACTAAGATTGAAGACTGAAGCAAGACTCTTGTTTGTTCTTGCAATTATTTCAATATATCTGAAGCTTAATCGTCTTTGCTTCTCTTTACCAAGTACATACTAACAAATCTTCATTAACAAACAAACCTGATGCATCAATATCTCGATTTTCGATGTCTTACAACTTTCAGCGTGTATGTTTTGTCTTTGTGCGTTTGCAGCTTACAATGCTCCGTGCTTTCATCTAACACATGCTTAGTAATACTTAAAACACGTTGAAGATAATGTCTCCACAATTCCTCAACACGTTTGTTTTCGTTCACTTAAACAAAAACACTTTCTGCTCAGCTATAAAACAGATGTTAAGCAGCGTAATTGTGCAAGGAGACACTGGAAAGCATTGAGTTATCTCTAAATATTCTGAATCACCAATCGTCTATGCAGCTACTCGGCAAAGTGTTTCTTTGATTTCTTGCCAAGTAATTATTCCAGTTAAACGAAAACAATCGTTATAGGCCAATAAACACAGATGCTGGGAGGTATACAAGAAGCCCCTTAGGCTATCTCGAAGTATCTTATCTCCAGGTGTTCGGCGTCTTTGCAACTGTTTCCTTAACACTTTCTCGTTTTCTCAGCGAGTACGTATTCCAGTCAAGCGCTAACAATCGTTCTAGGCCAGGAACATAGATTTTAGTATAGCATTTTCTGCAGGCTGCAAATCTGCAAGCTTCGAGAATAGAACAATAGAATCACCGCATGAATGACTCCATTACGGGTGTTGCATTCAGTTTACGCCAGTTTTGAAACAACTATTTTGCGATCTGTCTTCTGTTATTCAGCATTTTGCTGCATTTCAGAGCACTTATTAGAGCGATTCATCTCATTTCAGCTACTTTTTTTCCACACCAATAATTATTTTCGCCGTTCAATGATCTGAACATGTTTTTTTCGACTTCATGGAGATCTTTGTGATTTTGATTGTGCTCTAGACAGAATCTTATCGTAAAAGATGTCCTCATTCTTCGTTCTTTTAAATAACTTATCACATTTATACAGGTTATAGATTTTCAAAGACACGTGTGCCATGAAACACACGATCTTTAACGGGCTATATGAAATCACTTATCATCTTTAACGAGCTTTGTAAAACCCTGTATAGTCTTTGACGGACTGTATAGAACCCTTTTTAAGTCTATGACAAATATCTTATTGGTTCTATAATAGTTCAAATTGGAGACTTTTTTTGAGATTCATTTAAAATCCTAAGGGGTACCTCGAAGTTCATAGAGATTCTCTGTGCTTCTCCCCACAAAACTTTCAAGCTCCTCAAATGATTGTAATAATCAAAATAAGGCATTTCCATTTCATTGATTTTCAAAATCCTGCCTCCTTTCTAGTTTACTTCTAAACCCTATTCAGTGATGCTTTCCTACGATGGCTTCCCTAAGTCATGGCAATAGAGCAGATAGTGTTGTTAAATAGCCCGAATAAGTTTTTCTTTAGCTTTGGTGAGTGGTGGTGCAATTTGTGTGCAGGATATGGCTTGGGTTGCTCGATCAAATTGAGGGCCCCAATTTCTCAGCTGGTAGATCATTGACGCACAAAGTTAGAGGTCGTGGGTTTCAGTCCTACTTGGGTCATTTTCATTCTGACTGATTATCTCGATTAATTTTCAAAGTTCAATCGATTGGTATAGAGCTTCAGGAAAGGATAGCGAGTTAAATCGAGAACACAGTGAATCATAACAACTAAGCTTTTGGACTGATAGAACTTAGGGACAGCGATGAAAATAAGGAACATAGAGAAACACGGTAACTTATCGAAGCTTTTGGACTGATATAACTTAGGGACAGCTTGGAAAATAAGGAAAATAGAGAAATATAATAACTTCCAAAGCTTTTGGTCTGATAGAACTTAGGGACAGCGAGGAAAATAGGGAACATAGTGAAACAAAGTAACTACCAAAGCTTCTGCACTGATAGATCTTCAGGATAGCGAGTGAAATTGGGAAAATATTGAAACAAAATAAATCAAAGCAGCACATTTTAACTGAGCCATAAAAGGATTTTAACCTAAGCATGTTAGACAAAGTTGACATTCATTGGCCATATTTCTAACAAAGAGAAATCAGTAACTGGTCTCCCGTTCAAATATCATTACATTTTCTGTGATCTTTAACAAGAAGATATTACTGGTGTTTGCATAGGGCCAATCAGACATCACGTGACATATCCACCTGATACAAAATCGACCAATCAAAATGAATCAATCCTATCAGACATCACGTGACACATATCCATGTGATACCACTCAACCAATCAGAGAAATAGACTCGTTCCATTGTTTTTCAAAGCATAGGGACGCGCCTTTTTGCTCGTATGTAAACAAATGGAAGCTTTAGCCGTGATTCGCAATAACAAAGAAATAAAAACTGAAAGAAACATGCTAGAGAAGCAAGGTGCGGGTTGATATTATCAAATGAGTTATTTATGCAGTCTATAACTGGAGATGGAGTTATAAATAGAAGTAAATCTAATGAGAGAAATTCAAAATGGTGGCTGAGAAACAGACTGATCTTCGCTGTTATTTGTTTAACAGGTAAGGTGGTTTCTTATCCAATTACCTTATCTCAACACTGTGTAATCTTAGTGCACATGTGGGAAGTCGTATAATTAGTTATAGAAAAGGATATCGAAGCATTTCTGGCACATTAACAAACCTTTACAGCGGACTAAAAACCGGTTAATCTTTAATATTTTGCTAAGTGGTTAAAGTGGTTTCTCGTTAAATTAACTTATCCTAGAACTTATCTTAACAAAGTGTAATCTCAGTGCACATGTGGGAAGTCCTATCATTAGTTATAGAAGACATTATATCAAAGCATTTCTTGGTAAATTGTCTTAACTATAATGGAGAGTAAGAAACTTGGTTGGCTCAGTACAAGAGCTTGCAGAGACTAACTAAACTGTTAGCTTTTACTACTATTTTTTCAACAGCTAGAGTGGTTTCTTATCAAATAAACTAATCCTTGCTTTAAAGTTTTTGTAAGACACATTTTCAGCCTTGCTACACACCGTTGTAAGTTCAAAGTGATAAGGCTAAGCAAAACATAGTCTTTAATAGTCTTTGATAGGTACAAAACTTAAGGATAGAGAAAAAACCAATATGTTTTCGGTTTTTCTGGCTATCCATTTCCTAAATACAGTAATTGGTATTGACTTTGCACGAAGTGGATAACACAAAATTGAACCAAGTATTTGGTCATATAAAGAGATCAAGGAGAGCCTACCTTGTATAGCTTTGAGTATTGTAACTCGTGGTGTTCCTCTTACAGATAGCAAATTATCAAATAATTTCACAAGTTAGAAAGCATAATTACCTTTATACATTCATTCTATTTGGTGTGAAATCTGACATCATAAGGATCAACTTCTTGGGCAGTGATTTGGATTCAATGAACAAGACTAGGGAGACATTTGTTTAGAATACTGGCCAATTTGTGGATGCCGCACGTAGAGCTAAAAAAAATAGCAAAAAAGATATGAATAATTGGCAAAGCTCGAAAAGCAAACGTAATTATGGCTGAAATCATCTAGTAGACCCAAGAGGGTCATATAAGTGGATATGTTCCTCAGTTCCCTTAATGAAATTGCGAATTTTCCTTCATTGTTCTAAGAAGAAATGTTGATCTTTTGTGTTCCTTGATCCCTTTTTACTGTCAATGTTTCCTTGTTCCCTGTTTAATTTGTCTTCGCTTGTTCCCTTTTAAAAGTTGAGCAAGTTCCTCTGTTCCCTGGAACCCCTATATGAGCCTCATCCATGGGCAGGAACATAAAAAACAAGGAAAAGGGACAGAACAGAATGGACAGTACGATCAAAGGGAAACATAAGGACAGGACCGTCAAACAGGAGAGTTAAGTACGGTAGCTTTGAAAGGCACGAAAAATTGAAATTGCGCGTTCATTACTTCTGATAAATTCCCACATCTTCTAAAAATCTAACGACGCCATCTTGAAATCTGAGAACGAGGTTGAGCAGTTACTCATCTAAACATGTTTACGAAAAGTTGAATCGAGTCGCATAAAAGGTCAAACTGTAGATCAAGCTTTCAAAATATTTTATGAATTCTGCTTAATTTGTGTTTTGGTTTCATGAGCCAAGACACGCAATAATAAACAAGGATTAATCTCGTATGTATAAAGCAGTTTAATGTCTATTGAATAAGAAGAAAATATAGACAATTTACATACAACTGTTGCAAGCAACCTAAATTTAGCACGTTAAAAAAATAAACTCACTCACTCACTAACTTATTACAATATGTAGTGATGTAGTGAATGCTACCGTCCCCTTCCGAAAATCAGGCCTCGTGTGGGCTCTCCTAGGCTGGTGCGTTAAATGTAAAATCATTATTACAACATGTAGTGATGTAGAGCATGCCACCGTAGCCCTGCTAGAAATAACGTATTCCATGGCCTTTCTTAGTATACCACGTTAAACATAAACTTACTCACTCATTCGCGTATGAAACATAGCTACTACGACCTCATTTACTACTATATGCAGTATGCTACCGTACCCCTACTGGAAATAGGGCCACTTGTGGTGTTCCTAGGCTAGCATGTTAAACATAAGCTCACTCACTCAATCAACTCATTAGTACCTCATTTATTACAATATGTAGTATATGCTACCGTAACCCTGCTAGAAATAAGGTATGTTATGACCTTTCCTTGACTAACACATTAAACATAAACTCATTCGATCATTAGGATCTTATCTATTACAACATGTAGTGATGTAGTGCATGCTACAGTGCCCCTTCTAGAAATAAGACCTCTTGTTGCCTTTAACAGTAAAACATCCACTCACCTAGTGCGTTAAACGTAAACTCACTCACACAATCACCTCATTAGTACCACATTTATTACAATATGTAGTGATGTAGTACAAGCTACCGAACATCTGCTGGAAATAAGGTAACTTATGGCCTTTCTTAGACTAGCACGTTAAAAATAAACTCACATCATTCTCCATAATTTCAAAATTAGTTTACATTGTTTTGATTTCTCTTCTAGGTGGATTTGTGTTCTATTTCTTCTTATCAAGCTCCATTACAAACCAATCGATTGGTATTAAGCCAGGCAGAGCCAGAAGAGAAGTAAGTCAATTTGTCAAACCCCTGAAAGTTTTTGCATTATTGCAAGTCAGATATTGTTGATTTGTGGTTATTTACACCATTGTTTTCCTGATATCAAATGGAGCAGAAAATCATACCAAATAGAAACAATATAGATTTTTATGATAGGGAGTCAGAGGTGTCCAGTAATATTTGAGTTTTACTCCTTGGGTTTTCTGACTACACTCCTTTTTTTATAAGAATACTTGAAATTTTCCGGAGCCTCAACTTTTCCATTATTTATTCTCAAATTTGCATTGTTATTTGGCGATTTTGAGCCTCAATATTCTTATAAAATTTATTATTATAAAGAAAAAAGAGTCTACCAGTTGTAGAATGATATTCACGAGAGTTTTTCTTTTCATCAAAGAGGACTTAATTTTTTTTTCCACGAGATGATTCAAGGCCGGATCCAGTATCCACAGAAAGGGGGGACGTAATACACTTATCAAAGGATAATGTAAGGGAAATAGGGTATTATCAAAATAATTGTATTATTTTTCTACCAAAATAAGGTGGGCGTACGCCCCCCCCCCCCCCCTGGATACGGTCCTGTGATTCAGAATTCACGATATAGTTCTGATGTTTGATAGTCAAAAGCTTTATTTCCTTTAAGTAAACCGTGTTGTTTACTTAATCTACAGACCCCATGATGTTTCACGGTAATAAGCAGCTACCTAAAGTAAAGCTCCTATTTGCTGTACATTTTTGATGTTTTATACCACCTTTGAAGCTATTTATTTCCTATAAGATACTATCTCTTCCAAGGTAAACCATTCACCGACTGAAAAACAGACGCCAGACAAAAACGAAATTCACCACAAACCAACCAAAAGAGAGGCAAAGCATTCACCTACCAAGAAGAAGTTTCACCATTCATCAACAAGGAGGGAGTCGAAGCACACACCGTCTAAAAAAGCTGAATTTGCCTTCCCACAAGATTACCATGCAGTGGGTGTGCTGCAACTGCCGTATGGGAATATCGTTGAACCGTTTGAGATGTGGTATTCTGGGAAAAACAAGATGAGCAGAATGGACTATTATGGAGGTAGATCTAAACTTTTTGTTCATCTGAGGAACTGTTCACAAATTTTTGCTGTGAATTGAAACAATTTGCAACGATTTGCAACGATTTGCAATTATTTATAAAGATTTGCAGCAAACACCAAACGATTTGTAGCAATCATCAAAAGATTTTCGACGATTTACAACAATTGGCAAAGATTCCTCACAGTTTATAACTATTTGCAATGATTTATAAAGATTTGAAGCAAAATCACCAAACGATTTGCAACGATTTGCAACGATTTGCAATGATTTATAAAGATTTGCAGCAAACACCAAACGATTTGTAGTAATTATCAAAAGATTTTCGACGATTTACAACAATTGTCAAAGATTCCTCACAGTTTATAACTATTTGCAATTGTTTATAAAGATTTGAAGCAAAATCACCAAACGATTTGCAACGATTTGCAATTGTTTATAAAGATTTGCAGCAAACACCAAACGATTTGTAGCAATTATCAAAAGATTTTCGACGATTTACAATAATTGGCAAAGATTTGGATAATAAAGAGCCTTATAACAGTATCAAACTAAAAGTGTGTCACTGGTAAAAATATCTGTATTCATTTGAATTTCTCCTGGCTTTTAGGCATGGATGTTATCTACAACCGTGAAGATATCGGTGACTATGGCTTTGCAGCGAAAATCGTTCCAGAATTCTCAGAAAAAGACCAACGGACCTTTCGAGGGTGTCTTCACAAAGTTGGTACAAAAAGATTCCCAATTAGGAAGCAAAGTGTTGTCCCTAATCTCAAATACTTCAAAGTAAGAGATAGTCTCGTCATATTCATAAAGGTGTAGCCTATATCATGAATCATGTTTTCAGTTTTGGAAACCTTTCTTCAGAAATTATATTTTGAATCACTATGTATCCCTCTTATTCAACAATATGAAGCACGTTGATACAATATTAACTATAAAGTTCTATTAGTTAGTTTGAAACAGTCTCGAAATATTTTGAAACAGTTTGAAACATAGTGAAACAGAGTGAAACATTTGAAACACTCTGAAATACGTTTTAAAATACTTGAAGCTTTGGTTTCATTTTGAAACAGTGTGAAAGATAGTGAAACAGTTTGAAACATTCTAAAACAGTCAGAAGTACATTTTGAAACATTCGAAACCTTAGATACATTTTGAAACAGTTTGAAATTTAGTGAAATAGTTTGAAAAATATTGAAGCATTTTGAAACAGTCTGAAATACGTTTTGAAATATTTGACACTTTTGATATAATTTGAAATAGTTTGAAACATGGTGAAACAGTTTGGTAAATAGTAAAGCATTTTGAAACATCTTAAAACATTTTGAGAATTTTTGAGACAGTCTGCAATACGTTTTGAAACAGTCTGAAAAACGTTTTGAAACAATGGAAACTTTGCGTACATTTAAAATATTTTTTCAACAAACTAATTTATTTTCTAGCTGGTTGGAAACAGCACCCTGAACGGCACAGAGTGTGAAGTTTGGTTTCATTCATTCAACATACTCAACAAGAGGAACAAATACACACTCTACACAACCAGAACCAAACCACGGCTTCCTATCAAATACGAAATGATGGGTTACGACACTTTGCTTACGTCATACTATGATCACTATATACTGGATTACAAATTATTTGAGCGCTGGAAGTTCAATTTCTCTACTTTCGAAATACCTGATGGTACGTCTAACACTTTTTTATTATTTTCATTATTAAATTATTTAGATATAATAGCAGTTTACTATCTAACTAAATCCGAACCATATTTACAGATGCCTTGGTGTATACCTATATAAACCAGTTGCTTGAAATTCTAGATAGCTTGGGTTCTTCGCCACTGTTCCTTGACCTCACACTCGTGGGGTTATCTAAGGGTAGTAATTTCCAATTTGAAAACCTCTATAGCACGAAAGGCTGCAATAAAAATACTAGGATCTCATTCTAAACTTGAGGAGAAGCAGGGTTTGGCAAATCAATCGAGATAATTTGTGAGAATGAAAATGACCCGAGTAGGACTCGAACCCACGACCACTAGATTCGTACTCTAGAGTGCTACCACTGCTTGAAGCCCGGTGTGCAGTGGTAGCGCTCTAGAGTACAAATCTAGAGGTCGTGGGTTCGAGTCCTACTCGGGTCATTTTCATTCTCACAAATTATATCCATTGATCTCATTCTACTAGTAATTTAGAGTACGCTTCCATACCCCATGCTGGAAACAAGGCCTTGCCTTAGTCAGGCTAACAGATTGAGTAGAAATTCAATCACTCATTAATGGCTACAATAAGCAGACTATAGGACCTCGTAATTTTATATGCAGTGATGTAGTGTACGCTATCAGATCCCTACTGTAAAAAAGCTCTGACCTAAGTCAGCTAGTACGTTGTGCCAAATCTTGGGGGAGGATTGAGTGCGCCCCTGGCTCTTATGTTATTTATCATATACAGTAAAAACCCGAATAAAAGATCCCCTGATTTTTCAGAACAGGCTAGACCGGTTCTTATATATAGGATGCAGGGCAAGAAAACAGCCTCGAAGAGGTTCTTAAAAATCATTTTGAAACAGCTTGTTATAATATATTACACATGGTAGTTCTCAAGCCCTTGAGGAGATATTTCATGGTCATCAGATATATCAAAAAGCTAGTTTTTTCAAACAATGTTCTAACAAGAACATTTGGGTTTTTACCAGTGATCTTTTGTATTAGAACCTACTGCATTTGCCAGGCTGAAGTGGATCTTATAAATATGGTGCTTTATTGGTCGAAAGTCAGCCTGGAGGTTCTTTATCCGAAGTTTCTTTTATGCGGGTTTTTACTGTATCAAACACAATCAATTAATTCACTCACGTCTTATTGAAGATCTGCAGTGCTTCGACTTCCCAAAAGTGAATTCAGTACCAGAAGCAGTCTCTGCCTTCTCACCAATGGCAGAATTCATCCCACATCAACTCGATCAAACAACAATGAAGGAGTCAGACGACATCCCTGAGAAACCTCACGAGGAACCTACAAACAGCAACCAAGCGGATATTAGTGAAAATAAGAAGGAGAAAAACAAAGTGGAAGATGTAATAGAACATTACGAGCATATTGTGGAAGGGTTGTTCTCGTCATTCAAAGAATCTTTCAGGAAGAATTATAAATCATCGAACGAACACGAGAAGAGGAAGAACATCTTCAGACACAACATGAGGTGAAAACTTTATCACTCAACTATACTTGCAAACAACTCTAATACCAATCATAAACTAATCATATGTAGATCTATCTACATTGAAACCACATATCACATATTGTGAAGACAGAGTTTGTTTTTCCACTGGGGCTCTTTCAGTATCAGTTTAGTCTCACTGGACTCCTAGTTAATGATTGGATAGAGACCAAATCAATTGTCTGTCATTATTAAGTCGTTGCCCTGTAGCAGGTTCTGTGGAGTTGAGTAGTGGTACAATTAGTGAGATTAGTATGGTTTGGTATCAATTTGAATCCCTCTTCTTTTAGAGAATGATAAATCAAACAATCGTCTGGGCACTTGTAATATAAAGGTTTGCATTATGTGTAAAGCAGAGTAGGCCCACTGGATAGTAAGACTTAATCCAGCAGTGTGGAACCAATGGGTGGTCGAGAGGCTGAAGCAGATGTTGTTCAATAGTTGAGCTACTCCATGCTTCTACGCATGCGTTATAGGCGTTAGTTTATCTTAGTCCCACATTTTGCCTGATTTAAAAACTTAGGTATGAAATGTAGCTTGGACATCTTCAATGCAAATTCACAGATCCACTCGCTAGGGAGGTGATCGTAAATTGTTCAGAGAGCGAGATTTATTAATTTCTTCGTTTACTAAGAAATCATCCGTCTTAGGCAGAGTAGCTCAATTATCTAACGATATGTGCTTAACCATTTTGCTATCTGCAACTTAGGCAAGCTTGGTTTTGTGAGGTCAACATCTAGATGGACAACCTCGGGATGTTGACTAAACAACTCACTCCACCGTCATTTGGATAAGACGTTTAACCAGGGTCTATTGGAGATATTATGCTATATTCCTCTCTGTGTCTTCACCATCTTCTATAGACCCTAGTACACCCAAGGGTCCTGTGTCCTCGCAAAAATAAAGCCTCTGGCCTTTCATGCAGGCTAGCACGTAATCATATTGGCGTAGTCAAAATTATGTTCTCGCTGAGGGTCACATAGGGGAGGGGGTAATGTTCCCCTGTTCCCTTGTAGAAATTGTTAAGGTTCCCTCACTGTTCTCAAAAGAAAAGTTGATATTTTGTGTTTCCTGATCCCTGCTTACTGTCAATGTTCCCTGTTTAATTTGTCTCATGTTCCCTCGTTCCATTTTTAAATTTTGGGCATGTGCCCCTGTTCCCTAGAACCCCTATACGACCCTCTGAGCTGATACTCTAAAGAACTCTATTTTCTAACTATTTTCAAAAATCCTTTATAGGTTCATAAACTCACACAACAGAAAGCACCTTGGCTACAGCTTGAAAGTGAACCGATTTGCAGACATGACCGACAAGGAAGTGAATCAATATACCGGACTGCTGAACGAACCGGAAGGCTCTTATAACGGCGGTAAACGGTTCAAGATTCCTGATATCGATTTCACCAACACACCCATACCCAAGAACCTGGATTGGCGCGATTACGGTAAGTAGAATCTGTTATGTATGTGACACTGGCTGTTGTTGTGAAAACTCGAAAAACAGAATTTTAGATAATTTAAGAGAATGAAAATTACCCGAGTAGGACACGAACCCTAGATTCTAGATTCGGACTCTAGAGCGCTACCACTGCGCAACCGGGGCTTAGAGAAACCCACCCCATTTCATTCACACAAATTGGTCGTAGGTTCGAGTCCTACTCGGGTCATTTTCATGTTCACAAATTATCTCGATTGATTTTCCAAATCCTGCTTCTACTCAAAATCAGTGTTCTTTCTACGGCAATAGTTAAGGTTTACTTGAACCACGTCCTTCAAACAGTAGTTGTATATGGGTTAGCTTGCATGACGTGAATGAAACATATATCTTAACCACGCATTTACTATTCACTGTATTATTATGAAATCAAACAGAGTTCCAGTTGCATTAAAGTGACATTTAGGGTTAACTTAGGTCTGAATCTTTTAAGGGCTAAAGTTAACTTCTCAAGAAACATTTTAGTAGAATAGATGTAAATTCTTATGTACTATATTTCATCGCTATGGTAAGCTCAGTTGACTCCAATGTACGGTTTTGGATAATTTTTTATATTAGGTTAGGTTTCTACGTTTTTATATCTCCTTTTTCCGTTTAATTCTATCAAGACACACGTCAATAACAGCATTATATGTTGAAGTCTAAATTCCTGTTGAAAGATTCGCACCATTATTATTATTACTATCATTATATGTCCTCCCAAGCAGTAGTATACGGGTTAGATTATAGCGCGTGGACTTGACTAACCACATTGATTTTTATTTCGAAACCTTGTGATGAGTCTAATCACTAGATATCTTCTAGTTCAATGAACTAGAATATTCACCCTCCGTGAAATTATTTCCCTGCCTCTGGCCTCCTCTTTACGATCAAATTAAAATAAAACTCTTGAAGGTCATGAAGGAGTGAATTGGGAACTAGGATTTGACTTTTTTACTGGGAAAATAGGAATGGACTTCTTAGGACTAGGATTTGGGAATGATAAAGTAAATTTGCATTGGGATCGTTCAACACGTAAATACAGTGGCGTAGCCGACGCTGGTTACCTTTAGGGCGAACCACTAAGAATTTCTCTATTTTCCTCCTTGGGGTTGGGATTTTTGATCATTTCAGTGCTGGGATATAGGATCAGTACTCTCTTCAGGACCCTCCTTAAACTTTATACCATATCACCTAGGCGCAGTTGGTAAGATAAGAACACAGGGAATCTGTGGCTCCTGTTATGCTTATGCTGTGACTGGTGCAATTCAAAGTGCATACTACCTAAAGGTGAGCCACTTTTGTATCTGATGTACAACATTTATATACATTTATATACATTACTAAACTCACTGCAACTGTCAAAGTATTTAGTGACTACCCCGGAACGGAGAAGTGGTAGCTTATCATTATCTTTGTCATCGAAAAAACCACCTTTAATATATACCATATACAGATAAAACTAATTTTTACAAGAACTGTACAGTTTAAAAAGCTTTCGGTGATAAATATTCACCAGTCTCAGACTGTACAGTTCTTGTAAATATCATTATTATCATTATGATTATGGCACTGAAGAAGGATTTATTCCGAAAAACGAATCGAGGCCTCAACTGTAGATAGGTCTTGAGCTTGAGAATTTGCCTTTTAGCTTTTTACTCACCATTGAAATGTGGTAGATAAGCTATCTTAGCAGACCATATTTTTTTCGTTGTCATTTCGTCAATAACTTTCATGTTTACCTTACTTGCAATCCACAAATTGGTGCTGTGACCCGGATTATTCGTAATTACACAGCTTTTTGTTTTCATTGTTTTCAGTTTAAAGGCATACAGTTAAACATAACTTTTGTATCTTCTTTACTTGAACTCAACAAATTGGTTCCTTGAACAGGATTATTTACAATTACACAGCTTTTTGTTTTTCATTGTTTCCAGTTTAAAGGCATACAGTTAAAACATGGCGTTTTGCCTTCCTTCCTTTATAACATCGGAACACTGAGAATACATGCTCCAATGGTCAAACCATATGTCTTTTGAACTCATGTTTCTAATTCATTGCGTTTATCTTTTTAGACAGGCCAGCTGATAAATTTATCAGAACAACAGGTCGTTGACTGCACGTGGGGGTTTGGAAACCGTGGTTGCAAAGGAGGCTATCCCCACAGGGCGTTGCAGTGGATCATGAAACACGGTGGCCTAGCAACAGAGGAGAGTTATGGGAAATATCTCGCTCAGGTAAGCATATTCTTCATTATCATTCTAAGCCCAATGAAAAACTAACCCAGATTTCTCGTCTATCAATCGTTTAAAACTGTCAACAGGGCTGATCTAGTGGTTTGACCTTCAACCTTTCTTCAAAGTGTCCTGAATTCACACCTTACATATCAAAGTAAGAGGAGCAACTTTCCCAGCTATCTGTTATTCCAGCCAGCTAGGTCATGGCAAACGATTCCCGGAAAAATAGTTACAAGTTGGCAACTGCATTTCAACTTCAAATTTACTGCTTTGGCAAGTCTAGCTTTTGATACATTGCTTTAATTAGTCTAGCTATTCAGTGGACCCTTTTTGCTTAGCAAATGAACAAATACCTAGGCGTATTTTCCTATATATCGAATTGTACGCAAATCTATAAATCAAAGTGTAAACATACGGAAATGTAGGTAAATCTATAAATAAAAAAGTGACTTTACAGTATCCCTTCAATTTCAGGAAGGATATTGCCACTTCAAGAATGTCAGCATCGGAGCAAACGTCGAAAGCTACATGAACGTGACCTCAGGCAACAAGACAGAGCTGAAACTGGCCCTGGCTTTGTATGGACCTGTGACCATCCTCATCAACACTAGGCCTAAGACATTCAAGTTTTACAGTTCTGGTGTCTACTTTGATCATGACTGCGGTGAGATGTCCCTTTTTTATAAATTACTTTTGTGTTCCCATACTTGAGCCCCACAAATTGGTGCTGTGGTTAGGACTATTTATTAATTATATAGCTTTTTTTTACATTGTTTCGAGTTTACAGGCATACAGTTGGCACACTACTTTCGTGTCTTCCTTACTTGGGCTCCATCAATTGGTGCCACAGACCTGGCCATTTGAGGCAGGAAATCGTTTTGCTACTCTTTACAGCCATTTGAAGTGGACGAAGAGTTGAACTCCACATTCATTCAATTTGAAGGGGATAGACCACCTCAATGTGCTTCTTTACTAAGGGATATCACACCTTAGAACATTGAGGATGGCAATTCACTGCCCACCCGAACGCCTTTCTCAAGCACTTGAGGTAGGTGATGAGTTGCTCTCCATATTTCTTGAATTTGAAGGGAAATGCCCACTTCAATGTTCACTTTTACTACGGGATAGCCCACCTGGGAGCAGTGAGGAGAACAATTCACTGCCATGTTTTGTTGGAGCCCGCTGGTTAGGGGCATTTAGTATTTACTATTGTTAATTCTATCATTTTTGTAGATGACAAAGTGGACCATGCGGCCTTAGCAGTCGGTTACGGAGAAGAGAACGGACAGGAATACTGGCTGATCAAGAACTCGTGGTCGGTGTCTTGGGGCAGGCAAGGCTATCTTAAAATATCCACCAATAACGACAATTGCGGAGTCACTAAAAAAGCTGTAGTTGTTAAAGTTAAAACTTAAAAACCGATCTGATCTTCACTCCCATAGTTTTGTCCCAAGTTTACGAACGTTCACACCTATATTTTTGGCCGGGGCTAGTTCATTTTTCAAAAGATTTCTCTGTCAAAGCGATGATATCAAAACGGTCATTCTGAGAACACTAAAAGTCGCAAACAGAGCAGGAGATCTTAACATTATGGCCTTTTATCCTAGAAAGTAGTAGGAATGACTGAGTGGTTAGATCACTCAAACCTTGTTCAAAGGGTTGGGGGTTCGAAACCAAATTTAGACCTGTCACAGAGAGTGTATGGAGAGAATTTTTCCAAATATCTGTAACACTAGGCATAAGGGCAAAGGGAGTCACGAGGTGTGGTCATATCGAGAGAAAGAACCAGGGTAGTGTAGCCTTACTAGTTTACCTATTCAGTGGACCCTTTGTACTTTGTACATAAACAGCATTATAACGATCTTAATCTTTATTTCTAACATAATTCATCGTATGATGTTAAATTTTTTACTGACCTGACCAAAGCCTTCAGAGATGCTATCAGTCGAGTTTGATTCCAAAATTCGTGACAAACCTCATCAATTACTATGGGAAATTAAAAATGAAATAATTAGAAGGTAGTTAACTTTCTGATAACTTTTATATTGATACATTTTCTACTGATAGTAGAATTTTAGCTGTAAATATTCTATTCAATGAGAGTTTGATATGAAAAATAGTAAATAATTATTAGAAGCATTTTCTGATGCTGACGAAAGCAGATAGTATTTCTTGCGAAATATTCTTGAGTGGGATCATAGTGTGTTGTGGCCCGTGGCCTAACAAATACATCAGAAAGGAGATTCAATTTAAATCCGCCCTAACTTAGGCCCTATATCATCACAACTCCTCGTGTTCCACAACTACAACAACAACAATTACTATATAAAAAAATCATAAATCCATGAAAGGGTCCATCACAGGTTGCCTACCATCAAACTGCAATACAAGCATTTCTGCTTCAAACATTTAACCGAAACCTACTTCAAACTGCAATTGTTAGAAATATTAAATGTCTGTAGTTTCCGCGACTAACTGCAACTTGTTGAATAAGCAACAAACTAACATAAAGTTTCTGTTCAAAACCCTTAACCAATGTCAAAATCAACTAAAAATCAGAAGTTTCAAGATTAATTGGAATTTGCAGAATCTGTGAAAAAGTAAACAGACGATTCAAGAGATGGCAGATATCGATTCACGCAATGCATTATAGGAAGATGCTCCTTAGCAACACATAGCTACCAACAAACGCGAGCCTCAACAATCTCTACCACAGCTATGACTGATTTAGGCCCTCAAATTTCACCATGAAACCTCCGCATCAATTACTCTTTAGTCTTACTTATGAGGCAAAGCAACTTTCATGTAGTTTAGAATTCATTTTAAGTACAAAATTGATTAATCGAGATAATTTGTGAGAATGAAAATGACCCGAGTAGGACTCGAATCCAAGACCTCTAGATTCGTACTCTAGTGCGCTCCCACCGGGGCTACATGTCATTTTCATTCTCATAAATTATCTTGATTGATTTTCCAAATCCTGCTTCTCCTCAAGTTTACAAAATTAATTGTGGAAACTTGCTAGTGATAAAATTGCAAGGGCCTGAATTTGTTGGAGCCTCGGCTAAGATCTTATGCTGTTGCTAGTTTTGGTAGCTATAAGTTTGTTAGCTATGTATTGGTAGCTTTGTGTTTTCTAACTATGTATTGGTAGCTATTTGTTAGTAGCTATGTGTTGGCAGCTATGAGTTGGTAGCCATGTCTTGGTAGCTATGTGTTTGGTAGCTAAGAGGCCTATTCCTAACATGCATTGTATGAAATAAGACCCACTATCTCTAGCAGAATTGTTTATTTGCAAACCAAAAGCAGGTTAAGATTATATGCAGCAGTTTTAGTTTTGATAACTATGTTTTGACAGCTATGAGTTGGTAGCAATGTCTTGGCAGCTATGTGTTTGGTTGCTGAGAAACCTATTTCCTATCAAGTATTGCATGAAATACACCCGCCATGTTATGCAGAACCGTCTATTGCAAATGTGCATTAGGCCTACAGAAACTTTTTAAAAAGCACTGGAAAACCAGCAGGTCACCATTGATTCAAGAAGCATGATCTTTTGACCTTCATTCTCAGCTGGTTACAAGCTCATATCTTCGCTATACTTGCTAATTACAAGTTTATTATTTCATTAACCTCTGCTAACAACTTAAACCGACCTTTACTAATAGTTTGAAAGGTATCTGCGGAGGTGGTTCAATGATAACACAAGTGTGAGGTCTAGCAGGTTAGGGTTGTTCGCTGTTATTTAGTGAAGCATTTGATTTTTGTTAATGGGAGGATTTGAGAAGGTTTTGGGCTTATCAATGCTGGAAGAGTGCTATTCTGTTGGTCAGTACTGAAACAATTGTAATGCGATACAGAGAGATTGGTTACCACGTGTATATTTGATAAATCTTCACGAGTGGAGTATCTATAAAACGTTTGAACTTATTGCTGCAATAACGGGATTATAATCAGTTTATTACCTCTGGGACAACTGCAGTGTTATACAACATACTCCTTAACTCGTAAAGTCAAATCATGGATATAAACTTGCACATTCGATACAGAGAGATTCGTTACCACGTGTATATTTGAACAATCTTGCCGAATGGAAGATTTTGAAAATCTTTTGAGCTTATTTCTGCAATAACGGGACTACATTCAGTTTATAACCATTGGGACAACCGCAGTGCGGTACAGCTTGTAATGCGATGGGTTACCATATGTATAACTAACCAATCTCGCAATATTGAAGCAAAAGTTATCGACTTTTTTTTACTGTAACAGGGTTATATCTAGTTCATTACCTCTGGGCTAACAGCAGGGTTATACAACGTATTGTTGAACTCGTAAGGTCAGAATTGATAAACCTCACCAAATAGAAGAGCATCAGATAATTACCTATGGACATATAATTCACATTTGATACAAGGATTAGGTGATCATGTAAACATATTTCATTGTTGATAATTGAAGCTTTACTAACCTTGTGGTATTATCGCTGCTACAACGGGACTGCCGCCAGTCTATTACCTCTCGAACATTTGTAATGTGATACAGAACCATTCATCAGCTTATGGAAAGAAATTTCAAGACACTAAATAAAAACATGAGTAATCAAGAGAAATGAATATTGATATGTAAGACATGGAAAATATAGTGAAGAATTACAAAGATAGATGAAAAATAGGTAATGATTCGAGATACATGAGTTCGAAATAAAAAAGAGGAAACATACTGGAATTATATTCCTTCGTTGCTACAATAAAGAAAAACTAGAAGAAAGAAAACTTCATGAAGAATTAATTCTACTATAGGAAGTACTGTAAAGTTTTCCTATCACAAAAGACGCTTATTAGCAGCTAGATCGATACAAAAGAATTCTTCATGTCCTTATACAATCAAATCTACGCTCTTTACATTGTTCTGTCTTGTGCCAACTTTATGGACCAAATCGAGACATTGGCTCTTAGAGACAAGAACATAAAGGACATAACATCCTTGGGATTCCCGGCTATCTATCATGGGACAGGAAGAATCAGAATTCCGTCTGCTGGTATTTTGGAACCCTTTGAAGTCTGGTATGCTGGCAAATATAACAGGAGTCGAATTGACTACTACAATGGTAAGTTTCATTATATACTTTATAGGCTATTTCTCGCTTTTGGTCCCCCAAGTTAGTCAGAAATAAAGGCAGAAATAAAGATTATTTCGATTCAGATTTGTCTCGGTTTAATTCTGGCTTATGTATTTGATAAAATTTTATTCCAATTCTTCACGATGAATTCTATCACATGAGATAAACATAAAAGAATGGGATGATTTTAGATAATTCAGGTTGACCAATAGCACAGCGAAGAATGTTGTGGCTAACATAGTGTTGCTTCAAGCGAAGGCTATTTAAATGGACTGTTCATGGGATATCTATATGAACGAAACCATCCAGCCTCCCAGGCCTAAATTTCAATGATACAATAGATACAGCGGGTGATTATACTTGAAATTCGACCCCACCCATATGAACACGGATATTTCATCATTTAACGTACTTTTCTATCCCAGTTTCCAGCCCTCAACCCAAAATTTTCGTCCCATCCAGTCATTTTGTAAGTAATATGCATTAGACTTGCCCTATTAACCAGCTACCACTGGCAGAGAAACCGTGCATATATAGAAGACGATTCTAGAAATGATAGCAGATTTCATGCCTTAGCAACGCATAGGTACTAAATACGGCCTAAATCTTCCGTAGCTACGGTCATTAGATTTGGTAGCTATGGGTTGCTAAGGGGTACATTCCTACCATGCATTTTGTGTGATAAGATTGAAATTGTGGTAGACTGAAAGCCACAAGGATTGTATTCGGGACAAATCACTCAAAAAACCACGTACACTTTTGGCTACAAATCTTTAAAAATCTTTAAAAAATCAAAAAATCTTTCCAAATTTGGCCTGAAAAATCTTTAAAATAATTGAAAAATCTCCGAAAATCTCAAAAAAACTTAGAAATCTGTAAAAATCTCAAAAAAACCTCGTACACTTTATTTGAAGTAATTTTCCCCTGGGTATTCCTTTAACTTACTTCTAAGAATTGATAATAATCATAATCATCACTACAGGAACCGTTCAGACATACCAACGTGCAGACATTGGAAAATACGGAACGCTATTCGAGGTGTTTCCTAAATACGACTACCGTCATGATAACCATTACCGAGGCTGTTGGAAGAAGAAGGGAAACAAAAAGAAGAGAATAGAACCCCAAGGAATCTTACCTAAGAAAGTCTACTGGCCATTCACTATGGATACTTCTAAGTATAAGGTGAGATGAATTTGATGAATTGATGAATTCCACTCTTTTTTCTTATAAGAGCAATTTTATAAGAACACGAGCCTCGAGTTCTGCCAAATGTTAAGAACGAGCTAAGAACAAGCTGAAGGTGGCTATTTTTGCTCAATATATGAATTATTAGAAGAACCATAAGACTGAGAAATAAATATAAAATAAGCAAATTGGCAGCCAGCTGGTACGTAAGATGGGCCAGGAAAGTGGCAATTTGCAACAACTAATGCAACTGATAGCAAAAACAAGCTTTAGAAGCATTACAAAAGTAGGAACAATTTACGAAAATTTCAGGCTGAAAATTGAGAAATATTTAAGAACAGCCAGCTTCAAATAACATTTACTTGTTCTTATAAAAAAAGATTGTATAGGCTTATAACCTGTAAGGACCATGTAGCACTATTATCTAAACCCTCTCCTATTTGATAATCCATACATTTTGCTACGCTATTTTGTTTATTTGGTATTCCCTGAAGCACGGTGTTTAAAATATCTATTTTGTTCTAAGAAAATGTTTTTCTATTGTAAATGAATAACTTATTCTTGACATATTAATTCATAAGGCATGGTCTAACACGGGTAATTAGATTATATCAGAGCAAGCTGCTGCAATTGACCTATGCCACTACCGGGTCTCGAACTTAAACAAGGACAAGAAGTTAGCACAGTAAGTTTGAGGCATTTACAAGTCAAGGCTTATCCACAGTGAGGCCTATGGTCGCGGAAACCCGAGTTCGAGACCCAGTGGTGGCATATGTCAATAACAGTAGTCTGCTCTGGTATAATTTCATTCTTGAAAAATACACTTATATTTTATGGAATCAAAATTTAAATATTAATCACTTAATGAAAAAATATGTGCAAATATCAAACGTTTTTTGACTGGGCCAGTAACAGATTGGCCTAGTATTAGAAGCTTTTTAAGGATCTTACAGGCAAGGCTTAGAATAGCTACCTATTCATTGAAAACCTATTCAGGCCACCCCAAAAAGCCTTCTTTTAAGTAGGTTTCTACTGTTAAACTATGAATTCTCTAAAAACATTAAATCGAGATAATTTGTGAGCATGAAAATGACCAGAGTAGGACTCAACCCACGAGCTGAAGATTCGTACTCTAGTGCACTACTACTGCAAGTCTAGAGGTCGTGGGTTTGAGTCCTATTTGGGTCATTTTAATTCTCAAAAATTATCTCTATTGATTTTCCAAATCCTACTTCTTCTCAAAAAACGTTCATATTTTCAGTATAAAGGAAAGGCAAAGATGAATGGAAAAATTTGCAACAAATGGGTGGCAAAAATTAACGCATATAATCGGACAGACACTTATACATTTTACGCTACCGATGAGGATGCACCAAAACCAGTTACGTTGGACATGCAAGGCTACGATGTCCTGTTGGTATCTTACTATGATCACTATATTGTGGATTATGGTAAATTTGAAGAGTGGAAATATAATGAAAGTGTGTTCGACACGCCAAAAGGTATATTTGGTTGATTCTCTACCTTATTGGCAATGCATTCTTTTTAGGGGCTAATCATCTCCATGGAGTCAATCCTCAAAAAAAGATATTTGACATGATAGTGACCACTTATCACGACAAGCCTTTGATATTTAGTATGGCAACATTTAGGGAGAGATCCATCTCCCATCATCGGGAAATGAGAAATGTTATTTCTTCCCTATATGTAGCAAACTTCGGATGGAAAAGGAAAAAATACTACTACATATCAAAGGCTTGTCATGATGAGTCGTGATTATCATGTCAAATATTGTGTCAGAAAAAGCCCTAATAAGACCAAATGTATTTACAACGTTGTCGTACTAAATATCAAAGGCTTGTGATGATAAGTGGTGACTATCATGTCAAATACTGCGTCAGAAAAAGCCTTATAAGACCAAATGTATTTACAACGTTGTCGTACTAAATATCAAAGGCTTGTGATGATAAGTGGTGACTATCATGTCAAATACTGTGTCAGAAATAGCCTTGATAAGACCGAATGTACTTACTCAATGAATACGGTGTTTACCATGGAACACACAAAATCTTTCAGCGTAGATGATATTTCAAAGATTAGAAAGCTCTATTAGTAACCATCGTCGAACCTGTAAAAGCGGCCACTTTTAGACCAAGCAGCCGTTATTTGGAGGTGGCCGCTACTCAGAGGTTAATTTGCTATATAGGAAGGCATTTTGGACTTAAAAATTAGTCGCCGTTAACTGAAATTGGCTGCTACTTGGAGGTGACCGTTTTTAGAGGTTCGGCTGTATATTAAGTTTCTTTGGTACTTCGGCAAAATATCTTTTAAGTTTCAATTTGTCTGTTTCACAATTCACTCAGTCAGTCACTCATTCAGTCTCGCTTAGCTTGAAATGAGATTGTAATGCAGAAAGCGTAAAACAAGTAAATGAGTTATAGATTCAGGAAGATATTGCGGTTACATGATATTTGTCTGTATCAGGTTAGGAAAAAGCTGAGAGATTGAGGATGATTTCTAATATTTTCATATTTAACGGTATGAATGCGCTGTTTATTAATGTTGTAAAGTGCTACATTATAGCTGTATTGAAGTATTGTTGATGTTTAGTCTGGCATATTGGCAAAAATAAGTTTACTTTGTTTATTTACGTATTGACTATCTATCCTCCTATGAGGACTTGCTTCTCCAACTACAATTCATATTCAGTCTGTAAAAGTTCTAGCACTTGAAGTATATAAAACTCTTAACGGCCTTAACCCGCCTTTTATGCAGGATTATTTCTTACCGAAAATAACAGGTCACAACCTTCGAGTTAAAGTGCTCTTGCAATTCCAAAGGTTAAAACTACTACCTATGGAATTAAATCAAACATTTTTCAAGGGCCAAAAATTTGGAATGCACTTCCTGATGCAATGAAAATGGCGCACAACATAAAAGATTTCAAAGATCTTATAAAAACTTGGTTTTTTGAGAACAAATGTTCCTGCACATTTTATAGTAGATGACTTGTCTGATGCAATCCTTAAAGATGCTTTATGTTAGTCTAAATTAGTGAAGTTGCACTAGTGCTTAAACTAACATTAAATAATATATGCAATACAATACAATACGATACAATACAATACAATACAATACAATACAATAACTTAACCTTCCTAGAATATAATCCGACCTGGGTGAAGAAGAACCTTGGTTACCTGAAATTTTTCCCGAAGGAACGTTGGAAACATTTCTGAACTCTGATTACCGTATTTTTGGGTTAATAGGGACAGGAAGATGAATAGGGACAAAAAAGGAACAAAGATTGTAGACTTCGAAAATTAAAGAGAGCCTTCTCATTTTCACACAATTTGATCTTTATATCGTACATACTGTTGGGTCACAATCAGAAACCCGTAAACTAATCTTCAATGTCAATAATCTGTTTTCGTTTTTGTCCCTATTCACTTTCCTGTCCCTATTCACTAAAAACTACGGTACTTATATTATTTTTATTACTCATGTTGTTATTAACTATGGTTGGCCTTAATTAGCCTTGTGCTACCAGCCACGCCAACCTTAAACAAAGAATTTATGATTATCATTATTATCAATATCACTAAAACCACATTCAATAAATACAGATAAAATAAATATTTACAAGATACTGTACAGTTATCATAGCTTTCGGTTATACAACCTTCTTCAGTGTCTGACACTGAGGAAGGTTGTATAAACAAAAGCTATGATAACTATACAGTTCTTGTAAATATTATCATTACTTTTATTATTATTATTATTATTATTACACAGAGGTAGACTTCAGAAAAAACACATATCTTTTTCTGAAGTCTACCTCTGTGTATTCCGCTCTGCCTAAGGCATAGAGCACTGTATTCATCCAGAATAGACAAGCGAAATAACATATTATCATTATTAATAGAGTGAGACGAAAGAAACTCAAGTATTTAAGTTGTTACTTCAAGTTTCATGCTTTAATCGCAATCCTCAGACAACTAAAACATACTCGTGAATATTGATTTTAAATAGCAAATTGTAATTACGTCGATTCAATTAATATTGTTATTAGGTGTTGTCCCTCGGGAAGTTGCAGATGTAAAATTTGTTTTCGTGTCGGCATTTCGAGATTAGTTCTGTTCGTTTGTTTAGCGTCTTCTGTTTGTCGGCGTTGATTATGTGGAGTTTTTCGGTTAGGCAAAGGTCGCATTGTTTCGTTTCGTTGCTGTAGGCCCGTGCTCTTTGGGAAATAGACCAGATGATTTTGTAGCCTTTTCCGCTCCTTTTCAATTTCCAGATGTATTTGGAGAGTTCTGTACTGTTTTCGTGTTTCTCGTGTCGGAAGGTGCTTGTGTGGTTATTGTATCTAGTTTTGAATGTTTGTTCAGTGAGACCGATGTACGTTTTGTTGTTGTTGCTGTTGTTGTTGTTGTTGTTGTTGTTGTTGCTGTTGGTGTTATCGTTGCCAGTGATGTTGTTAATGATGTTATTTTCTTCCTCTATTTCGGCTTTGTAAACAACGTTGGTTTCCTGGCAGTTTCCTCTAAGGGGGCATTTATCCTTGTTCCGGCAGTTACACGGCTTATCCTTTTCCTCCTCCTTCCCTTTCAATATCTTTTGGTTGTGAGCTTTTATGGCACTGAGCATGTTGGGCATACAGCTGTAGCTTACTTTCAGCGTGTTCTTGTTAAAGATCTTGCTCAATTTTGACCTGGGAGGGAAGTGTTTGGCGATTAGTCTGAGAAAGGTTCCTCCGATGTTTTTTTGGATGTTTTGGCTGTATGGTGGATTGAACCATATTATCTTACGCTGCCTGCTTTTCTTATTGCTTGGTAGGGGTGTTCCGCCGGATGTTGTTTCGTAGGAGAGGTTTTCTGCGTAGCCGCTTGATTTTAATGCATTTTCGTAGTAGGGTGCCGAGTTCCGGAATATTTCTTCGTCATAAGATGTACATCATTGTACATCAACAAGGAATCAAACCACCCACCTACTATTATTAAGAATCTACCGGCTTCAATTTCAAGACGGGTCTCAGACAATATTCCGGAACTCGGCACCCTACTACGAAAATGCATTAAAATCAAGCGGCTACGCAGAAAACCTCTCCTACGAAACAACATCCGGCGGAACACCCCTACCAAGCAATAAGAAAAGCAGGCAGCGTAGGATAATATGGTTCAATCCACCATACAGCCAAAACATCCAAAAAAACATCGGAGGAACCTTTCTCAGACTAATCGCCAAACACTTCCCTCCCAGGTCAAAATTGAGCAAGATCTTTAACAAGAACACGCTGAAAGTAAGCTACAGCTGTATGCCCAACATGCTCAGTGCCATAAAAGCTCACAACCAAAAGATATTGAAAGGGAAGGAGGAGGAAAAGGATAAGCCGTGTAACTGCCGGAACAAGGATAAATGCCCCCTTAGAGGAAACTGCCAGGAAACCAACGTTGTTTACAAAGCCGAAATAGAGGAAGAAAATAACATCATTAACAACATCACTGGCAACGATAACACCAACAGCAACAACAACAACAACAACAACAACAACAACAACAACAGCAACAACAACAAAACGTACATCGGTCTCACTGAACAAACATTCAAAACTAGATACAATAACCACACAAGCACCTTCCGACACGAGAAACACGAAAACAGTACAGAACTCTCCAAATACATCTGGAAATTGAAAAGGAGCGGAAAAGGCTACAAAATCATCTGGTCTATTTCCCAAAGAGCACGGGCCTACAGCAACGAAACGAAACAATGCGACCTTTGCCTTACCGAAAAACTCCACATAATCAACGCCGACAAACAGAAGACGCTAAACAAACGAACAGAACTAATCTCGAAATGCCGACACGAAAACAAATTTTACATCTGCAACTTCCCGAGGGACAACACCTAATAACAATATTAATTGAATCGACGTAATTACAATTTGCTATTTAAAATCAATATTCACGAGTATGTTTTAGTTGTCTGAGGATTGCGATTAAAGCATGAAACTTGAAGTAACAACTTAAATACTTGAGTTTCTTTCGTCTCACTCTATTAATTTAGCTCTATCTTTATGATATCGAGCACTCTGCCGCCCAGAATAGACGATATTGCATATATTATCATTATTATAATTTTAGTGGCAAAGAGAGACAAATGGTGCCAAACTGTCCCAAAAAGAGCAGGAGAGGCCGGATATCGTTCGTTGAACCCGATGGGGGATTTCATGGATGAGGACAACAACTACAACCACTTTGAATCAAAGTTTCAGAAATACAAAGAAGAATTCAATAAAGAATACACGGCAGAGGAAGAATATCGGAAGAGAATGCACATTGCTAGACATAACATGAGGTAGCTTTATTATGTCATTATGAAAAAAACTTTTAAATTCGATTTTGATTATAATTTCATGGATCAATAATTAACCATAGTTAGATCAGTCGACCCTTCTTCAAAGTGTCCTGGGTCCGAGACGACCCTCAGACCTTTACCACGGAGTGCGAGGAGAGAATTTGATAGCTTTCTGCAATTCGAGGCAGAAAAGCAAAAGGAATCACGAGGTGGGGTCACATCGAGAGGAAGAACCAGGGCCGCACTGCTCAACTGGTTTACCTATTCAATGGGTCTATTGTGCCTTAAGCATTATATAACAAATAAATTACAAAGATAGTAAGCATATTTACCTATCAATTATCAACGCACTGTTTCAAAAGTCTACCTATTCAGTGGGCCCTTTGTGCTTTGCACATAAACAAATTAATTACAAAGATGGTAAGCATATTTGCCTATCAACTATCAATGCCCTGCTTCAATTAGTCTACCTTTACATTGAGTCCTGTTTGCTTTGCACTTAAACCAATACCTTACTAAGATATTACAGTATTTGCCTATCAAGTATCAATATACTACTTCGATAAGGCTAACTATTCAGTGGTACCTTTGTGCTTTGCACATTAACCAATACTGTACGAAGATAGTAAGCGTATTTGCATATAACTATCATTGCCCTGCTCTAATTAGTCTACTTATTCAGTGGGTCCCTTTTTCTTTGCACATAAACCAATACATGACGAAGACAGTAAGCGTATTTCTATATCATTTAAGAAATCATTAATCGAGGTAATTTGTGGGAATGAAAATGACTTGAGTGGGACTCGAACCCACGACATTCTCACGCAAATCCTTTAACAAATATGTATCTTTCTAGATACATCCACTCCATGAACAGAAGACAGCTTGGGTTCAACCTTAACGTCAACCACTTTGCAGACATGTCTGAGCATGAATACGGTTCACACAGGGGGTTATCATTTGATACTCTTGAAGAGATTGAAGAGTTCGAGAAACACATTCCTGTTTTATCTCTGGACAACAACGAGCAATTCATCTACCATGCCCCAATCGAAGAGAAAAGAGAGCATTCAATAAGACACTATGAGATGGCCTATCCTCCTGAAAGCTCAGGCTTTTCATCAAAGGACGAAGGATCTGGTTCGGGCAGCAATAATGAAGATTTACAAGATATAGATTCATCAAATACCTATCCTGGTGAAAATTCTGGGCTTATTCAAGAGGAAAATGGGTCCGGTACAGCAGAATTTGTTAACGACTCACAAATTGATGGAAAAGAGATAATATGGCATGATTCAAGAACAAATAAATTGAGGAGCTTAGCTACAAATACTGATAGAAGTTCTGGACATTATTCCGGAGATAGTTTATCTTGGTCTGATGAAAATTCTGGATCTTTTCAAGTGGAAACTAGTTCTGGCACATCAAACTTTTTGAATGATAAACTAGATGATTATAAGGAAAGAGAAGTGTATAATTCAGATGGAAATATACCGAGCAGATTTATGGCTGATTCTGCCAAAAATGAAGACAGTAGACCTGGCTCTGATGAAAACTCCGGGCTTCTCCGAGTGAAACAAGGTTTTGGTCCAACAAAATCCTTGAATGATCTACTTGAGAAAGAAGGACAGGTTGATGATTCTGATAGATACGTTCAAGATAACTTTATAGCTGATACTGGCGAAAATAAAGACAGCAGTCTTAATTCTAATGAAAATCTTGTGCTTCTTCGAGTGGACCAAGGTTCTGGTCCAACAAAATCCTTGAATGATCGACCAGAGGTTGAGAAGGAAGGAGAGGTTGATAGTTCTGATAGATACGTACAAGACAACTTTATGGCTGATACTATCGAACATGAAGACACCATTCCTACTTCTGATGATAATGTCGGGCTTTCTCCAGATGGAAATCGCTCCGGAGAGACAAAATTCAGGAGTGGTCAGCTAGCAGCTGAAAATGAGAAAGAGGTACATAATTCTGAAGAAACTACACCGAATGACTTTGACACTGATCCTAAAGAAAACTCGAAGGATGAACCAGCAGAGAGTGGATCTGGTCTTCCAAACTCAATCAATCATCAACTAACAAACAATAAAGAGAGAAAACCAGAGATAAGTGGTCTGAACCAGTATGACAGGACATCATTAATATCTGATCAAGCTGCAAAAAAATCTAACCTTAACTCAAGAACAACTTATCTAGACACTTCAAGAAATGTCAACGAGTCATCGAGCAATGGAGAGATACCATTGACTCTAGTCTCCAATGCACATGTAGATAGAGGTTCTATTAATCGTGATGGCCAGAGTTCTAGACTTTTTACTAAAAGCATTTCAGGCAAAAACGTGTATGTAGATATAAACAATAATTATTCCAAAGCAATGCTGGAAATTCCATCTAAGAATGATATGAGTAACAGAGATGCAATTGAGTGTAATACTAATGCAAACAATGCAAAGGATAAGAAAAACTATGTGAAATCCGAATGGAAACCAATTGGAAGAGAGAAGTCAGAGAATAAAACGACGAATAAGGATATTAATGAGGATAATGCTAAAGCCAGTATGGACATTTTAAATGCTGAATGCACAGGCAATAATTGTAATCTGATATTGAATAGCACAGAAGACGTTAGTAATACAACTTATATAGCTGAAGAGAGAGACAGAACGTTCGAGACGGTAGAAATAAAACCATCATCAAAGAGTAATGATTCCATACCTCGACAGAGAAATCACATTTCTAACTCCACAAATCTTGATTTTGATGACATCTGGAGCTCTCAGCTTGGAAAATCTGCTAAGCCATTTTTCATGTATGGTGTTGACGAGATTGAAGGCGATTCTTCACAGCCAGTAATAAGAACCTACGAGAATGATTTTTATTTCAAAGATGATTCTCGGTTTCCTAAAGAGTTTAGACATTGGGGTGAGAAAAGACATAAGAAAAAGAGGAAGAAATATCATCAGAAACGAAAGTTGAAACCGTCAAAAAAGAAACCTCCGGATGATATACCTGAAAGTCTTGATTGGCGAGATTACGGTAACTCCTTGTTCTTGAATTGCTTCTAATATCAATGAAATACCTCTATTCGAGTTAGGTTACTATTGGAAAGAATGACTGGAGCTGAATTCAGTGAAAGTTGAAATTTCCAAGATACTAGGAGGGCCTCATACTACTTTATATGTGTATAATATAGGCTGCCATGCTGGAGACAGGGCCTAGCTATAATCAGGAAAACTTTAGAAATTAACTCACTCACTCATAGATTCAAAAATTAACTCACTCACTCATAAATCTGAGCAATAAAAACACACAAGAACCTCTTACTTCTATAGGTAGTGATGTAGGGTATGATACTGTGCCCCTGCTATTGATATTTGATAGTTGATAGGCAAAAATACTTACTATCGTCGTTAGGTATTGGTTTATGTGCAAATCACATAAAGCCCTCTGAATAGGAAGCATAATCGAAGCAGTGGATTGATAGTTGATAGGCAAATACACTTGCTATCTTCGTAAGGCATTGGTTTATATGCAAAGCACAAAGGGCCCACTGAATAGGTAAACTAATCAAGGAGAGCGACCCTCGTCCTTTCTTTCGATATGACCGCACCTCGGGAATCCTTTTGCCTCTTTGCCTGAAATTACAGAGAGCTGGCAAATTCTCTCCTTACACTTTATGTGACAGGTCTGAAGGTGGTTTCGGCTAGCACTTTCAATTGAAACTCACTCACTCACTCACATACTGCTATATGTTGTGATGTAGTGTATGCTACTGTACCCCTGCTAGAAACAAGGCCTGGCCTTAGTAAGTTCACCATGAGAAGCAGACACTCACTCAGCTGCTCAGCTGTGTGGTTTTTACCTTGAATGATGTTCATATCGTTGCTGTTCACTTGCTATGTAAGGTAGCAAGACTGCAGCTATGGATGAGTAAGGTAAACTTTATCCTAGGAGAATTTAGTTTAAGACAAGGAGCTTAGTGGAGGATCAGGTTCTCTTACTTCTAACAGGGCCTAATGTAGCTTGGAATTAGTTAGCAAAATCAAATTTGATCAAGTTTCCCAGCATGTTTTCCACTTCAAAACAAGAAAGTCGCGGTGGGAAAGCTCGGTTTTTTTATACCACTAGTAACTATACCATACATACTAAAGGATTCTTAATATCTTGAAGATCTCTTACTGAATTTCTTGGTACTTCTTCTTCAGGTGCAGTTTCTCCAATCCAGTCCCAAGGCATCTGTGGATCTTGCTGGTCGTTTTCCACTGCTGCTGCTGTTGAGAGTGCCAATTTTCTAAAGGTAATAACTTCAAATAATAACAAGATAGACCTATATATAACGCTTTTTGCTATGCGTCTGACACTCATCAGCACAGCAGCAAGTCAGGAAGAGAACGAAAGGGAAACCCTGTGAATTATTGCACCAAAATCGATTCACCGCAGGGTATGATAATTTGTTTCATTTCAGGTTCCATTGTCGTTTTAGAATTAAGAACCTTTTTGTTACTAAAAAGAGAATACTTCCAAAATCAAAGTCACAAGATAATTGTTTGAACTCTTTGAGCTGAAAATCTTTCAATTTTCATGGCTTAGGGGTTGGGATGGACGAGTGGTTAGATCACTTGACCCTTGATTGAAGGATTCCGGGTTCGAAACCACCTCCAGACCTGACATAGAGTGTGAGGAGAGAATTAGCCAGCTCTCTGTAATTCCAGGCAAAAAGGCAAAAGGAATCACGAGGTGTGGTCACATGGAGAGGAAGGACCAGGGTCGCACTGCTCGATTAGTTTACCTATTCAGTGGGCCCTTTGTGCTTAGCACATAAACCCATACCTTGCGAAGATAGTAAGCGTATGCGCCTATCAACAACAACTTCCTTTTATTAGTTTGCATTTTAGTTCTGCTATACTAGTAAATAAGTAAATGAATTCATGCTATTCTAATTGCTTTCTTTCGTCGGTATGCACTTACATTCATTTTTTCATGTTCCCTGGCAGATGCAATAGTGAATGGGATGGCAACTATTTCATTTCCTAGACCAATTTTTTCATTATTATAACCCGATGTTGTTTCTTTTTCAGAAAATTAAGAAAACTAAGAAACTTCTTCAATTTTATGAAATCTTCAAGATTTTTTAACAAATTTTTTAATAACGATTTTATATTGTTTCGCTTGTCTATTATGGATGGATACAGTGTCCTATGCCATAGGCAGAGCGGAATACACAGAAGTAGACTTAAGAAAAAACACATATCTTTGTTGTAACTCTGAGTTCCACGCATTCATGCGATCATCAGACATACGAGTTGCCATCATATTCACTATTACATCTGCCAGGGAACATGAAGAGCTGAACGAAAGTGCATACTAAAGAAAGTAAGCAATTAGAATAGCGTCAGAGTTGTCTGTTGATCGCATGAATGCGTGAAACGCAGAGTTGCAACCAAGATATATGTTTTTTCTAAAGTCTACCTCTGTGTAAGAACGATTTTATGTATATATGACAATTTTAGGGAATGAAATGAAAATTTGAAAAATAATTCACTTGGTTTCATATTGTTTTGGCCTCTACCCTATATTACCCTTATGACCAAGTGATGTTTTTTTAAATTTCAACTAAAGTTCATTTTCAGACTGGAAAGCTAATGAAATTATTCATTTCAAAATTATTTTTAATCAAGATTTTATGTATACAACAATTTGTAGACTATATTACTCTTATGACCGAATGTTGTTTTTTGAATTTCACACAAAATTCGTTTCCAGACTGGCAAATTAAGAAAGTTATCCGAGCAACACTTGATCGACTGCACCTGGTATGTGCCTCACTCTAAAGATGGAAATCACGCATGCATGGGAGGCTGGACATGGAAGTCATTTGCATACATCAAACAATTCGGAATAGCAACAGAAGACTCATATGGAAAATATGTTGGAATGGTAAGGAAGTACGCTTCAAGTTGAGTAGGTCGTCATTCAAACTATCAAAACCAAAGCTGTATTTCATTCCATAAAAATGTCAATCTTACCTGAAATAATCCATGACTTGAGGCTGCATATGCAATCCAAATAATTTTCTCGAATAAGAAAGCATCTACCTTTAGGAAATTAGGATAGCTTTAGATTCAAGGCAACTCTACAAGGGGTGAAGGAGTGTACTAAAAATAGAGGAGCACGAGTATAAAGAGCCAACAAAGATGCACCCTGTTATATAAGGGTAGGAATTTATGCCCTTCAGTGAAATTGAGAATATCAAACAGTTACATCGACATTCGTGTCCCCTCTTCGACCTAAGTCAAAGAAAAGTCAAACGGCAAGAAATAAAACTAGGGACACTTTCAGATATTAATTTTACAAGCACTACTTTTGACTGAGAAGTAGAGGGATACGTGGGGCACTGCTTCCACAGCACGATCATACAGCACTAATCCGCCACTGACAAACTGAATGTCGCAAAAACCAGGCTGCCTAGTTTCTTATAGGTTGAGATGAAATAGATGAAGAATTTGAAAATATATTTTCAGCAGGACAGCCACTGAATTTTCATTAAATGTCAAATCTTTCCAATCAAAATCATTATATGAAGCAATATGAATTTTCAAGCTGAAATATGTAATCTTTGAGTATAGGTGTGAAACTGTCTTGCAGGCTTAAGTTTTTTTATACGTCAGTTTCTAAGTAGTGTTAGTACTGTATTTTCAATCCTGAAAGGTGAAATGAAGATTCATCTTCAATTGTATCCCCTTGAAAGTTCTCCTTGGTGTCTAAATCTATCAGCACAGGGTGCTATAGCATACTTCTACATCTGGCAGGCTGTATTTTCTTATTACAAGTCAGTTTCTAAGTGATGGTATAGGGGGTATAGTATCATAACGGAACTTAATTCTTCTATTTCAAGGAGAGCAGTTGCAAAACGAAGAACATAACTTCTGGAGCCACGATAGACAGCTTCATGAAAGTGAAGGCGAATGATGCAAAAGCATTGAAAAAAGCAATCGCAGTTTATGGACCTGCGACAGCTTCTATCAATACAGAAACGAAGACTTTGAAATTCTACAGCAGTGGCATTTATAATGATAAGGAATGCAGTAAGTGTAATAATGTATAATCATTAATATAGCCAGAAAAATCGGACCGGTAACTTGCACCCTCTGAATTAATATTCTAGAACTAATATCTTGGGTACTCATTTACCGACCTCTGACAGATGGACAGCTGAGTTTGCTGACGGCTTGTAGTTCATGATTCCAACCGTTCGTGAATTCGAACCCACGAAGGTAACCCATCAGGGATTTTAAATCCAGCACCTTAACCACTGGTAACATCAACGGTAGATATAACGACTTAGATAAAGTTATAAGCACTGATTGGCAGGAAAGAGACAGGAAACTACACTTTCATCTCAGAGATGAAAGTGTAGTTTCCTGTCTCTTTTCTACCAATCAGTGCTTATCTATGCTTTACTTCAATGTATTGAGCACTATCTTCTCAGAACCAATACACTGGCTTTATAGATAAAGTTATATTCACGCAGAAATTTGGCACGTTCTGCTGTTCATGTATGTTCTTTGTCCAGCTAGAAACATATTGTGATTATCCCAACTAAGTGAGATAGCTCGGCTTACTGGTTTAACTCATCTCAGTGAACAGGGCCTAAAGATTATGTTGTTCTTTTTCCAGCTGGAAACACGGACCACTCAGTACTGATTGTGGGGTATGGAGAAGCGAATGGGAAACTGTTCTGGATTGTGAGGAACTCCTGGGGAACAGCGTGGGGAGAGAGAGGCTACATCAAGATTGAGAACGGAAAATGTGGACTGTTGAAGAAGCCATGGGTGATCATCAATAGACATAGAAAGACACTGCCTTGGACGAAGAAGAATCAGTCTGGGTAATGCATGTGCAGTACAGTGGAGGGTGTGCAATACGATGGAAGATATTCAGTACAGCAAAGGGTTATCATCAGGATTGTGGAGAGATACCATGAGTGCTGTGGAGAGATACCATCAGTACTGTGGAGGGGTATCATCAGCACTTTGAAGTGGTACCATCAGTACGACGGAGGAATATCTTCAGCACGACCTATGATATTCCACATTACTGAATACCCTCCATCGAGCTGATAGCACCTCTCCAAAGTACTGATGATATCTCTCCACAGTATTGATGGTACCCCAACAATACACTAATGACAACCCTCTACCCTACTGATGGTATCTCTCCACAGTACTGATGTTATCTCTCCAATACTAAGGATACAGTACTGTGGAGGAGTACCATTAGTATGACGGATGGATATCTTCAGCACGGTGAAGGGTTGTAGTGGAAGGACATCATCGGTACGGTGGAGGAGTATCTTCAGTATGACGAAGGATATACCACTGTACTGAATAATCTCCACCGTACTGATGGCATCTCTCTATAGTACTGATTGTACCCCTACAATGCACTGATGATACCCTTGAACGTACTAATGGTATCTCTCCATAGTACTGTAGGTATCCCTTGGACTTGTCCAATTCTCTTCAGTGAAAAAAACCAAAACCAGAATATACCTCTGCTAAGGAAAGAGCGAGAAAGCAGAAGAGTATCTTCTGTTGATATTTTCTTTCCTCCTTCCCAAAGGCTTTCTCTTCTTTCCTACGCAGCAGTAGTGTAATGTTTGTGTATAAACGCGGGAGAGACTCGAGCAAGTCCAGGTATCTCTCCCTAGTACTGATGGTACCTATCCAAAGTACTGATGGTATCCCTCCAATTTACTAATGATACCCCCTCCACAATATTGATGGAATCCCTACCATCTATTGATGATAACCCTCAACTGTATTGATGATATCCCTCCAATTATCTGATGATATCCGTCCAATATTGATGGAATACTGAACAGAATATCCTCCTATGTACCTTCCACGAAAAAGAACGAAGAGAAACAACAATGAGTAGACTAAATTCAGAACCCAAATGAAAGCAAGGTCTTAAAACTTGTTCTCCTTATAAAATTTCAAGTAGTAGTAACGAGTTTTTTATCACAGATACAAGATACACATACACTGTAAATAATACGGATTTCAATTTTATATTCTTCCATTAAAACTTTCAATACATCATTAACACAGAGCTTTTTGGTTATTTTTGTGCTGAGGTTGTTAATCGAAATTCTAAACTTTTATGCATTGTTTACATGTGCTATATTAGGAGGCTTTATCTACAATTGCAACCAGAGGAATGTCCGTGCAGTATTGTGGAGGATGTTCAGTACTGTGGAGACAAGCACAAATACTTTGGGTATCATATATACAGTGCCTATTATTTCCCTCCACAGTACTGAATATCATCCAGAGTGCAGATGGTACCTAAAAGTGCTGATGATATCCCCCACACTACTGAATATTTTCAATTGCTCCGATTTTTCTCGCCAAACTAAAGTTCTGTACCATGCAAAAATCGTTTCTAATTACTGGAACGTATGACGATAAGGAAAATGTCATCCTTTTACTTGCTGTAAGATTTTTATCAGACTTTCTGACATAGATCACAAAATAAAAACTGGATCGAGCATCTGTCGTTCTGAAATGAAGTCATTCGCGGCCATATTGGTAGGTTCAATTTCAATACATTGAGATTACACTTCGGAGTGTCTTTTTCTATGATGATTGTTGGAATGTTATGAATGATCAGCATGAAACTAAATTATCTTGCAGCTATTGTTAACAAAGAATAAAGTAAAATATTATTTCTTTTGCAGCCATATTGGGAGGCCAAACGCAAGCTGAAGCAATTGGCTTCAAACGTTTGACTCTAGACAAAACAGAATGCTCAATCTGGTCTTAATTTTGAGGTCAGTGCTTTCTACAAGGTAATGGCAAAGGAAACGTTTAAAGCATAATTTTAGTTGTTGTCAAACAGCGTATGGTTTTATAGAAATCTGGCGTTGTCGATCTTGGTATTCTAACTCTCAATTTATTTGGACAAACAATTTATTTCGTTAAGACGGGGATTGCCGAGTGGTTAGATCACTTGACCCTTGTTCAAAGTGTCCCGGGTTCGAAACTACCTTCAGATCTGTCACAACGTGTGTGGAGAGAATTGGCCAGGTCTCTGCAATTCCAGGCTAAAAGGCAAAAGGAATCACGAGGTGTAGTCACATCGAGAGGAAGGACCAGGGTCGCATTGCTCGATTAGTCTATCTATCCAGTGGGCCCTTTGTGCTATGCCCATAAAGTAATACCTTACAAAGATAGTCAGTGTATTTGCCTATCAACTATCAATGCACTGCTTCGATTAGTCTACCTATTCAGCGGGCCCTTGTGCTTTGCCCATAAACTAATACCTTACGTAGATAGTAAGTGTATTTTAGTATCAACTATCAACTATCGACAACTTAATATTCAATAATAAACTCTAATTTCACCTCTAACTGTAGCAACATTACTTTTTCATAGAACTATCAGGCCTCCAACCACCTTTAACAAACCGTTTCAGTTTCTTCTCTTCAAAACTGCCAAGTTTGACATCATGAGCTTCCCGCAGACACTTTAAGACACTTTCATCCATCAACTCATTCAATAACTTCCCATCTATTTGATTTTCCAAACAAAACGAAGCAAAGCTCTTCAAATTCACGGAGTTCATCCTAGTATAGACATCCTGAACTGACCAATCATCAGGCTCATTTGCACCAGTAGCCTCGCTATCAAACACCCTCCAGCCTCGCACGTAAAACCGAAGTTTCTTGGCCTGAAATAAAGTTAGGCCTAAATCAGCCACAAATTCTTCCTCTTCTATATCCACAATTAACTCCCCATTTATTTGATTTTCTTGGAATGTTTCTTTGAATTCAGATAATTTGAGCTTGTCTAATATATTTGATACTCCCTCCTCAGTTTCTTTTGCGATTTCTTTCATACAATTATTCTCGCTTTCTGCCGAAAAGTTCTCGTAGTCCCCCGTATCCGTTTCTGAAGTCGAAAGTTCTTTATCTTCATTCAAGCATTTCACAACTTCATCCTTATCACTTTCCTCGGGTATTGCAGTTACTGGAATTTCACTGAGAGTTTCAGGTGTTTTCAAACTGTTTGTTATATCCTTTATATTTGCATTATTATCAACATTGTTATTAAATTCTCCTTGATTATTTTCAGCACTAGTGTCTCGTCCAGGTTTTGGAACAATACCATAGATTGGTGCTTGGATCGAGCCCATCAAATCTCCTGCTAGCAAGCTAGTTGCAGGACATGATTTTGCTGTCTCCAGTTTCCGTTTGCTGAGATCACTCGACTCGTCATAATTTGAGGCACTTCTACCCCGTCTTGGCAAAGGAACCGGAGGAGTCCGCTTCGCCTTCTTCGGTAGGGCCGGTTTCTCTTCTGTATCTGTACTTGTTACTGCTACACTTGACGTGACTTTTGTAGTACCGTGTCCTGAGCCGGAAATTCCTGAGCCGGAAGTTCCGGATCCAGAGACTCCTTGACCGGAAATCCTTGACCCGGAAATCTTTGACCCGGAAGTCTCGGAACCAGAAATCACTGTTCCGGAAGTTCCTGATCCGGAGCTATTTTTGGTATGGAATCCCTCATAAACATTTCGGGTTTCTTCCGCAAATTTGTCAAGCGAAAATACCGATCCCTGTTCGGATTTTACCGATTGATAATCAGAGCAGACTGAAGCCTCGTCCGACTTAGCTGATTGTTCATCCGAATCATCAAGCAACGAAAAAAAACCACCATGCGGTAAGTCGGATCCTAGCGTTTCCGGAATATGCCCGTCATAATCATCATAAGGAGGATCATGTTCGATAGATTTTTCAAAATGCTTCGGGCTCGACGGGTTTAAAGATTGCCTCGAAGAATATGGAGATTTTCGCAACGAATCGTCAATGCGAGCTGGCAAACTTCTACTCGAGGTGGCGTGCGATATCTTCGGGGGTTTAAGGGGCACTTTAGGGGGGACTTTAGGGGCAGCTCTCTTTGCATCTCCTAACGTCCAGTCTACATAGCTGTATTCATTACCCTTCACGTTATTTCTTGTTTGCTTTGAGCGATGAGAACTTGGCCTATCGATCCAGTCTGGAATTTTCTCGTAACCGTCATCGCTGTCGTAGTCGGGGCCCGGATCAAGAAATGTGTCCGGGTTTGCCACTTCATATTCATCATCTGAACATGCCTCCTTTTGACATGAAATTGCTTTATCATTCGAAATTTCACCAATTCGATTCGAGTGTGGGTCCCCACGATGCGGACGCGTTTCAGGATCCCCAACACTTTCAGTAACCACTGGGTTTTCCCTGCTGTCGATGGATGAAACGGACATATTGTCCGGTGATGAACAAGACACTGTTTCTCGGCCTTGAGACGTCCGGGAACTCGAGCCGGTATTCAATGACGGTAGATCCGGCGAGTGGAGCGCCATGATGAATTGTGTGTCGATGTAAGACCGGAAATCATCTCCAAAAGAAACGTCCGACGATACTGACCTAAAAGAAAAGAGGAAAAACGCAGTTAATAGAGTGTGAACACTTTGCTTTGCACAGGGCTAACTCGGGACTGTACATAATTTTGAGTAACTGCAATGGCACGAAGTCCACTAAATTTGATATCATTGGACTCCCTGTGGTCTCCTGGTTCTATTTGTGTACAATTAGTGTACATTAGACCAAACCTCTGACATTACGAGCAGGAAACAAAATCAACAACCCAAACATTGCCCGTTTCCTGAAGCTTGAGTTTATCTTGCTACAAACGAAAGTAAAGGCTGCCATAAAACTCTGGATTGTTTTGCTCGCATTTAGCCAAAACAACGTTTTTAGGAATCAACAGAGATCACAAGAGCGATAGAATGATATTTTTAGTTATTTTCATGAAATAAACGTGAATTGTTCAGGTGATTTCCGCTCCCCCTGTTTGATTCTATAATTCCTTTTCGTCTTCCTGGTGTGCTAAAATGTGTAATCTTTCCAGAGTAAATCTGCTTTTTAAGCTGATTATAAGGATTACATTAGAGCTGTTCGTTTCTCAAGTCCATTGCAACCAATTTTCATTTGACTTAAATTGTTTTCCACACAGCCAAGAGCAAAGCTTCGCTGTTGGTGAGAACAGTGAGTTTATCAGCCTCAATTCAGATTTCTAGGTAATGAAATATTTAAAGATAGATTCTAAGGAAAAATACTTTTTGCATGATTTCAAGGGGTTTAGTATTAATCATATAATTTACAGGTGAAAGGTTCATAGTTGAATTCGGTTATAATCACACTGACCCTTCGCAAATTTCAATCTGTTGAAAACCTTATAAACAAACTATGTTTACAGTCACTTCACATTCACAACCCATATATAGCTAATCACCCTTCCAACAAACTGCAAAATACCTTATCGGCCCTTTTTACGCCGGCCCTAAATGGCGTTAATTTTCGTCCTGCGGCGGAATAAGGGCCGGCGTAAAAAGGGCCGGCGTTAAAAAGGCCAAAATTTTACAAATTTTCTCAAAAAGCGGCATTAATTTTTTGTTATATTTTTTACTGACATGCACCTTATTTTAGGCTTTATTTGGATATAGTAATGTATATTTAACCAAAATAAGAAGAGAACCAGCAACAAAACAGAAAGTGAACTACTATAGATTAGCAAAGTTAATGTTCTTTAGTTTAAAAGTTACTAAATCATATGTCTATGTCCTGAAATGGGTTTTCGCACAAATGGGATAGGATTCAGGCTTCGGTAACTGCCTCAGTAATGTGTGCCTTCCTAAAGCCGGAGAGAATGAGCTCTATATAGATTCCTTTAAGTGTTTATACATTTCAATGATTTGAGAGATGAGACTAGGGAGGATCAGTGTGAATATGAGGTGGAAGAAGACGCCATCGAAGTGCAGTCGGACGAAGAGGTAGATACAGAGTGCACCGAGAAAGAGACGATCGTAATTGACTAATTTTTCATGATAGTAGCTAATTTCTTATCTTTTTCAAAGGATAAAACACGTCTGTAAAATATAGTTTTAAATTTTTTCTCTCCTTGGTCTTTGTTTGGCAAAAAACGCGGCCCTAAATGGCGTTAAAGCAGATTCTTGGGGTGGCGGAATTAGGGCCGGCGTAAAAAGGGCCGGCGTTAAATTAGGGCCGTCTCTTATTACAGTTTCATGCAGGAGAAAAGAGAAGTATCTTCTAAAGCATATCTTCTTCTGACGCTAGGAAATGATTCCACTCGATATTCATTTCACTTAACAGTACATGAAAGGCACTGCTTAATATCGTAATAAGTGAATTGGGTCACGGGGATAGATGCTCTCGATTATACAGCAATATGCCTTGAAATTTGCATTGTTCCCTTTCTAATATATGATGTTGATGCATTTTCTCCTAATTATTGATGAGAAATCAAAAAAAGAAATGCTTTACTGTTCCATTTTTAATTATACTACTATCATCATAATTTAACTATACTATCATCATAATCTCGTATTCATTATTTTCTATTATGTTTGAATAACCTCGTTTGAGTGTGGAACATCATTAGAGCACATGCTTCTTTTTAGGCCGCTTTTTACATGCTTCAACACTTTTTTGTTTGGTATGGTTCATTTGAATTTCATGTGAAATGAAGTGTCTCGAACAGGAGCCATTGTTATTCAATTTTATGCAGTTCTGCAAACATCAGCCCAACTTTTGGATCACCTGGTAGTTTGAAAGTCTGGTAAACAAACAAACAAATAAACAAACAGATAAACAAAAATGTCAACAAACTATCACTAACCTGCTATCCGATGAATACGAAGAATTCTTCATCATTTCTTTCATTTTAAACGCCTCTCTGAGAGCCTTCACATCTTCATAAATCGAGCTTCTAAACTCCTCTGCGTAGGGATTAGCCTCGGTTAGATGACTTAGTACGTCTATATCGACCTGCTCCTTCGCTGCTTTGCACCTCCGCACGTACGTTGCAGTATTATCCAGCATTCCCCTCGCTATCTCTATGGTAACAGGCAGATCTCGTGAGAAGCTAATTGCGTATTTCTGTCCTTCGATAACGCTAGTTGCGAACACCACATGCGAAGTCACGAACTTTGATAGTTTCAAAACGCCCAAATGTGGTCCGTAAAATGCGTTTTTATCAGCGGACTGTGCGAATTCGACCCAGATGGGAAACGGACGGTCTACTAGCTCCCGGACAAAATACAACCGATATTGGTCTCTAGGAAACGGACTAGGCCTAAAATTCCCCTCGACTTTCAACTGCAAAACAAAACTATTCATTTCGTTGTCTGCAGCCGAGACGAGCAACCCAAAGGCCTCGTCCATATGATTCCGGGTTATTTCATTCACAATTAGGCACCTTCCAGCCGGAACATTCACGCCGGACGCAGATATCTTCTTCTGCACAATAACGCATTTAGGCAGCGGAGACGCGTTGCATAGATCCTTAATCGTCCGGTAAACTCGGTCTTTATTCGGCACTGTTAACTTGACTTTAAACGGACAGTTCAGCGGGATGTTTATGTCGCGATAAAATCCCTGCGTCTCATTGCCACATATTTGCTCTATAGTCTGCTGTCCGTGAATCGTCAAAACAGTCCCACTGGCAAGACTGTCGTCCTCTGATAACATAAACCCTTCCACGACGCGGACGATTTGAGGTAGTGGGAAATTATCGAGTACATGGCTCAACTTAAATTCGGCAGGATCCCAAACAATATCTGTCTCACTCTCGACTGAAATATCCGACATTTTGTCTTCCTCAGTTTGTTTATCTGCCTTCGACTTTCTCAAGCTCCGGTTTAATGCTCGGTTGTACGGATACATCGTAGGCCTATTGTTATTCAAATAGAGCATAGAGTTCTATACAAACCAATGATGTGAATCTGAGATAATTTTCATAACCTTTCTATTTGTTCCAATGTAAAGAACATTAGGTTATATCAACTGGAAACCACAGTTTGATCAGAACAAGGACTTTATACAAATTTTGTCTGGGCTTTTATTTCTTGTGAAACATGTGAGTAAATAACACGTGTGATTATCAAAATCAGGATTTCAAGTTCTCGATATTTTCGGAGCACAAACCAATAAATTGCTGTTACGCTGAAGTGTGTGAGAACTTGAAAAATGTATTTTTCGTTTCACCAAGTATGTTAAAGGTTCTTTGCTGAAAGTTCTTTCAAAATAAGCCAACAAACAACATGTAAGCCTTTCTAAATCACGATTTAAGGCCTCGACACTTTCCTACAGTTATCGATTTTTTCCTGTTGAGTTTCTGATGAATTTGAGTCAGTCTGGGGTTAGATGAACTGTTATGACTGAAGTTAACTTGGCCAATGCATTTTCGAATCATTTATAGATCTCCTTGTCCTCCTTAGATTGCTGCGTTGTAAATTACACTGGAGCTTCTCTGAACCACAAATTTAGGCCTCGAATGATGTCCAAGAATATTCCACCAACTTCCTGTCAGACAGTAGGGTATGTGAACCGGAAAAACTTTAACAAACCCCAAAAACGACTATCCAAATATTTTCTTGGATTTCCTTCAATATAAGTCATGTGAGTTTAATTGAATCAAAGATTTATATCTCAGATGATCCCCAAAAAGTCAAAAATTAATCCATGAATTCGATGTTTAAACATAGATTTCGATGAACTGTGTAAATACTGTGCTCCACTCCAAAAGCCACGTTTTAACCAATGTCTCTAGAATCATAAATCTTGTAGAGTCTCCGATACCATCTCCTAGGAATCGAGATGATTTTACTCTAGAAATCAGCAAAATTAGTTGCAGGAATATTTCGTGGCATTTCTTGAAATTAGCTATCTTATTAAAATCAGTAAAATTAGTTGCAAGAATATTTCTCAGCCTTCTTTTAGCTTGAATCTTCTAATCACTCTGAAGGCAATTTGCTATCTTTTAGAAAGTATTAATTTTAGTTGCAAGAATATTTCGTGGCTTCTTCCAAGCTTTGATATTCCAATTACTCTGAAGGAAATTCATTCACTATCTTTTGGAAATCAGCAATATGAGTGGTAAAAATGTTTCGCAGTTTCCTCCAAGCTTGAATCTTCCAATCACTCAGAGGGCAATTTCCAATCTTTTTGAAAGTAGAATTTTAGTTGCAAGAATATTTCGTGGCTTTTCCTTAAATTGAATTTTTCAATGAATTCGAAGAAAATTTGCTATCTTTTAAATCAGCAATATGAGTGGTAAAAGTATCTCGAAGCTTTCTCGAAGCTTGAATCTTCTAATCACTCTGAAGGAAATTCGGTATCTTCCTGAAAGCAATAATTTTACTTCTAAGAGTATTTCGTGGCTTCCTCCAAGCTTGAATTTTCAATCACTCAGAAGGCAATTAATAATCTTTTTGAACTCAGCAATTTCAGTTGTATGTATTTTTCATAGCAATCCATCCACTTGCAGTTTCCATTCATTTACAGATACGAAATGGGAGGTCAAATAGAGCAGTCATTATAACCAAATGAATTGTCAAGCTCCAGTGATGCATAGAGTTCTTGTATTCTACCAAACATCGAAACAGAAATAAATGGTTGTCTTGAGATGACCAACACAATGCTATACAAGACTTCATGCAAAACCTCATGTAATTGCACAGCTGCCTGTACGTTTATTTCGATTATTTATTCACGACACCAACTTGAACAACTGTGCTTGTATATACGGACTTCTCAAATGTCTAGCTACTTGTCAACCATCTGAATTAAACCAAGCAAATGTTCTTTCAATTAGCTAGACAAATCGCAGATAATGATCATAACAAATTAGTGTACTTTCTAGTGTACTTGATAAGAATTGCAGGGTATATGAGAAAGTAGTGTTTGGCTTTAACAATGAACTCCTATGGTAAACTTGGTCTTTCAGTTTTTTTCCAGAATCTTGAGCAAAATGTCGGGTCTCATGAAATTCCACATATGAATATTACGTAATCATCACAGTGATTTAATTTACTTTCTGCAACTATCAAACATCATACGCATTTATAAACTGCAGGATACATGAAGTATTTTTGACATGAACAACAAACTTTTCCAGTTCTCTTGGTCTTCCAGTTTTTGTAAATTATTCAGCTAAAGGTGAACGAGTTTCGAGAAATCCCCAATGTGAATGTGATGTAATCGCAACAGCCAATTAATTCCCTTTCTCTCGTTATAAAACATCATAGGAATGAGAACTGCGGGATGAACATAGATAACATTGTTCGTCATCGCCAACAAACTCTTCTTGTTTTACACATACAAGCAATACGGGACTAAATGGCAGCAACTGGCCACACAACTAGCAATTTTCTATCTCCATTTCAGAGTCGAAGGCACGAGTAATTTTCAAGAAATCACTAACATAAATCTCTGATAATCTCTAAGGCTGATTGTTCCCTTGAATTCTTTATCACACAAAGGCAGCACGAATCAAAACAGTGTCGTATTTGAAACTGAAAGACAGCAGCAGGACGTGAAATATAGCCTACGTTTCTTGAATGACATCCAGAGTAGCAGGCAATAGTCCAGGAATGAAAATCATTGATTACATTTAGCTATTTGTTCGCTTGCTTTTCCCATGAAACAGAGGCCAGTGTTCTTAGAGTCAGTATCTAATTTTGAAATGCAGATATTGAAACAAAAACCAACGATTTTCTCCAACCAAACTTTGGTAGACTTCCAATAATCTTCCTTCTGTTTATACCAAAACACGCAAAATAGGGAGTGACGATTCAACAAGAGCTGTCTTGCTCTCTACAAAATATTGCAGGTAAAAACCATTATTGTTCTCCAAATCACCACAACATCTCAGATAATGTCTACCTCCTTTCTTCTGTTCTTCCAACAACACAAATGTTTATAGAGATCTTCAAAATTTATGGAAAACTTGGAGCAACTTAGGACAGCAAATCGTCGGATATGGTAAGAAATGCGAGTTTAGCAAGAAAGTATTGAAATTCAAAACCAATAAGTATCTCCGTATCACCAGAAAACCTCAGAGAATTTCCAAAGTATTTCTTCGGTTTTTCCTTGGACGCACATGGCTGTAAATAAACTGAACATACACCGAAGACCAGGAGTGTAGTCTAGGTCAGTGAGTCGCGAATACTGATTAGAAGTTTTGTTTCTCACAAAGTACAGAAAATAAAAACCAATAAAGTTCTCCAAATCACCAAAAGGATGCAGGTAATTTCCAATTTATTTTTTCTGTTTTTCCAACGACGCACTGCAACACATACAGAAAACCTGGAGCCGAGTTTACATCAGCAACTCTTCGAATATGGATCGAAGCTTTAGTTCACCCTAAAAGCATTGTGATTAAAAAACCAACGATTTATTCCAAATCACCAACAAAAACCTCAGATATATTCCTTAATCTTTCTCCAGATTTACCAGCATAAACGTGGCTATAGATAAACTGTGATTCACATGAAAGATATTGAGCTTGAACAAACAGTTGAATATATTTTGTTTACCTTATTCATGGCAATAACATTTAATCAAGAACCAATAGTTTCCCTTTTTCTGAAAATTCTCATAGCTTTCACAATAAAGAACTTATTAACTCCTGTAGGTTCTTTGAAAGATGCTTTAGGCGTCCAGGGGGAAGCCTATACGCGAACATCTCCGCATTCTATTACTATTGTTCTGTGACCCTTGGTGCCCTGTCGTCATTCACCGTATAGTGTTGTGTCAGTAATGATATCGAGTATCAGTCGTATGATTTCATGTAATACTATATCATCAGTTTCCGTCTTTGGTGAGTGCAAAGCTTCGGAATGGTGAGGAAAATTGGAAACATAATACTGTAACTACAAAGGCTTAGCGTCTGACACTCATCAGAGGAGTACATGACAAAGAGAAGGAAAATGAACATGATGCATTGGCATACCCCAGAGATGTTTCCAAATATTTTGCCTATGGTCATGATTATTCAACAGGTTTCCTTTTTTTCACACCCAAGGAAGGTCTTTACACCACTGTGGATGATGTTCAGTACTGTGGGGGGAAACCACTAGCACTTTGGGCATTGTACCTCTGCAGGCCTTGTCGTTTCTCTTCGCAATACTGATGGTATCCCTCCCCTGCTTGGATGATACCCCTCCACAGCGCGAATGTTATCCCTTGAGATTAATGATGGTATCCCTGATGACATCTCTGCGCAGTACTGACGATACGATATCCCTCAAAAGCACTGATGATATCCCCTTACACAGTACTGAACATCCTCCAAAGTGCTAGATAGACCTTCCCCAGGGCCAGGGTGTTTCCCTTTTTGCCACGAACTATCCCTGAACAATCGCTTTTAACTATGAAATCTTTCTGAAATGAAAATGAGGCAGTTTATAACAAATTCTAACTTGATAAAGAGGCATGTAAAAGATAGGGTTTGAAGGAGAGATTTCTGAATAACGATTTTACGACACATCCGATCCACATTACCTAACAATGCATTCACGATACGGAGACGCGTGGGTAATCGGCTTAGTAGGTATTAGGGCCTAAATTCAGCAATACAAAGGCTGATACCATTCATGTTTAAATTTAATAAAGGTATTAGGATACATGTTTATTCCCTTTCATTCTAACAAATCGACAACGGTAAAGACCCTCTCGAAATGAGATTAGACAAATTCAAAAACACAGTGAATTTAGAAAATTAATAGGTTTATTTAGGCCATAATCTTTAGTGTCTGAAAGACATGATAGGCCTAAGGTCAAGCTTTGGGTATGATTTCTTAGCATTGAGGGGGGGTGCCTTAAACGCTAATTAACCAATTTGGATATTGTGTGGGTATGGCGGTGGTATAGCCAAGCCAAGTGGTTAATGCGCTGCGTTTCGGTCCCTTAAGGATAACATTCATGTAGCTCTATAAATAACTAGTGGGCCTTCATCGAAATAGTCTTGGACCAGTAGGGTATAGGGTAGGAGTTCAGTGGCATCACGATCAGTCTATATCTTGCTTGATATGGTAATTCAATACGACTGTAATGCTCCTTGGTCATGATCCCTAGATAAAACTATTACCAATAGAAATCTAGGCTAGAGCTAAAGGCAAGCTAATATACAGCCGTCTATAGTTCATACTAGGGTGTGAATATTTCTATATATGATTAGTAAGCAAAATATCCAGGGAAAGCTAATCCGCTTATAATTCTGTTTGGTAGTTTTACCAAGGGCACAACGATGAAAATCTTTTGAGTGAATCCAGCAAATATATTGACAAACATATTTTGATATACAATCCTCGCCGAAAGTAGTTGGAGCACCCTTGATTTCTTTACCAAACAACTGTATTTTGTAGCATTTCTAGCCTTTTATTTCCAATCCAGCCCCCCCTCCCCCCTCAAAACAATGTTTTTTACAAAATGAACTTCATGAGACCACACCAAACACTAGCTGAATGTTATTGGGCTAGTTTTTGTTATCAGAAACAACATTGTAAAGGAGGGAAGGGAGGGGGCAAAATGTAGAAAACTGTAAAAATCATGCAAGTGTTCCAAGACTTTTGGTGGGGATTGTATTTGTTTCAAATTGTTCAAAAGCGTTCTAAGTTCTCTATCTTGAAGAGCCGAGTACGCTAAGCACTTTTTTCCTAAAGGCAGTTCCTTAAAAACTACAATGCTCGTTCTCTTATCTGATCTGGCAAAGCCGTTCACGCCCAACTCTGATAAATTTCTAATATCATCTTAGCGGTCACGTTATCCACTGATGCAGTTTCACGAAATCAGACTCACAGTTGCGGATAGTGGTCTGAAAAGAAACTCCTAAAACCAACAAAAGCAAGCTCTTGAGAAGATAAAACACGATTTCGAAACACTTTTTAATAACCTCGCCTTTTTGGGATAACCACAGGGGGTACGAATATCTGTTTTTTTTGGATACAATCTTTTTTTATATAAGAACCAGTAAATCTGATTTAAAGCAGGCTGTTCTTATATTTGCTTCCATTTTCGGCCTGAAATGTTATTGAATTTGTCTTACTTTTACAATGCTTTGTAAGCCTGTTTTGCTGTCATTTGTGTTGAATCATCTAATATTTTTTACTTTCCTGTCCTATCTGACACACAAGGATATCACAATTTAATGTTTTATGTTTATTTCTTAGTACAATGGTTATTTCTTATTATTATACTTTGATCTAGTAATGGCCAGCTTCGGCTTGTTCTTAGGTTGTTCTTAACTTTTGGCAAAATTCGAGGCTCGTGTTCTTATGAAAAAAGAGTTATGATTCTTACGATCAAAATTAGAATATTAGAGTAGAGGTTTCAGAGGCTTTTTGGCTTAGAACAAACTAGACTTCGTCATCAAACTAGCATTCGTCAAAAAGTTTAATGTCATTACAGCTTCGTTGGGAAACTTAATAAATTGTTGTACAAGCCACATATGTGGTCGGGATAAATGTTTAGGGGCAACTATTGTTACTTGTGATCATGACTAGGGCCTGATGGGCCGAATCTTAAAGATCGTTTGTTGACCCATTTACATATACACGCATTTTTTTATAAGCAATTTCAGCTCGAGCTCAGTACTGAAAATTGCTTAGCTGGAGGGAGAATTTGAGTACTCAAAATTGCTTCTTAGCAATTGCTTAGCTTTTTTTGTTAAGAAATTTGTTTCTTAGAATACTATGCCACAAGTTGTTGTAATAGAAATGTCGATGGTATCTTGCATACTAAAGTGTGCCGGGGTACTGATATCCACTGTAACCTACTTCTTCATAGCTGCTGCACAATTTTCATTGCCAATTTGATCAGAACTAAGATGTTGTAATTGCTTAGCATTCCTCCATCCAGTACTGGAATTGCTTAAGTTTTTGTCTTGTCGAGTACTGACTTGCTTATAAAGCAATTGCTTATAAAAAAATACGTGTAGTCCACCAAAGGAATAACATTAATCTTGATGATTCGTATCATTAATAAATATGAAGTTTACCAATTCCTTTATGGCCTAATATACAAGCTACATACTCCTACCCTGAAAATCCGTTTGTTTACATGATCCCAGCAAAAGAAAGCTAGCAAAGTAATCGAGGAAGGTCAACCTTCATTTGATGCTTTTTTGCAAAAAAAGACCCTGACTCTATGGCTAGTTCCTTATTAACTAGTTCCTTGTTGGGGAAAACAAAGGGTAGGAGACGGTGGATACTGTAACATCATATCAATGTATATACACGCATTTTTTTATAAGAATACTTTCATAAGAACACGAGCCTCAAATTTGGCCAAAACTTGAGAACAAGCTAAGAACAAACCAAAGCTGACCATTTTTGGCTCAATATGAAAATTTTATCAAATAATCATAACACTGAGAAATAATTACCAAACAAGCAGATTGGCAGCTCACAGATAATGTCAGATGGCTAGGAGAGTCAAACCTTAAAACAATTAACACAACTGATAGCAAAAAAGGGTTCCCAATCCATGTAAAAGTAAGAACAATTAAAGAACATTTCAGGCTGAAAATAGAGGAATGTTTAAGAACAGCCAGCTTCAAATAAATGTTTCTGGTTCTTATAGAAAAAAAGAATGTAGTTCCTAATTGAGGAAAACAGGGTAAGGGGATGGTTGATGCTATAAATGTATTGCTATAAAATGTATTCAAAATATATAGAAAATAGGACTTAGGATTTACTATAACACGTGATGTGTTTTCATCATTTCAGATGTTAGATTTTCCCACACAGTGAACTAAGACATTCAAAACACTGCCATTTGAAATATTTTTCTTAAACAGAGTTTATTCAAAAACTAAAAGCCAAATGTGTCCTGATGTTTTTGTATTGTTTTATTCAAGTTAAGGTAAATAAATTGTAAGTATCTAATCAAATGTACGGTTACACTCTTTTTTTATAAGAACCAGTAAATTTGATTTGAAGCTGACTGTTCTTAAATATTCCTCAATTTTTAGCCTTAAATTTATCTTAATTTTTTCAATACTATTAAAGCCTGCTTTCACTACTTGGCTGTGTTAATTATTGCAAATTTCCACTTTTCTGGCCCATCTGACATACCAGTAGTCTGTCAATTTGCTTATCTTTATTTCCAGTCTTAAAGTTGTTTCTGATAATTCATATATTGAGCAAAAATATCCAGCTTCAGCTTGTTCTTAGCTTGTTTTTAACATTTGGCAGAATTTGAAGCTCGTGTTCTTATAAAATTACTCTTATAAAAAAAAGAGTTTAGGTGGTCAATATTATAAAACACTTAAAAAATAACCAGTGAAATCAACAAGTATTTCTCTGACGAGTGTCAGCATAAGCCTTTATCACATAGAATAAATTTTTCCATCTTTCCTATTTTGCTGGCTACATATTTTCTATAAAAAAATACCTAACTCTGATTTCAGTTTGCCGTTTTCTAGTGATTAAAGTGATTTTTCACTAATTTATCACCCCTAACCATCTCGAAAATATGTTTAAAATATTTTTCAGGGCAAGAGCTTTATTTTGTGACGTTCTAACCAACATTTCAGCCTGGTTTTTCAATAAAGGTTCTTCTTATAAAAAACCAGTATTCTGAAATACTATACTGAAGATCCATCTGAAGAACTACTCTCTGAAAAATGTCAGACAAAAGCCTTGGATAAACATTGTAAAGGGAATAAATCCATATTTTAGACAAATCAACATTAATCTATATAGGACAAAACACATAACAAGAAATATTCCCCCCCTGATACAAGAATGTTCCTCTCCAGCAGCAAATACACAAACAAAACTATTCACTGATATAAGTGGTTTTCCTAGTTGAAAAGCCTTCCTGTGCAGTGATATTATCGAGTAATTCATCCCTTTTGATTACGGTTGAGTAAAATAGAAGTAGGATGCAAGGGAACAATGATCCCATGTAATGATATAATCTTTTATATAAGAGATATGCATTTATATTGATCCGCGGCATTTCATTGTCTCACTGCAATGACTGTTCTGAGAGTCATTGACTGAGTGACACGAGTAAGCTAAGTGAATAAGCTTCAGTTTATCAATTGTTTGTGAAATAGCAGGGCTTTAATGTCAGTGGTGATTTCCAGAAGAATTAACCATGGAAATGCTGAAAGCAACACCAGCAAAGAGGGCATGATTTTTTGTGACCACACCCATTCTTCATTTGTGCAAATATTAAACCAGTGCTCATACAAACCAGTACGCTTTTAGAGACTGCAAGGCCCTTGCGTGGCAAAACACCTTGATATGAATGAATTCTATGTTCTACATGTATTTGGCAATTTTACTATTTTGGCAAGGCCCTTTCCTTATTAAAGACTCATGTTCGTTGACGAAAAATAAACGAAAAGAGGCAAACACAAAAAGACCGTGTTGGAAAACGTGATAGTACGAATTGAAGAAGAGGGAAAGTCGTTAGAGACATTTCTTAGGGAATGCACGAAGAGAAAGTTTGGATTTGTGAAACTGACGTAAAAGTCAGTGCCCTGGAGTCCCGTAAGGGTTGTGGGTAAAGAACATATGTATGTATGTAATTGAAGCGCAGTTCTTGGGGCCATGGCATCCCTAAAACTACCACTAGCAAAAAACCAACTGGTTGGAAACAAATACAAACGTTTGAATCCTTATAAAAATGACAAAGTTCATCAAAATAACACAATAATAATAGTATTCTCCACTGTGCTGATTATCCTCTACAGCAGTGCATGGACGGGCCACTCTATTTCTGAAAAGTTAAAGTGGGCCTAGACACAGTTTTTAGCTGGTAGTTGAAACACACTAAGAATATGTCCTACGAAAAAGTGATATAACTGATGTTTTTACCTTGCTCTCAGGGCCTTGCTCTGTATTTCCAATTCATTTTGAAGCTACAAAGTCACAGTAGCTCCGTTTTGTTTTGTCGAAAGCTCTATGAGTAGTACAAGACAAAACTTAGGCCATTAGGCCATTACCACTATGCCGTGTGCGCAGTAACGCCCCCTTCAAGTACTGTTGTTGTTGCTGTTTTCATTGGCCAATCAGGAGCAAGATTTATGGTCTAATACCTCGTTTGTGTGAATAATCAACGAAGCCTGCAGGTAACTCGTGGCAGTATGATACTAGATGACTTATTACCTTGAAGTCATTACCTAACCTACAGTGTGCCTCCTTTATCAGAATGATCAAAGAAACCTGTAGATGACTCCAGGTAGTATTATACCAGATAGCATATTACCCTATAGTCATTACGTAACTTTATTCTACTGAATGAATAATTGTGTCAAACCGATGTATCACAATTTTAGCAGAGCGACGATGTAACAATCTCAATAATACGCAAAAAGCCCTTGATATCAGACTTAGAAATACGTCATACGCCCCCGTTGCTAAGGATGCTGGTCTGAGCCCTGTCGAGTACCCTGATTCGATAACTGTTGAAGTAAACTCGAGTACCAGCCAATCTAGAGGTCGTGGGTTCGAGTCCTGCCTGAGTCGTTTGGATTTACACAAACCATCGCATCATTTCCAAATCCTGCTTCCTCTCGGCAACATAATTTACTAATTTCATTTCTTACATAATTTCTTTATTTTCTTACATAATTTTTTAAGCAAGTTTTTCATGTCAATTTGCAAATCACAGCAAACATTTATGGATAAAGAGCCTATGTTAAAAGAGATGAATATTTTAAGTCACTAGCATTAATGCTTGCCTGCAGAGTTTCCTGTTGGCACACCAACCTATTCATAATTTCTCTGTTGCCTGCACTTCCAGCAGACCTGTTTAAGTAGTTATACAAATTAAGAATGCAGGACTCTCAACACCACAGCGATATAACTCCATTAAAATGAGAAGGGATTAGATATGCAGTAATGAATCCCTTCTTGTTGATAGTTGATAGCTAAATGCACTTCTTTTTGCCCATTAGTATTAAAAGAGTTCTCATGAGAATTCTGATAAAATCCTCCATGGATCATGATATACACTCTTCTCCAAAAAGTCTTAGGGCAGATTCGAAGATCGATTTCGTATATGTATAGCATGCAATATGACATAAAGTCATAAGGTATGGTCTTAAACGGGAACTTATATTTTACCAAATTAGGCTACCACAGTTGTGAAAAGCCAACACCAGTTATTTTCTCTAAATTACGCAGAGAAAAACACATCGAAAACATAATCAAAATTTTTCCCAATTATTTTCTTTCAATTAAAAGCCCATGCATTGATAAAGAGAAAACAACGTGTTTATTGTAAGACTCATTTCCGAGGACAGATTTATGGATGCTTGTTTTTTTACTTTTCATTAAGGAAAGTTAATATGAATTTATGAAATCACAAAGGCGACCATCTTATTTCGATTGAAAGTGCTATGAAACAAAATACCATTGACTTTATTTCATTTCAAGGAAAAAAAATGCAGCTATCAGGTGCAGGTGAAAACTTGATTAAACATTCTCCGATTGTTTTCTTTTAATCAAAAGAGCAAAGCTGGTTAATTGGCATACTTTTGATCTCGTCCAACTTGGGAGGATTCTCGATTACTAGGATTTATAAGGCGAGCTCCGTGGCCAAACAGCTTACAGAATTTTCTGACTTTGCCCCTACTTACCCCTACTTTTCAATGCAAATGCCCCCACTGGGGTGAGAGCTACGTTGGCCCACAGTCATAAGAGAGAGATGTAGTCTGGAAACTGAGCGAGTCTTTTCTCTTATCTTTTTGTGTTGAAAATCGTAATAATTTTTATTGTCTCCTTTTGTTAGTTTGCAATCTCGTTCTGCTCTACTACCAAATCAATCAAATGACTTGATATCATTTTGCATTGTTTTCTTTTGTTAGTGTGCACTCTCGTCATGCTCTACAGATAGCTGGCTGATGCAACGAGAGAACAATGCCTTTTGTTTTGGTTTCTAGACTATGTACCTTTCTTATGACTATGGTTGGCCCATTGGCATACAGCTCATTGAGATAGAGTCTAGTATGCCAATTATGCCGATTCCCCCTAGGGTGTAAGGTTTATTGCAATAACATTAGAAAGTAGATTTTTGGGGTGTTGTTTAGCTGATTTCTGTCCAAATTGATAAAGTTTTGGGCAGTGATATTTTCAAGAGTGGTCTTTGATTAAGTTTCGTCAATGAATAGAATCACAAAGGCAATTAGATGGTCCATATTGAAAAGTGCCAAGACCAAAAATGATTGGCTGTCGTGGACTCTACTCTTTCATACTTATGTTCACATAATGCAGCTATGAGGCATAAATCAAAAACCTAACTAAATTCTCTTCAATCATTTCCTATCAGTCAAAAGGGCTGAAAGTGTTAATTGCAATACAATTATTTGAAATAAAAATTGGCAGAGGCTTGTATAGGCACTTAGTTAGCATACAACTTATTTGAAATTGGGAGAAGATAGGCACCTAACTAGCTTACAATTTACTTTAAATCAAAAAAGCTTGGGTAGGTAATAGGAAAAGATCTTTTTAATCACTGATTCTAAATATTATTCTAGTAGTTTTCTAAATATTAGTCTAAGGCTTATTAGGAGAAGTCAGGGTAGGTTAATTGAGAAGAGATCATTAAAAAGGTTGTATGAAAACTGAGAATTATTGAATTTTCTTAATTAGGTTCTAGGTTATTTGACGTAATCCTTCACTACAGGGGGGGATTTGGCATAATTGAGAAGTGGTGTATTCCCACTGATCTCAAAAAGACTGGATCGAGGAGCTGTCGTTCTCAAATGAAGTAATTGGCAGCCATATTGGTAGGTCCAATTCAATACATTGAGATACTACTACTAGGGACTGCTTTTTTCTTTCTTAATTTTTGGAATGTTATGAATGCTCAGCATGAGACTGAATAATCATGCAGCTATTTTTAACAAAGAATGAAGTCAATATGATTTCTTTGGCAGCCATATTGGGAGGCTAAACGCAAGCCAAGGAAATTAGCTTCAACATCTAAATTTATAACCAACCAAATACTCGATCCAGTCTTTATTTTGATATCGGTGGGTATTCCCTCCTAAAATCACAGGACGCAATTCTGTTAGCTGCTTAGCAACGTAACCTGCCGCCTGAAAACCATGGTAATCCAGCATATTCTCAAGATTGACTTGGACATGGTTTGGACGTCAAAAGACTGAATCACAGTTGACGAGAAAAAGAGCCACGTAGCCGGGGGGGGGGGGGGGCTGAAGAGTCTAAGCCCACTAATAATGCTTTGCTGCCATACCTTGTAACGTTAGGTAGTGCAATGTTTATTGATTCATTCACAAAAGATGGTGCAATACACGTGGTAAAAATGGGCAATGCGTAGTAATTTTTTTCATTATTGGCCCCCCATCAGATAACACGAGAAAGCTAACTCGTTCAGTCTGAGAAAGTTGGTTCAAGTCCTGCTTTGGGCATACTTTTTCTCAAAAATCGTCTCAATTGATATTCTTACCCTACTTCTTTCCAAGTTCACTTCTCCTCTGTCTCAGTGATGATTTGCTGCATTAGGTACATTCCATGCCAAGTGTAACCAGACCAAAAACATCATTTTCCTCAATTCTAATGAAACTTTACAGGGTTGTTGTATCAATGAGAGGAATTATTTCCCAAAATTTTTTTATTCTATCTCAACTCGTTAGCGAGTTATCACTAATAAAAATTTTGGGGTTCGTCGCTAATCGCGAAAGCATAAAAATCTGAAATTTATTACAGGTATCTCTGATGAGGTTGATCTTGGTGTCAAATAAAAGCTTTTGAGCCGCTGAGTCCATTTATGAACTTCAAAAAGCTATCACTAGTATCTATCAAGGTTAAAAAATTGATTCAAATATTTGAAATGACCCCCCGTCCAGGATGCAATTTTGAATTTTTTCAAATTTTGTACTAAAGCAGGTCTATATATGGTCCTTCAAATAGCAAAGTTTCAGAGTGGGGTAGAAATGGGTTCCAGTTCATTTTTACCCTTAAGTGGGGAGGGGTATGACATGCGCCACACCATTTTGGCAGAAAATCTCAATTAATCAAATCAATATGTTAATACATTTTGACAATAATCAAATTTATACTTGCTATTCTGATAAACCTCTATAGTACCCTCTATGTTCCATGCAAATAACACAGAAATGAAATTAAGATTGAATTAAATTGCTTCTCAACTTTTCCAAGTATATGCTTGCAAGTAATGTCTAGCTTATTCTGAATGTGTATGCTCTTCTGATGACAATAGTTGGTTCCACTTTCATTATATTACATCTGCTCAATCCAACTAGCAAGAATCTTAATATATAATGAGGTTCGACTCTCTGCATGGAGGGAGCTTAGTTTGAAACTATTTTCAGTTTAAATGTCAGGGGTAATTTAGATTAAAGTGCAAGTATTTCATAAAAAAGTTAAATAATGGTTAGTAAAACAACAAGAATGCAAAAACAGATCGGGGTAATGATAGAACATTATTGATGGAAAGGCTTTATGCTGGAAGACCAAAAGTAAGGACAGAGAAGCTACAATATTTGTGCCAATGGCTAACTATATGTTCTTGAGTGAGTAAGTGAGTAAGTTAGTGAGCAAACAAGTGAGTGAGTTGGTGTTTAACTTGCCAGCATACAAAGGCCATAAGAGGCCTTCATTCCAGATGGGGTACAGTAGCATGAATTGAATATAGTAATAAATAAGGATGAGGCTAGTATGTTGAATAATCCAATATCTCCTTAAGAGGTTAATATCAAAATGCCAATGTCTTATAGACTACCCCTGACATTTAAACTGAAAATAGTTTCAAACTAAGCTCCCTCCATGCTAAGAGTTGAACCTCATTATATATTAAGATTCTTGCTAGTTGGATTGAGCAGATGTAATATAATGAAAGTGGAACCAACTACTGCCATCAGAAGAGCATACACATTCAGAATAAGCTAGACATTACTTGCAAGCATATACTTGGAAAAGTTGAGAAGCAATTTAATTCAATCTTAATTTCATTTCTTTGCTATTTGCATGGAACATAGAGGGTACTATAGAGGTTTATCAGAATAGCAAGTATAAATTTGATTATTTCCTAAAGTTAACATATTGATTTGATTAATTGAGATTTTTTGGCAAAATGGTGTGGCGCATGTCATACCCTTCCCCACTTAAGGGTAAAAATGAACTGGAACCCATTTCTACCCCACTCTGAAACTTTGCTATTTGAAGGACCATATATAGACCTGCTTTGAGAAAAAATTTGAAAAAATTCAAAAATGCATCCAATGGGGGTCATTTCAAATATTTGAATCAATTTTTTAACCTTGATAGATACCAGTGATAGCTTTTTAAAGTTCATAAATGGACTCAGCAGCTCAAAAGCTTTCATTTGACACCAAGATCAACCTCATCAGAGATACCTGTAATAAATTTCAGATTTTTATGCTTTCGCGATTAGCGACGAACCCCAAAATTTTTATTAGTGATAACTAGCTAACGAGTTGAGATAGAATAAAAAAATTTTGGGAAATAATTCCTCTCATTGATACAACAACCCTGAAAAGTTTCATTAGAATTGAGAAAAATGATGTTTTTGGTCTGGTTACACTTGGCATGGAATGTCCCATTATCCCTCCTATAACCCTTGGTGACTGACGTCGCAATTCATGTGTGACGCAGTAAATACATTCCGCCTTGTCTTATCAAGACTTTTTCGGCACTGTATTGGGCATGATGTGCATCAATTATCATTGTAAGCCTTTGATAATTATTAGAGCCACGTTTTTTGAGGGAGCCGTCTCTCATCATCAGGCAATGAGAAATGCCCAACCAAAATTCATAGTTAAGGCTTGATAATGATGAGAATTTGCGGTGAAGCCTAATAATCATGGTGCTGGATTTCTAATACTTGAAGTGGTACCCTTGCGGGTTCGAATCTACCGAGGGTCGGATTCATGAACAACAAGCTGTCAGCCAACTCAGCTGCCCATCTTCCCTAAGTCGATAAATGAGTACGCAAGATATTTGTTCTAGAAGGAGCAAGCCAAAGGTCCACATCTGCTACAAGCTGCCATACAACTGCAAGCTGCCTGTGTTAACAAATAAATCTGCTTGCTTGCTCATGATAATTGGTACCTATCATGCGCTCATACAATGTCTGTAGAAAGCATACAAGAATATCAATGCTTTGTAATATACATGCAATATGTTATAAACCAAACACACATAAATTTAAACATATCGCTTCAATTCAAAGTTTATCTGAAAAAAATAGAAAGTATCTACTTAATTTTTGTTTGAAAACAATCATCAGCCATCTTTATAATCTTTTCCAGCAACAGAATTCATACATATTTTTCATCGATCCAAACTAAGAGCTCCCTGGAAAATAAAGAAAATTAGGTTTAACCAACAAAGTAATATAGTGTCGGAAAAAAGCTGGAGAAATCTATGTTTAGGCAAGACAATGCTTTTGATTTTTCGGACTATATTGAAGTTTTGTACTGATCAAAGACAATTCTAAAATAAACCTCATAACATGTATGGTACGCACAATTGTAGCGCGTGCCAAACGGCATGGATGCAGGGGGGTTCTTAAAAGAAGAAGGACAAAGGGACAATTAACAAAGGAATGTGCTAAAGGTGTACGCAGCAACTAAGGGTCCTAATCAATGGGGAAGATTTTGCTTATCAAGCAGTTTCTATGGCTTTCAAAGCCTTCTTCTGACTTTGAAAAGTCATACAGACCTTCCGACTCTTATAATTTCAGCAGGAAACTCCTAGTTCATCCTTTATGGATAGAAGGCACACAAATGAAAAACAATAAAGGGCTAAAAAATCCAAGAGTCTGCCGGTTTTTATACCGAGAGAGTTGGCAGATCTGGTCATATGTTAACAAAGAATAGTTAAAGGCGTTAACTGATATTAACGCATGTTATTAATTACCCTCTTGCCAGGGTAGAACCCATGTAGTTTACATCTGTAGTTTATATCTGGCATTGAGCTGGCCAGGACGAAAACTCAGACTCTCGGACTTTCATTTTTCGATAAAAGTCCGAGAAGTCAGAGTTTTCGTCTTCACGACCTTGCGATGTTAGGCGTCATAAAAGTTTTAAAAGTCCGAGAAGTCCGGGTTCTCGCTTTGTAGTTCAATTTGTAAAGCAACGCATAGTTTTGTTTTGTTTTTATTTCAAAATCTACTACGGCTCAAACAGTACTTGCTGTTTCGCACTGTAGTGTAGTGGGGCTTCTACCTGTCTTCAGCGGCATAAGACTTTTCTATATCTTTGTACATTTTTTATAAGAAACTTGACTGGTATGATAGCATTGTGCCAACGAATACTACAAAGGCTTGCTGTATCGTTTGTAGTTGTAAGTTTTGTTAGGGAAACCCAATTTTACGCAAAAATGTGCTTTTGATATTCTATCTTTAAGCTTATTAATGGTTCATAATTTGCGAATTTTCTTGAAAATATTGGTTTAGTTCTATAAGTTTCTTAAATTTTGGCGTTCTAGTGCTAGGTTTCTTATAAGAAAAGAAACGTGTATTTCTCAACATCATTTAATTTGTAGTATTCGTTGGCACGATGCTATCATTCTTAAAAAAAAATTACAAAGATATAGAAAATTCGAAGCCCCACTACACTACAGTGCGAAACAGCAAGTACTGTTTGAGCCGTAGTAGATTTTGAAATAAAAACAAAACAAAACTATGCGTTGCATTACAAATTGAACTACAAAGCGAGAACCCGGACTTCTAGGACTGTTAAAACTTTTATGACGCCTAACATCGCAAGGTCTTGAAGACGAAAACTCGGACTTCTCGGACTTTTATCGAAAAATGAAAGTCCCAGAAGTCCGAGAGTCCGAGTTTTCGTCCTGGCCCATTGAGCTTGACTAAAACAATGGATCAAATGTTGTCCTATTATTCCTTGGCATAATATCTGTTATAGGTAAATAAGATCAATCCAATCTATCAAGATTGATTGATTTAAAAATTCTACAACTGATGTTGCTTCCTTACCATATTCTTTTTGTAACTCCTCGAGTTCTGCCTCCATTTCCTTGGCTACTTTTTCGGCATCATAATTCTTATAAAATTCAGCAAACTTTGTTCTTTTTGGATCAGCATATCCGAATTTCCATGCGAAACCACATACAAGGCCTAGCGTTAAACCTGTGCCAAGATCCTTGTACAGTTGACGCTGGAGAAGGTTTCTTAATACTGGAGGAGCCATCTGCAACAATAATAAATACTGTCACTCATCAATAAAGCACTGGTTTTTCGACAAAGGGCTTCTTATTTTTGTTTGATTGGGCAACTCCAATGGGTTGAAGGCTTAAGTCACTGTGCCGATTTGGGTATTTTGGCACAAACAATCAAAAATCTTTGGCTGAAGAAGGGAGCCCACCAATCAGTTCATTGAAACTAGGAGGAAGCCTCACTGAGGTCAATTCCTTACGTGGACCAGATGAATTTCTAGGGTATGGGGTGTCAGACAGTCTAGAAAGATTTAATTTTGAATCTATTCTTGTTTGTCATTAAAAGCCCAGTTCTCTATGGAAAAGCCAAAGTGAGTCTGAGGGTGTAATTTAGCTAGATCTAATGGTACAGAACAAAGCTAAATAGAGAATTTGGGACAAGTTTTTGGTGCCAAGCCAGTTTGGAAAGTTTGCCATGCGCAGGCAATAACTTGCCCGTGCACACGTGAAGAAACAATAGAAAACAATGGGCATGTGACTTTTCTTGCCCGTGCAAAATCGCAACTTTCCAGTCTTGGTGCCAAGGTGCTGCAATTTAGCAAATTCATGTATTTTAGTACCAAATACCATAGATTTGTGCGATTTTAAGTCAAATTTGGGGGAAGAAAAATCTTAGAGGGAAAATCTTTGGTGCAGATAGAAACTTAGATTCACCCTGGTGGTAAAGTATACAAAACTATCAGATTTATAGAAAATGAACCATTTTTGGCCATAAGTAAGTAAATCAACCATAAACTCATACATCAGAAATGCATGGTTTGTAGCCTTAAGATTCCAGACTGGGGATGTAACAATAAAATGGGAGTGAGGCACAGCTGTTACGCCCTATTGTATTCGCGGAACTCAAGTCAGCCCAAATTTCCGCGACAACAGACATCGCGCACTGATTTTGCAAATTTATAAGTTTTTTGAAAATTAATTTTAGGTACTTAGAGATTGAGAAATGTTTGAAGTTTAGCATCATTAAATAGATAAAACCCTAGTTAACACACCTGTTGAATTGCTGTTTTAATTCCTTCTTTCTTTTACGAGAAAAAAAATAAAATTCGAGTAGTGTTTTCGACATTTTTTCGGCCTAGGCCGAAAATCGAGTCCAAACTTTTGCTCGGGGATTCTAAACGAATAAAAATAATTATTCCATTTTTTCAGCATAATTTAGCTTGAAAACGAGGCTTTAATGATACCCCAGGCTCCATTTTGGGTTCGGTTGCCAAGCAATGCAAACGTGGTTTTCAAAAGTTCAAGGAACTCGCAGAGCCAAACGGTTTTTCAGAATTTGCGGAGCCCGGGATAAATTTGTTCCTTATTAAATAAGCTTTCATTTAGAAGTCTAATTTTTCATTTCAAGTCTTTCTGGCAAGATCCCCAGCCACTTTTAGGTGCCCCATTGGAGCAAAAACAGGGCGAAATCGCGTGTCTCGTTGTTGCTGCTGCGCAGCAACGCGCAGCGTCCACCCGTTTTTACGTTGAGAAATCGTAATGGAGGACAAGTTATCGGAAGCAGGCCTTTCTGGTCAACGTTTTAAGAGCTTTTGGACAATAAATATATATCAAATGTATCTAATTATGTTTTCTTAACAATTTTTAAAGAATAATTGAACGACTTACCTCCTTTTGGACTGAGTTTTGGCAATGCGGTCGGTTATCATTTTGCGAATTCTGTTGTCGCGTTTCGTAAAAACTGGTGAGGTCAACTTGAAGATTTGTTTTAAATTTCTATGTTGTGTTAAACGCAAATATTTGGACTCATTTTTATAGATAATTTAATACTGAATCTGAATCTGTTTTTGATTTTTTAATATCTTAAATATAACCAAAGCTACAATGAAATTTCTGCAAGGAATAGCAAAACGGGCCTAAAAGGACTTGACTTCCCGGTCGTAACAGCTGTGGAGGAAGCAAGGGCACAGCTGTTACGACCGGGAAGTCAAGTCCTTTTAGGCCCGTTTTGCTACCCCTTGCAGAAATTTCATTGTAGCTTTACATATATTTAAGATACAAAAAACCTGAAAACAGATTAAGACTCAGCATTGAATTGTCTATTAAAATTAGTCTAAATATTTGCTTTTAACATAACATGGAAATTTAAAACAAATTTTCAAGTTGACCTCACCAGTTTTTACGAAGCGCGACAACAGAATTCGCAAAATGATAACCGACCGCATTGCCAAAACTCAGCCCAAAAGGAGGTAAGTCGTTCAATTATTGTTTAATAATGGTTAAGAAAACATAATAAGATACATTTGATTTATATTTATTGTCCAAAACCTCTGAAAACGTTCACCAGAAAGGCCTGCTTCCGATAACTTGTCCTCCATTACGATTTCTCAACGTAGAAACGGGTGGACGCTGCGTGTTGCTGCGCAGCAGCAACAACGAGACACGCGGTTTTGCCCTGTTTTTGCTCCAATGGGGCACCTAAAAGTAGCTGGGGCTCTTGCCAGAATGACTAAAAATGCAAAATTAAACTTTCAAATGAAAGCTTATTTAATAAGGAACAAATAAATCGCGGGCCCCACAAATGCTGAAAGATAGTTTGGCTGTGCGGGCTCGTTGAACTTTTAAAAACCACGTTGGCATAGCTTGGTAGCCATAGACAACAGGGGGCCAGGGGTATCATTAAAGCCTCGTTTTCAAGCTAAATTATGCTGAAAAAATGGAATAATTATCTTTTTTCGTTTAGAAGCCCCGAGCAAAAGTTTGGACTCGATTTTCGGCCTAGGCCGAAAAAATGTCAAAAACACTACTCGAATTTTATTTTTTTCTCGTAAAAGAAAGAAGGAATTAAAACAGCAACTAAACAGGTGTGTTAAATAGGGTTTTATCTATTAAATGATGCTAAACTTCAAACATTTCTCAATCTTTAAGTACCTGAAATTTATTTTCAAAAAACTTATAAATTTGCAAAATCAGTGCGCGACGTCTGTTGTCGCGGAAATTTGGGCTGACTTGAGTTCCGCGAATACAATAGGGCGTAACAGCTGTGAGGGAGGAGGTCTCAATTTTTCCTTGTGGCCCTTGTGGGCCTACCTAATCTGAACATCTAGCAAAAGTGCCACACCTACTAGTTTGGTAGTTATGGCACTTTTCTGGAGTTTGGGCTTGGATTGAAAGAAGGAGGCAGGTCAAGCTAATTCAGCTTATAGGCCTAAGTCTGGCGTCTGGGCCTAAATTTATAGATAGAAAGATTGAAGAGACGTGGAGGAAGCGTCTGTTTGCTGCTGGCAAAATTAAGCGAGGCATAGTGAACTTTTGTTAGTGAAACTACGGGGAAGTCTTTCAATAAACTAATTATGATGTTTATAATAATAGTAAAAGACATCTTACCTTCAGAAATAAAGACAAAAGTCGACTTTACGCTTTCACTTTGGACAGACGAAAATGGACGAGTGAGTAACGAGAACGAAAAGGATGGTCAGCGGTAGATTTTGATGCTTGATCCACAGGGAAACAAAGTAAGAAACAATTTTATCCACGCATGCGCTCTTGGTTACTTATGTATCCACCAGAGTACATCAGAATCACAGAAGTGATTATCCACCACATTAGTGATTAATATGATTATCAACCAAAGTAATAATCATCCACCACAAAATCACCACCAGATAATGAACCATCAAAAGAAGGCAAGATGATAATCCACTAGAGCAATGCAAAATCACCACCACAGTATTGATAACCCACCACATTACTGCAAAATAATCAACACAGTAGTGATTTTCTCGTGCAGAATAACCACCACTGTAGTGATCATGTACCACTGTATTGCAGAATCACCGTCACAGTACTACTGCAGAATAATCAACACAGTATTGTTCATCTACCACTGTAGAGCAGAATTACCGCCACAGTAGTGATCCTCTACCACAGTATTGCAGAATCACCATCACATTACTGCAGAATAATCAACACAGTAACAGTAGTGATCATCTATCACAGTATTGCAGAATTACCACCACAGTAGTGATCATCTACCACAGTAGTGCAGAATAACTACCACAGTAGTGATCATCTACTACAGTAGTGCAGAATAACTACCACAGTAGTGATCATCTACTACAGTAGTACAGAATAACTACCACAGTAGTGCAGAATAACCACCACAGTAGTGCAGAATGACCACCACAGTAGTGAAGAATAACCACCAGGGTAGTGATCCTCTACCACAGTATCGCAGAATCACCACCAAAGTAGTGCAGAATCACCACCACAGTATTGCAGAATTACCACCACAGTAGTGATCATCTACCAAGTAGTGCAGAATGACCACCACAGTAGTGATCATCTACCAAGCAGTGCAGAATAACCACCACAGTAGTGATCATCTACCAAGCAGTGCAGAATAACCACCACAGTAGTGATCATCTACCAAGCAGTGCAGAATTACCACCACAGTAGTGATCATCTACCAAGCAGTGCAGAATAACCACCACAGTAGTGATCATCTACCAAGCAGTGCAGAATAACCACCACAGTAGTGATCATCTACCAAGCAGTGCAGAATAACCACCACAGTAGTGATCATCTACCAAGCAGTGCAGAATTACCACCACAGTAGTGATCATCTACCAAGCAGTGCAGAATAACCACCACAGTAGTGATCATCTACCAAGCAGTGCAGAATAACCACCACAGTAGTGATCATCTACCAAGCAGTGCAGAATAACCACCACAGTAGTGATCATCTACCAAGCAGTGCAGAATAACCACCACAGTAGTGATCATCTACCAAGCAGTGCAGAATAACCACCACAGTAGTGATCATCTACCAAGCAGTGCAGAATAACCACCACAGTAGTGATCATCTACCAAGCAGTGCAGAATAACCACCACAGTAGTGATCATCTACCAAGCAGTGCAGAATAACCACCACAGTAGTGATCATCTACCAAGCAGTGCAGAATTACCACCACAGTAGTGATCCTCTACCACAGTAGTGTAGAATCGCCACTACAGTAGTGATCATCCACCAAAGAAGTGAAGAATCATCATCAAAGAAGTGATTATCCAACACAACACAGTAGTGATCGCTCTCTACAGTGGAGCAAATCACCACCCCCTTCAAAAGTATGGTAGCCAACCACAACCAAAATAATGATGATACAACATCAGAATAGTGATTAACCACCACAGTAGGGCCGAATCACCAACACAGTAGTGATGATCCTGCACATTAGTAATTGTCCTCCATAGTTGTGCTAAATCATTTACCCTACAAGTATGATAGCCCACCACAGCAGTTCACACCATGCTAGGGCAGAATCGCCAATTACGGAAGTTACCATCTACCAAAGTAGTGTAGAATCACAAATACAGTAGTGACAATCCACATAGTAGTGCAGAATAATCACCATGGCAGTACAGAATTACCCCCCAAATTATCACCAGAGAAGTGATTATCCACCACAGTAGTGATCACATCCCCCAAAAAGTATGGTTGCCCACCACAACCATAATAGTGATTATCCACCCTAAAAGTAGTGATCATCTACCACAGCAGGGTCAAATCACCACCTAAGAAGTGATTTTCCACCAGAGAGAGCAGTACAGAATCACCACCAAAGTAGTGATTATCAGGATTATCCGCCGCAGTGATTACCCACCACAGTAGTGATTGCCCTCCATAGTAGTGATCATGAACCACAGTAGTGCCAAATCACCACCAAATTAGTGACTATTATAAGGATTATCAACCACAGTAGTGATTGTCCTCCATAGTAGTGATCATTCATCACAGCACAGCAGGCATAAATCATAACACGTATTTTTTTATAAGAAACTAAACGAATTCGCCAAGTACTGAAAGTTTCTAACATTTTTGGGATTTTGAGTAATTCAGGTCTCTTAGGAGTTTCTTACATTTGAAAATGAGTTTTGAAAATGTTGAACTAAAAAATTTGGGTTGAGAGGCTGAATGAGAGAACAAAAACGGCTAAAAACGAGTGCCCCACTCAAAAACTATTTCTACACCACACTAAAACAAAATAGAATACTTAAAATAGCAGCTATTACATTTCACCAACAAAACTCTAAAAGTTTTTAAATAGATTTTTTCCAGTACTGGAGTTTTCTAAATTTTTGGCCATTCGAGAGTCTGGGTTTTTTATAACCAGTTTCTTATAAAAGATTACGTGCAGAACAATAGTGACTATCCATTATACACTCTTTTTTTATAAGAATTAGTAAAATTAATCTGAAGCTGGTTGTTCTTAAATATTCCTCTATTTTTAGCCAGAAATGTTCTTAAATTGTTCTTACTTTCTATTGATTTGGAAGCCTGCTTCTGCTATCAGTTGTGTTAATTGTTGCAAATTTTGACTTGACCATCTAACATATCTGTGTCCTGTCGTTCTGCTTTTTTGACAAATTTTATCAGTGTCATGGTTATCTAATAAAATTCTTATATTGAGCCAAGAAGGGCCAGCCTCGGTTTGTTCTTAGCTTGATCTTAAGTTTTGGCGAAATTCGAGCCTCGTGTTCTTATAAAACTGTTCTTATGAAAAATGTGTAGTTTACATGTAGATGATCTCTACAATCAATATAATACAATATCAGTATACGAGCATCTACATAGTTTACATCAATGTAGTGACAATCTGCATTGATAATAGTGATCATCTACGACAGAAGTGTAGAATCACCAGTCACCACCGAAGTACTGTAGTATCAGGTTCTCAGGTTCACTATCGTGATGGACGAGGATGATCCAAAAGTCATGAATTTCAAACACTTTCAAATTAGATCTGGCATGAATAATTCAACAGACAGCCACCCGAAAAGCAATTTGAGATTTGAGAAGATTTCGGTCAACAAGTAATAAAAAATTCATGAGGCCGAAAAGACCAGCTATTATTGAGAAAGAACATCAGACAATGTGTACAGAATCAGAAAATAAGAAATGTTAATTATTAATTAAAGAAGATATCACTTTGATTTGAATATTTCTAAACATATTTTCTTGTTTTCTGTAAAAGCCTGTACGTACATGCTGCTAAAGAGTGATTTTGTAACTAAATTTACTTTTCAGAGGGCAAAACTAAGTACGAACGTCAATGAATTTACGTCCTAAATAGTGTCCATAAAAGACTTGTGCTATGAAAAATAATACAGAGTTTTATTAAAACTTCACGATTGAAATATAAAGTTGAAAGATGACCCAATGAGTTTTCTGATAGTAAGATTTCATATCAGCAGTTAGTGAACAGACAAATCTGTACGATAGCAACAGAAGTTGGGGCTAAAGCAGATCCTTGTGGCAATACAATTCATATGTCTACCAATTTTGGTTCTGACTCTGTTAAGCCTTTCCCAGATGATTTGGCCACAATTATCAGTGCCCTTTATTATAAAAAATTTGTTGATTAACACAATTCCCTAATTATCTGGCACTAATCAATGCAGCATCAACAAAACTGCCCCACAGAAAAACGGTTACAGCCCCCCAAATGTCTCTCGTGACCTGTCCTTCCCCACGAAAAAATTCCTATGGAAACACCAAAACAGACAAATGAATAGACTGAGCTTTGCTTGCTTAAAATCATTGAGATATTAAAAAGTTCAAAGAGCATAAGAAGAAACCCTATCGACTTATCGATGACTTTTGATTTTAGTTACTTTGCTGCCACAGGCAACAAGACAACACCGAGTTCTGACAATGAGCTGTCATGTTGAATATCATCGCCATGACAACAACTTAGTGAAACATCCTCACGCGAAGAAGTGCGGGTGGAAAGTTTACGACGAGTGAAGACCATTTCATTGAAATATAATTCAAATCTTATTTATCCTATGTTGCCAGGACACTAAAGTGGAATTTAATCATTTATTTTTGAAAGAAAGTGCTGTATTGCTATGGAAAGGCCGGTGTTTTGATTAAAAACGCGCTCTGAATCGTGGAGAATTAATTGTGTTTTCACCCAACTCGTGCTGCTCTGTCTGGAAGTACTGAAGGGAAACTTTTAGGTCTGGTAATTGTGGTGACTTTCGGGTAGGCAACTGGATAAAAAGGCCAATAATTCATTTTAAAAACTGTGAAATCTAATATGGGCTGTGCTGGTAGCACCCAAGCAGTCCCGAATGGCCCCAGCTCGCCACAACCGAAACCGACGAGCACTGCTGTTGCCAAACCAAAATCTCCAAAATCCCCCTCGAAGAATGGAGTCAAACCCAAAAAGGACAAGGTGAAAAAGCCGAAGAAGAAGCACTCTCATGGCTCACGGAGAAGCTCGTCCAGCTCGTCGTGTAAGTTGATCGTGAAAACATGCTGTGAAAAACAAATGTTTTCTTTGTGTAAAAAGTAAATAATACCGATTTTAAACCCAGCACAAATATCTTGCGGTTCGATACTCAAGGTTTGAATTCGTCTGGTATGGTTAAACATCACAGCTGCTTTTGTTCTCGCATTTAACAATTGACAATGCTCTTTTTAGTGAGCAACTTTGCCTTTTGTCTGTCTGCTTTTTGAATCTAAATTTCAAAGAAATAGTTGACTACAGCTGTGAATCATTGGCCGGATAGGGTTTCTGAAAATCAGTCCAGCATAAATTGGGGTCATAGGTAGTGGGGGGCTTAGGGGTGCTTGTAGCCCCCAAAAATGTCTAGAACAATGGTTTTACTTCTCTAAGATGTGACGTCATACACTATTTTCTGGCAAGGCTCTCAATAGTATTGCCATCTATTGTCCAGAATAAGAGTAGCTGCATAAATGTTGTCTTTTTAATTTGTTTGGAAACCGAAAAAACTGGCCTTATGATTGAGGTGAAAAATTTTTACTTGACCCTCTGGACCTGATTCTTCTCTACTCTACCTAGTGTCCCTAAAAGCATTCCTCCTTCAAATGGTCTACCGGCCACTTTTGCCATACATAGTCATTGATTATCGACTAAAACTGGTCAAGCAAATATTTGAGGGGATAAGGGTGTGGCTGGGGTCAAGTCTAAAGTCTAAACTTTGCCCAACAAGACTTCTCAGCTAGGAAATATTGACTCCATAGATCTCACGAGAAAGCATCCCAAATCACTTGACTTTTTTCTGATCCACTAATGACATTAGAACATTTTGTAAACCCCTGATTTGATATTTCAGCAAGTGACGAAGAACACCACGAGACTCATCACGTAACAAACATCACTACCGTCATTCATATAAACCAAAATGATGCTGATCCAATGCAAAACTCTGCACCACCAGCAGAACCACTAAATTTTGTAGACACGCAACACACCGAGACTGTTAATGATACCCAGGTTGACGAACCACCTCCAGTAGAAACGACAATAGAAGCTGTTGTTCCAGAGCCACCGCTTGAGGCAGAACCAGGAGCACCAGGCGAGCCTGAGGCTCCTCCAGTTGATCCTGAAGCAGAAGCACCGACAGAACCAGAAACAGAGCCAGAAGCACCAGTTGACCCTGAGGCTCCTCCAGTTGATCCTGAGGCTCCAGTGGAAGGAGAACCAGAGGCTCCTCCTGCGGAAGAAGAACCAGAGGCTCCTGCGGAAGGAGAACCGGAGCCTCCTGCAGAAGGAGAACCAGAGGCTCCTGCGGAAGGAGAACCAGAGCCTCCTACGGAAGGAGAACCAGAGGCTCCAGCGGAAGGAGAACCAGAGGCTCCAGCGGAAGGAGAACCAGAGGCTCCTGCGGAAGGAGAACCAGAGGCCCCAGCTGAACCAGAAGCACCAGGAGAGCCAGAACCAGAGCCGGAACCAGAGCCAGAGCCGGAACCAGAAGAACCAGAACCAGAGCCGGAACCAGAGCCAGAGCCGGAACCAGAAGAACCAGAACCAGAAGCAGAGCCGGAACCAGAAGAACCAGAGCCGGAGCCAGAACCAGAGCCGGAACCAGAAGAACCAGAGCCAGAGCCAGAACCAGAAGAACCAGAGCCGGAACCAGAACCTGAACCAGAAGAACCGCCAGAAGAGTAAGAGATAAATTTGAAATAATTTTGCGAAATCCTGAAAATTTTGTTCCAGTAATGCAAGCAAATTACAGAACAGAAAGAGCCCCAAACAAATCAGAAATATTTTTCAAACCCATTTGATGCACTTAGATTTTGATGTATGATGGCTTACATATAAAAACGAAAATTATTTTTGCATTGTACAGATTGGTCTTTTTCCAATTGGTGACATTTTGGGTTGGTTATCACCAATACAGTCTTTTTAAGTTAAATGAGCCAAAAGGATCTGGAACAAGACCAAACTATCTGAAATCAGCTGAAACTGGTCTAAACCGGTCTAAACTAGCTGGAAACGGTCTGGAACTAGTTCAAACAGGTCTGAGGACAATACCAATCAAAATTATCTGATAAACTTCCTGGAAATATTTTCTTCTTCATAATTCATTACCCTATTAAAGTATTCTTTTTACAAATCAAAGAGGAGTACTGTTTTCTCTGAACCCCTTATGAAATATTTGTAAAATGGCAGCTATCAGAGAATTGAACGGGCCTTGTCATAATCTTCATTATATTTATCTGCCATAATAAACCTTTCAATATATTTTACTCCACTAAAAGGTTTTATAGTGGATCTAATTACAATTTGTAAATATTAGCCTAACAACAATTGTGTAAAGCTAGAAAATGGTCTTTTGATTCAGGCTTAGAGATAGATAATTATATTCGTAACAAAAGGGTTTTCAAACATTTTTAAATAAGCTAACTAATGGACAAGATAAGCCCTGATAGGCCAGTTATGTTGATTTAGTGTTGTTTTGTAAGTTGTTTAACGAAGAACCCAGTGAAATTTGGATGGTAGAGTGCGGACCGCTCTGCTGCCTAATAAGAGCTTTTGGACAGTGAAAATGATCTCTTGACTGGCAGACATGGCCATTAGGCTCTTAGTTGGTGGGTTGTGAATCACCCCCCTCGCTACTCTCAGATGAGCTACCCATTAGTAAAAGTGCGCATCGGGATGGGTATTTCCCTTTGAATTCAATAAATGAGGGGGCAAATCATTGCCCACCATATTGGCTTACGAGGACATGAGGTGGAGCAGGGCAGGGTTGATGACTGACTAAATGAGGATTGGATAATATAGATAAGCTTCTTCGTTGATTGGAAGAATAATAAAGCTCTAATTTAAGGACTAGAGGATTGAAAAGTTTCTAATAGCTTGTTCGATACTTGAATCAACTATTGACATGGGCCGTGGAGCTGGGGGGCTTAGTTTGCCCAATAATGCCCAAAAGACAATGCGATGGGCGTTGTTACAATAGACATGATCAATTTTTATTGTTATAGGCCCAGGGGTGTGCTGGGAGAAAAAAGGGCTTGGGAAAAATTAAGTCGAGGGTCCAATTAGCGATGGTGTCCTAAAGGATATAAGGGCCTACCAACAAGCAGTTTTAGGGGTCCACTGGGAAATTTCCCGGTATTCCGATGGGCCAGCACACCTCTGTATTATCCCCCTACCTGAAATATGCTCCACTGCCAATGCCCATGGAGAAACTTGAATCAACCTTATTGAGAAATGAGAATTAGAGTTTTACGAGAGGTTTTAGTAAAGCCCAAAGAGGTTTCGTGTAAAGCCTTTCTATGTATTCATCGTCAGTTAATAGGTAGACTAATAAAACTGAATTTCAAGCAACGATATTATTTCTCTTAGAGGGAGTAGTTATTACAGTTCAAATTTACTTTATTTCTGACATTCGTTAAAAGTGTTCAATGTTTTATAAAAATGGTTGGAAACTACAAGACTAGTATTTTCTTAGAGTTATAGAGAGATTATTTAGAATGTTGTATGGAATCAAATTGATGAATGGATTGTCTTGTACTATTAATTGCCTCTATCCTTCTGTGCAAAAAATGCTTTTGAGAAAGATTGAATCTGAAACTCAAATTAATGCCTCTACTGTGGATCTACCTAATTAGTTTGCAGTGATAACCAATCTGTAGAGTGATAAAATGGTTTTGTGCAGTTATACTTATGACAGACATTCCCTCAGATGTCCTCATCCAAGCTTGTCTTTTTGAAAGATCTAATAACATTTGATTCACAAGATTATCCCTTCCTGGGAATCCACCTTTTTTCTTAAGGTACAGCTTTTCTTGCAGAGGGTACAGTGAACAAAAACTGTCTAAAACACTGCCGACCACTTGCTAAATTCTCTGGAGGGATAAATATTGTTAGGCACATACGATAACTATCTTCGCAAGGTATGGGTTTATGTGCTAAGCACAAAGGGCCCACTGAATAGGTAGACTAATCGAGCAGTGCGACCCTGGTCCTTCCTCTCGATGTGACCACACCTCGTGATTCCTCTTGCCTTTTTGTCTGGAATTACAGAGAGCTGGCTAATTCTCTACTCACACTTTGTGACAGGTCTGAAGGTGGTTTCGAAGCCGGGACCCTTCGAACAAGGGTCAAGTGATCTTACTACTCGGCATTCCTGCCAATATATTCCTGCCATTATACAGGAGGCGAAAGATGTTATTTGCCCATACTTAACTGACTGCATAAATGCAACTATGGGCAACTGTTTCTTTCCAGACAAACTGAAAGAAGCAGACGTCAGTGCAATCCATAAAAAGGATGATACATGCCAAAAAGCCAATTACAGACCTATTAGTGTTCTATCCTCCATGGCCAAAATTTTTGAAAGGATCATGAGTGAGCAAATGAATAAGTATTTTGTAGATATATTATCTCCATTGCTCTCTGGCTTTCGACAAGGTTATAGCACACAACATGCTCTATTTCGAGTAGTGGAGACTTGGAAAAAATGCCTAGATATGTCGGGTATAGTAGGAACAATCCTAATGGATTTGTCAAAAGCATACGATTGTATACCCCACGATCTACTAATTGCCAAATTAGAGGCATATGGGTTCAAGAAAAATGCTCTCAAACTGGTTTATAGTTATCTGACAAACCGAACACAAAGGGTTAAAATAGGCTCCACATATAGCTCACCACAGCATATCACAATTGGTGTACCACAGGGGTCTGTTCTTGGCCCCTTACTTTTCAACATCTTTATAAACGACCTTTTTTATATGGAACTGGAGTCAGAGATATGTAACTTTGCTGACGATACGACAATTTACGCATGCGATACATATCTGGAGGCAGTCATGATTAGATTAGAGAGTGACCTACAGGGATTAATGCAATGGTTTACGAAAAATGGCATGAGTGCCAACCCTTCAAAATTCCAAATAATGTTTTTGGGGTTAAAGGGAGCAAATAAATTGTGCCTTAACATAAAGGGACAATTGATTCCAACAAGTGAACAAGTAAAACTTCTGGGTGTAAACATTGACAATACACTGAAGTTTGAAACACATGTAAAAGAACTATGTAAGAACTAAGAAGGTTAACCAAAAAGTGTATGCATTTGGAAGGCTAAGACCATACTTAGGAGAGCAAAAGTCGATGTTACTTTTAAACTCAGTGATAATATCGAATTTTTCCTATTGCCCTCTGATCTGGCTATTTTGCAGCAAACTTGCAAATAATGAAATTAATAGGACCCACAAGCGTGCGCTGAGAACCTTATATAGAGATTACGAGTCCACATTTGAGGAACTTTTAGATAGGGGTGACACAAAGCCAACACATAAAAAGAATCTTCAGAGTCTCATGATTGAGATCTATAAATCAATGAATCATCTCAATCCTGAGTACATGTGGGATTTCTTTGTCAAGAAAGATGTCCCCTACAACCTACGGACTAAAGAACTATGCAAGATCCCCTCGGTGAGTTCTCAGCGCTACGGAATAAATTCCCTATCATTTAGAGGCAGCTTATTGTGGAATACTCTTAGTGATGATCTAAAATTGACAACTTCTCTCATGAAATTCAAAAAAGAAATACGCTGCTGGGATGGCGACAACTGCACGTGCTACATTTGCACTTAAATTATAGTATTTATGTATTATTATGTAATTAAATTAAAGTATTTCTGTATTATTATTGTAGATAGTTGGTGTCAATTAGTTTTATTAACTACAAATAAACCAACTGTAAATAAGTTTTTATGATTATGATTATGATTATGATTATGATTATGATTATGATTATGAGGTATGCTGAAGATGCTCTGAAGATGCTCTGAAGATGCTCTCTACGATATAGATAAGCGTGAAGCTGGATGCACCCGGCGGCACGTGTATTAACTTTTTTTTCTAGACAGTTGTTAACCTCATCTTTGGTAAGAAAGGAAATGTCCTTGGTTCGAGACCCAGTGGAGGCTCATTTAACTATGATAGTCCATTTGTGAGAAAATGTTATTTTGTGTGCAAAAATCATATACACCACTATAACTGGACTACACGTTTCGCCTCTAGGGAAATTGATTTTCAAGAAAATACCTTCCCTGATTGATATTGATTTAGAAAAACGCAGCTTGTTTTTTAATCGTAAGGCAAAAACAGCGATGAGAAAGGACATTTTGAATTTGATTTTATTTCTACTAGTTGGTGGTTGGTCTTTTAAGCAAGTCTATATTCATAATTCAAAATATCCTTTCTCATCGCCGTTTTTGCCTTACGACCTTCCTTGATGCTGAAAATCAAGAAATAAAGACCTCCTATCGAAGTTGCCATCACGGCCATCACATCTCATTTTAAGTCTCTATAAACAGTAAGATAACGAGCTGACTTACTAACAAATGTCTCCACTCCATCTACTCCATGCATTCGTCTTTAGTTAATCTAGTTGCCACCAAACACACCAGCATACAACTTAAATACAACCGTAGTCATCTACTGCTATCATAATGTCTGTCAGAAATGAGATTAAGGCCTCTAAACCCCTTTTTAATAAGGAAGTATAATTTTTGAAATGCGAGGCGACCGAAAGGATATTAGACGCATAGCAACCAAAATTGCACCGGCCTAAATCGATTGTAAGTGCAGTAAAGCTTTAATCGTTAGTTAATGCTAGTGATAACATTGCAACGGCCTAAATCTGTTATAGCCTCGGTTAAGATTTTATGCAGCAGTCGTTAATGTAGGCATAGTTTATCGAAAAAGATGGTTTAGAAACCTATTGTTGTAAGTCTTTGTTACACAATTGATGTTGTGCGGTACTTGAACGTGCATAACGTATGTCTTATTCTCTCTTTTTACTGTTAAAATTTTACATGTAGATATTGCCTACATAAATGTGATGTTCAATATTATAAAATCTTTTCTAAATAACGAATATTTCTGGCAAGGGAACCAAAAGAAGCGTTTTGGTCTACTCGCTTAACCATGACCCTATTGCCTAAAACAATGGCAAAACAATACACTGTGCACTCTCAATTTTGAAATCTTGCACAAATAGATACAACGATAGGTTTCTAAACCACATTTTTCGATAAACTATGATGTAGGTAACTATGTGTTACTATGGGGCATGTTCCCATCATGCATTGTGGGAAATGTGACGTGTCATCTTTTGCAGAATGGTCTTTCAAGACAGCAAGTCAAATGCAAACGAGATTGAAAAGAAGAATTTCTGATCCCATCCTAACTCAAGGGCTCTGTGTGGGAAAAGAATAAGTTAGTATGGCTAACAACAAGATGACCCTATGTTTATCAAACAAAGAAAGCTGTGACTGAGATCAGAGATCTAGGCCAATTATACAGACTAACAGATATCCTATTACTGAAGCCTCTGCGACGATTTGTTCTCCTCCCTCAACCTTTGAGCTTCTGATTTATGATATAATAAGAATTCCAAAGAGGAAGTGGATTCTTTGAAATCGAAGACTACATACGCTGTTGATACACATTTTTTTTATTGGAAACCCAACTCAGTCCTACCACTAAACGTTTATTAGGTTATTTTTCACCAGTTTCCGGAAAGTTGCCCTAGAGCCCTGAGTTTTTCGTATTCATACACGCGTTTATCATATAATGTACCTATAGAAATTTGCCCAGTACAGAAACTTTCTAGGATAATTTCGATTTGGAATAATTGATAGTTTCTTTAGAGTAAAAAAAGGGTTTATCATGGCAAGATTCAGGAAGATTTCAGCCACAGAAATTATGAACTGAATAGAAAGATTTGAAGGGATTTGACTATATTGAATTAGGCACAATGCGCGTACATAACTTCCTTGTTGATCAATATAAGTTTAATGTGAACATCCAATGGGAAATCAACTTGACCGATGTCAGGAGTTATGAGCCAATCAGATAACGCATTATCAATTCTATTTTGATCACGTGGTCCTATCAGTCTACTGTTTGATCAGCCTATCTCACATCGTTTCACTGGTTCTTATAAAAGAGAGTGTTGAAACCAAACTTAAAATTCGTATTGTGTTAGACTTTTTATGAGGAACTTTTTATGAGGAACCTTAGCTTTCAGGCGAAACCTTCCCTATTTCCAATCTTCACAATTTTGATGGAAACGTTTCAATCTATTCCTCCAAAAAATGATTCAAGAATACTTATCTCACTGTCCTTGCTCATTCTCTGTAAAAAATTCAAATGTAGTTATACTTCCAGACTTTCAAAAATCTTTAAGGGTAATCTCATACTTAAGCTGCTTTTTGAGATATTCCTTATGAAAAAGTGTGTATGTATTTTGTGGCAAGTTTTCCTTGAGCTGAAAGCAGAAAGATAAATTTACCACAGACTTTTATTTGTTATTATTCTAATCTTTTTGGAGCTTATTGAGAATGCCCTAAGACATGATGCGAGAAATCTCATTGAATAAATTTTGAAGGAAATCGAAAAGTAAACAGGAATAGGCCTTGCTGAACGGAGCTGGGAATTTGGATCAAGTTACACGAGTATTTCGTAGAGAAAGTTTGAAAAGCTGGGAAGAAATCATCGAAGGCTTGATTTGAATCACATTATTACAGAGAAAGAAACGAGGTAACTATGAAGTTAGGTTTTCAGTTAAAGCTTTGCTGTATAGGTGTATGCTTTAAACAAAGTAAAAATGTGCAAGTTACACGAGTATCTCGCAGGGAAAGTTTGAAAAGCTGGGAAGAAATCATCGAAGGCTTGATTCAAGTCACATTATAACGGAAAGAGAGACGAGGTAACTGTGAAGTTAGGTTTTGAATTAAAGCTTTGCTGTATTGATGTATGCTTTATACAAAGTATAAATGTGCAAGTCACACGAGTATTTTAATGGTAAACTTGAGAACCTGGCTAAGATTACTGATCAGCCCATAGCTCGATTTTTATCACATTATCACAGAAAGAAATAAAAGGTAGTGTATGAAACTATACAGCTGACTTCTAAGATAGATATTTACTGTATCTATCTTCATTAAAGTAACTCAGATGAATATGCAAGCTACACGAATATCTTGAAGGCGAAGTTTGAGAAACAGGGTAAATATCAGAGAAAGCTTGATTTGTGCCATCATTTTGCAGTACCCTGAAGGGGGGGGGGGGGTGGGTACTGATCCAAATTCCTAGCACCAAATAATCAAAATCTCAATGCCAATGAGGAAAGTAGATAAATTTTCAATATTGATGTGTTTAACAATCCCAATCCGAATATACTTATCCATTCCTAAATTCTTATTAATAAATCTTTTCCCAAGTCTGAGTTCGAAAGAGTCCAATCCCATTTTCAAAGATAATAAAAAAGGCAAATCCCAGTTCCCAATCAACCCCTATCCTGACTCTTGGCTTTGATTTTAGCCAGCTTGTTTGAAGTGATTTTTCACCCACTTACCACCCTGAGCCTTCTCAAAAACACACTAATAGGATTTTTATCCTGACCATTTTCCCTGCAAGCGGAGGTTGACCGGTACCAAGATTTGTCTTTTCCATGTTTCCCTATCCATTGCCACCCCCTTCTCCAACCCCATTACCCTCAAATCATACTCAACCACATCCTTCCATCGCCTTGCTGGTCTCCCCTTCCTCAGGCTGCTGCCACCTCCATTGTTAATCCTCTACCCACTTCTGAATCCTCCCATCTTCTCAGCGCATGCTAGGCAAATGCTGTCTCCTTAACCACTCTTCTATCAAATCTACACCCAGCCTTTCTGCAACCTCTGAGCTAATACCCTTCTCAAAAACATGTTAAAAATGCAATTTTAGGCAAGTGTTTCATGCTGGTGAACTTTTTGTGTGTTTATCTCAAATAGTTTTGGCGACAGCAAACAACTCTAACCCCAAATTTCTGCCTTGTGTTTCTTATTAAGGTTGTTCTTATGTTAAAAAAAACGTGTTATAAATCTATGAAAGTTTCAGCCATATTTAATCTTAACTACAATGAAAAATGATAGATTACTTAATAGAAAGTCAAGAGTAAATAAGAGAATTCTTAGTAGACAGGTAGAAAAGTTTAGGATCAAATTACAGGAATATTTGAAGGCAAAGATGATGTGGTTATTGGAAGGCAAAGGTTATATGGTACCATGAAACCAAATCATGAGTTTTGTTATTTCAAATCAGATTAAACATAGAATCAATACTTTGCTCCATATTAAGTTACATGAAAAACTGAACAAAACTTCACCAGTTTAATGGACAGGAAACCTGGACACGAATGACAATGAACAGTTGTGCTGTGTCAACATATAGCTTTAATTGAAAGAGAGAAAGAGGAACTTTGAAATTGAGTTGAGATTTCCAAACAAATCAGGGAACTGTCACTAAGTTTGATACAATATCCGCATTTCGGAAACTGTCACTAACCTTGGTACAGTATGAACATATCAGAATATTGGCACTAACTTTAGTACAATAAAAGCATTTCAGGAAATCGTCTCTGTCTTTGGCACCAAATATTGCTGTTGTCTGAACTAGGCACAGAAATCATACAATGGCAAATAAATTGTGGACTTAAAAGCTGGAGTTAAAAGAGATGGAAGCAAAGTCAGGAAAACTATAAAGCAATTATACAGTAGTTTTATAAGGTTTTCAGAAAATTTCTTTGTTAGAACTAAGGGATCCAGAACTGCCTTCAGGCTTTCAAGTAACAACTTGCAGAGACAAGTTACAACTTGCGAAAACAGGGTAAATCTATAATTTATGTAGATTGAATCACATACTGTAGTGGTTGCTTTCAAAATGAGGAACCTTTCTGATTTGTAACAATTTATTTGTTGATATTATTTATATCATTTTAAAGGAGATGTCGTCGGTGGATCAAGGAAAGTTGGAAATCATAAATCACACAGAAATTTGATAGTTGTTTATAGCATATGTCCTTGATGAAGCATCATAATTGGAACCCAAAACCAAAAACATATTGGTGAAAAAGATTGAGTCGTATTCCAGAAGTCAGCTACGTAGACAATTATCGACAAACATTTATCGGAGATGTTGTTGGTGGGCTATCAAAAGTTAGGAACCAAAAGTCACAAAAAAATTGATAGTCGCTTGTAAGGTATACCATTTGCAAAACATAAATGTAAAGAGATTTCCAAAACAATTAACAAAATTTAAGCATTGAACTACAAGAGCCAAAATTCAATAGCTACACCGTGTTTGAGAATTCATTCAAAATAGGAACGGATCATGGATCATCAAAATTCCAAAAATATGGTCGGTGATCAGGACATCATTTGGTTATCAGACATCCACACATTGAGTGACATCATCAATAAATTCACCTTACCTGTCCTGGTTAAGGTTGAAGATGGATACATGTTGAGCGAGGAAGATTGCTTAGAAACTGACACGATTCTGACCGTGCACGGTCAAGTTACAATGACCAAAGTTGCCGCAGTTGACCAATCTCATAAGTCATTGAGCATCCCTGTAGCGTGCCCACACAAGCTTCGAGTACGGCCCTACTCCGACATTCAAACCTTCAAAACAATACATGATATCTGTAAAATAATTCATCTTCCTACATGTATAGAAAATAAAAAACGATTCGAGTTTCATGGTGCAAAGTTCCCAGCTGGGACTAAATTTGTGGTGCAATCCGTATTCAAAGACCACAATGATGAAACCAAAGGTCTCTCTGTTATAGCAATGGGTGCCAGTCCATTACGAGTGACACTGCCATTGTCTGTCAAAGGAGACTTCATGACGGTGGATTTACCATGCGACAAAAACTGTGAATACGTCATTGGTGAGTTGCTGGACCGGAAATTTCCGATTTACGTTGAGTTTTTGCCGACTGGGGACAGCAAGGCAATTTATGGCCCTCGCCAAGGTGCTGTGAGGCTTGATAGATTATATGAAACAAAAATCGTGTACGCTACAAACTATATTGACAACAAGAGACAGATTACAACATTTTCAAGTGATTTGCAGGTGAAGCTAAGAATAGGAAGCGTGATGGTTACAGAAGATGATGACATATATTCGGCTATTGCTGAGCCGCAAGAAAGCGCAGTCGACCACCTTGTCTTGTATAACCTCTTACATTCGGACCCATACTTAGGGGACTACAAAACATCTCCTTATTCCGATTTAGAAACCCAAGCAAGTCCTCCAGTCAAGGATGAGGAAAATAAGGCAGCTGAGAGCGCCAACAAACCCCCTGTTCCAAAAAGATCTTCAAGAACATCGCTAAGAAATCCAGGAGGTAGATGTAAAGTATTGCCAACCGAAATCGAATCAAGTAATAACAATAACCATGTTGCAGCAAGTGAAAAATCATATAAAGCCCCGAATACAGATGGCCTCAGCAATTCCGTGAACCCAGAGAATTCAAATGATGCCGGCAATGCAGCTAACACTGTTATCACTGCCAGCATTAACAAACCCCCTCTTCCAGACAGATCTCTGAGGAGTTCCTTGAGATACCCAGAGGGTAGATGTAAAGTTCTGCCAAACGAAATCAAACAAAATAATAACGTCAGCGATTCAGTTGGACAGAATTCAAATGACATCAGCAACCCAGTTAATGGACCTGGGGAGGATTATAGTTATGCTAGAGTGACCAAGCCCAATTCTTCACAAGAAGCCATTTTAGGCCCACATACAAAAAGGGAAAATGTTTACGAAATGATACGTGAAAAGTTCTCCCCCGAAGTCGCGAAAAACAGATATACACCAGAGCCTGTGCCGAGAAGGAAGAAAAAGCCAGAAACTGGAGGGGAGGAATATACCGAACTGTTTCTCCCAAATACAACCGGTATGGTAAAGGAGACCAGCACAGGCAGTCAGGTATCAAAGGAGACCAATGCTATGGTCAAAAGTGATATTGCTCCGGAGAGAGATTTCGGTAATGAGGAAAAGACAGGTATAAAAAAAACTGGTCTGGGAAACAAATTTATGGGAAAAGCGACCGGTCAGAGTGTTTCAAGTCAGATTGAGAAAAAACATAGTAGTGATCATACTGGAATGATGAAATCGACCAGTATTGAAGATCCGACTACTATTGATAAAAAGACTGGTAGTGGCTCTATTGCAAGAAAAGTTGGTGGGGACCAACCAAGCAGTGAGTCAAACACCGATGCTGGTTCAACGGTAAATGATTCATCCCAATCCAATACCAAACGCTTACAAGAAAGAATGCCAGAGGCGATGGTGAAAGTACTAGCCTTAAGCCTACCATTAAATGCAGCGGCAAAACTCCATTACGAGCAAATTGGCGTAGACACAGCCAAGCAAGGCAACGAGCCTCCTCCACCAACAACAGCCAGGCCTAAATTGCCAAGACCTCTGCCCAAACCAGCTAGAAAACCAGCCAGCAGTCAATCACCGGGATCCGAGAGTCCAAGTAGCAGCGAGAAGAAATTCCCACCTCCGCTACCACCCCGTTCCTACTCAAAATCTAGCAGTAGCTTGCAAAATCAAAACCAAGTTACAGAGAAAGCTTCTTTAAGCCCTATTGAATCTAAGGACCTTACCGAAGCTACAAAGCAGCGGATAGTCCCAAGCGGTGGTGGCTACTACTCTTTCGAGAAAGAAAACTTTAGGGTATCAAAGTATCTTGAAGAGCAAGCCGCAACTGATGTAGTACTGGAAGAGATACATAGCATGGATCAGGACCAGGTCTGCAAAATGCTTGACAAACTCAGACTATCTGAATTCTCTGACGGGTTTAAAGCAGATCAAATTGACGGTTCGCTACTAGCAGATATAGAAGAGGACGACCTCATTTCTGATATAGAAATGTCAAAGTTTCAAGCTCGAAAGCTATGGTTGCACATAAGAGGCTGGAAACCTGATGAAGAGGGCGCAGGTTTGGGGCCGGAAGATTTCGATCAGTACATCAAGTGGACGGTTGATGAAGTCAATGAGAAGTTGAAGTCTATCAATCTGAACTCGTTCGCAGATTTTTGTGTGGAGAACCAGGTAAATGGAGCCCTGCTTGGCAGTATATTGGATAAGGATGTGTTGCAGAGTATCAGAGTAGAGCATGATGTTAAGATGTCTGGCATTGAGGAGAGGAAATTAAGCAAGTTTGTGCTGACAGGATGGCGGCCTGGCAAGGCAAAGAAATAACAGGTGTGAATTTTTATGTTATTTGTATATAGTAGTAGACTTGCTTTACCATGTACATTAATTCATAAGACATGGTCTAACACGGGTAATTGTATTTTACCAGAGTAGGCTACTGCAATAGACATATGCTATTTCGGGTCCCAAACCTGGGTTATTGGCACCAAAGGTGAACACGCTAACCACTTTCCTAAACCAGGACAATAAGCCAGCATAGTAACCTTGAGGTGTTTCCAACTATTTTTTCCCGTTGTAGACTACCTTATGAATTAATGTCAACTTATCATGTATATAGTGCTATATACAATACAAGGTACTGTTCTGCGTACTGTTTTGCTGTGTTTCTAATTCTCTAGCTATACTGTAGAGTTCTTCATGAAAGAAACAATCATTAAGAAGCCTGGATTTTATACCTTAGCAAAAAAATAAAGGAGAAAGATGCCCTTGTCATGAAATTTTAAATTCCTTCAGATATGATTCAGCAAGTTTTTCAGTCACAAAGGAAACAGAAAACTTTTAATGGTGCCGTGATCTGGACATGGGATGCTTGTACAGCTAACAGTGTTGAGCCAACTAAATCTTTGAGGAAGTAATGAAATCATTTTCTTTAGATCTAAAAGTGTCTTAGAATAGGGTTTTTATTATGCGAGGGTTTTTATTATGCGAGACTCTTCTAAATGAAATTGGGGTGCTGATTTAAAACTAGCCTTTAACAACTAAGTGGGCAAGAAAGAATGGTATATAAAGAAATTTGTGTTCAAATTATGACATTGATACGTCCCTCTGTTCGTTTATCAATGCAGCAAATAACTCATCTTATGCACCTACTTCAAATGGTGCTGTGATCTGGGCAGACAAGGCTAGTAAAGCTAACAGTCTTTCGATGCTTCAAAATCAGCGAGAAAGCGGATAATGTAAGAAAGTTGGCGTATTCTGTTTAGAGTAAGTTGACTAATCGTGAATATAGAAACTCGTACATAAGAGGCAATTTGAGATTTTATTTTTGTAATGCATTGTAAATTTGATTCATAGTTTACTGGAAGTCTAGAAAATCTTGAAATTCAAAACTTTAAGATAAAACAATACTAATGTTCATTATATGAACTCTTAAATAAAAGTAATTTTGAGGGTCAATTAATTAAGATTATATTGACAAAGACAATAGAAGAAGGTGGGTTTGTTAACTCTTTTTGTTTGAAATGTTTTGATGATGATTTATTTTTATAAATAGCTTTTGATTCAACCATGAAGTTGCTTTTCAATCGCCTAAAACGTGTACATATTGAGAATTTCTGAGTGGAGGGGTTCTGAACTGTGGTCTAAAGACTGGAACGTTCTAATTTTTCAGCCTATTTATAGAAAGCCTAGAAACGGTTATGCATCCACAGTAGTTTAGAGTTTGAGCTAATGTTGAGAGATCCTGCAATATTTGCAGGGCATCTACACTAACTCCAAGCCCTTAACAGCACTGAACATACTCCCTATTAATAGTCCCATTCGTATATAATTCATGATAAAATCCAACAGTCACACATTCAAGCTACAAACCTATGCCCCAAGCCTGTTTATGAGCAAGTCCGAGTTACTTTGCATCTGTGACATCTCCGACAATAGCAACTGCCTCTATCTCCACTCTTGCGAGCTGAAATAAGAAACAAAACCAGATTATATTCGTTATCAAGTGGTTCGTTTTTAATCAGGCAGACCAGAGAGAAGACAAGATTCGAAAGATGGAAGAGAAAATGAGATGCGATATCACGTGGTTTAATGATGGAAGAGGATGGAAAAGCGGAAGAAAAAGCTGTTTTTAACACTAGATAACGGGCATAATCTCAAAACGTTGGGATAACTTAATCTGTGCTATTTTGGCTACCAGGCTGTTTATTTCATCGTATTATCATCTATCTACAAAGTAACACAGGCAGCAGACACTTTTTATCAAGACCAGATTAATACCAAGATAGGTAATACTCCATTACAAGGGACAGAGCTGCAAAAGTTGAAACCTGGAAACTAAGTTAAAAGGAGGTTCATAATTTGAACAGCCTAGGAGACGCCTGTGCAGTAATGTCGAGGGTCTTCAGTATATGGGAGAATGTTTGGTTCTGTGGGGGATTCCATCAGTACTGTGCAGGGGTATCATTACCACCGGGAGACACATCAGTACATTAGAAGATGTTCTGTTCTGAGCGGAGTACCATCAGTAGAGTAATTCAGGGTAAAACGGGTAATGGGTCATCCTGTATAAAATGCTTCAGAACTTCCGCAGGAATGCTGGGGAAGCAAAATAGAGTTACCCCACGTTGTTTGTTATTCAGCAGTTTAATAGAGGCATTATAGTCTTTCCTCGTGGAGCTGAGTTCTGCAACATTTTATACAGAATGACCCATTTTAGCCCCTGACCCGTTTTGCCCCGAATTACTCTACATTGGAGGGATATCATCAGTACACTTGAGGGATACCATCAGTACAGTGGAGGGATACCATCAGTACATTGCATTGGATGGATACCATCAGTACAGTGGAGGGATGCATCAATACATTTCATTGGATGGATACTATTAGCACTGTGGGAGGGATACCATCAGCTCTGTGGAAGGATACCATCAGTACAGTGGAGGGATACCATCATTACAGTAAGGGATGCTCAGAACTGTGGAGAGTGTTCATTACTATGAAGGGTGTTCAGTACTGCACTGGGATATCATCAGATCTGTGGAGGTAATACCTTCAGTGCTAATGGTATCCCTTCACAGTACTGAATATCCTCTTTAGTGCTGATAATATCCCGCACAGTACTGATGGTATAATAATAGGTATAAATGGTATAATGGTAAAATAAATACCTTGGGTAGATTGGCAGCTTGGTAAGCAGCTCTTGCAGGGTAAGGAGCAGTGAAAACTACGAAATCAAGAAATAGCATCATTTGCTACCAATCTTCATCAAACCTCAAAGTTCTGCAGGGACGCGGGAGCGATGTAAGGGAATGGGACGAGTTTTTTTAAGGGCAATGTAAACCGCAGGCGAGCTGAAAAATTTGGGGCTCCAAGGATGCTCCCCCCGAAAAGTTCTCGTGGCAATGCCCTCTAGATTGGCTTAAAATCGTATCAACATGTTTTAACAAATTCCGACAGTTTCATTTTACGAATTTTTTGCGATATGATTTCCATCGCATGGTATCTAAGTTCGAGAAAGCATTATATCATTTTTCATGAAACGGGCACTTTTGCCCCCGCCCCTCGCCCCCTTAGCAAAGGGGAGGAGGGGCGCTAGCCTCCTGCGTCCCCCTCTCCGGCGTCCCTGAAGTTCTAAAAAACTCAAATTTGTTGCTCCGACAAAGGGTAGGTACTAGATCAAAGTCTAGAGTAGGTCAAGGGTGGGTATTAGATCATAGTCTACAGATACAAATTTTGCGCGATATTGTTCTCTTTAACCTTTACACTGTATTCTAAAACAAAACTTTAAGAGTGGTCAAGTTATATGAACACACAGAAACAGAATTATTTCTGTTTTCCCTGCAAGTAGGAGTTGACAGGTTCATTATTTGTCTCCCGATAAATCCATGATTTTTGATCGTAGCAAAGTTTTTATGGCTGAATACCCTTCCTGACGCCTACCCTTTTAGTTGTTTCTTACGACACGCATGGATATCGTGTATGAATTCTGATTCCCAAACCACTGGGGGTGAACAAGTTACCTGAAATGATTTCAAATCTGTAGTTCGCTTTTCAAATCTAGGTTTAGAACAGTGGTAACATCAAAATTTAAGTCATGAAGAAGACCAAAGTGTATCGAAATAGATGGTTAGGAAACCTATTGTTGTATCTTTTTGTGCAAGTTTTTCAAAATTGAGAGTGCACAGTCTTTTGTTTAGCAATCTTTTTAGCCAACATGGTCATGGTTGAGCGAATGGACCAAAACGCTTCTTTTCGTTCCCCAGCCAGAAATATTCGTTATTTAGAAAAGATTATATTCAGCATCATATCTGTGTAGGCAATATTTACATGTAAAATTTTAAAATTAAAGAGAGAGGATAAGACATATGTTGTGCACGTTTAAGTACTGCTCAACATCAACTGTGAAACAAAGACGTAGCTACAACAATAGGTTTCTAAACCATTTTTCTTCGATTAACTATGTGGGCCAGAGGTCATGAAGTAGTTTAGAAAGAGAAATATTCTTACTCACATTTGGCATAAACTTCATTAACGGCTACAAAATCGTTGATATCAGCTAAGAGAACTGTGGTCTTTACAACTGTAAAAGAAAATGATGAAAATTAAAGTTAACTTCAAACAAAAAAATTAAAAATGACTCTGCCATGGGTCAATATTTACTGAATAACCCAGAATGTGCCTAAGTGAAGGGGGCTAGAGCCCCGATGGAGGGGCTATTTCCCATAAAGATTCAAATGGTTCGCCCTGAGACAATGGATGGTATTATCTATGCACTGACGGGGGGCTAACTTCTTCCAACTGGGGAGCTGCAGCACCCCTACTCCCCTTCTAGCGCCACCACTGCAGAAAAAAGACGGAACTGATTTTGCTTCCTAGGCAGAGCCAATTAAACATTACACTGATGAATTTTAGAGTTTGTCTTCATCAAAACCAAGGATTTCATATTGTGTAGACAGAAAGAGTTCGTTTTCCAACAAATTAGGACTCTTTTAATAACAGTTTATTGTTCGTCACTAGACTCCGGGTGATGATTGGTTGTAGCTCACTTTATCAATCATTCACTTCCTTTCTGATTGGCCAATTTTCATCCACATCTGATGGTAATCATTCGTTAGGTTTCATTATCTTTCTGACGCATTACTCAATGGAGGAATACAACCTTCTCATCACATATTTTATCTTTATACTCATATCTGTATTCATATTTATAATTAAATTTACATTTATATTTATATTCACTGATTGGCAGAAAAGAGACAGAAAACTACAATTTCATCTCGACAAGGCTGTTTCGTGATCGCTCACTCATCAGGAGATGTACTAATCCGTTTTAATTAGTACATCTAATAGATTTACTAATCCGTATTGATTAGTACATCTCCTGATGAGTGAGCGATCACGAAACAGGCTTGTCGAGATGAAAGTGTAGTTTCCTGTCTCTTTTCTACCAATCAGTGCTTAACTATGCTATACTTCGATGTATTGAGCACTATCTTCTGAATACCAATACACTGGCTTTATATTTATATTCATATTTATATTCATATTTATATCTATATTTAAATAAGAGAACAAAAAAGAGACGATTTGGATTATTCTAAACTACTATATTCTAACACTCGACGCGTTTCGACCAATTAGGACGTCCTCAGGAGTATAAATAGAATTTTACAATTCTAAATTTCAAAATTATCTATATTTAAATTTATATTTATATTTTTAATTATATTTATATTCACCATATTTATTTATATCTACATCTTTATATATTTCATATCATACCTAATCATATTTATATTATTGACATCGAACTTCATTTTCAAGTTTGAGCTTCAGGTTTTTGTTTTGAATAATTGATGACTTGATTGTAAAATGATTTGAAAACAGCAGCGGGTCTTCTATTTATTGCATGATTTCTAATATAAACATCTAACATAAACATTATTATTGCTATTATTCCTAGTCAAAGAAATAGGCTATACTGATAGTAGTATTGAATATAGAAGTAATAGGTATGAAGACGTGATATAACATCCAGGGGTAGTTCCTGATCTATATGAGCAGTGCATTGATGGTTGATTATCAAATACGCATACTATCTTCGTAAGGTATTGGTTTATGTGTAAAGCACAAAGGGTCCACTGAATAAGTACACTTATTGAAGCAGTGCATTGATAGTTGATAGGCAAATACGCTTACTATCTTCGTAAGGTATTGGTTTATGTGCTAAGCACAAAGGGCCCACTTCATAGGTAGACTAATTGAAGCAGTGCATTGGTAGTTGAGAGGCAAATACGCTTACTATCTTCGCAAGGTATTGGTTATGTGCAAAACACAAAGGGACCGCTGAATAAGTACACTAATTGAAGCAGTGTATTGATAGTTGATAGGCAAATACGCTTACTACCTTTGTAAGGTATCGGTTTATGTGGAAAACACAAAGGGTCCACTGAATAAGTACACTAATTGAAGCAGTGCATTGATAGTTGATAGGCAAATACGCTTACTACCTTTGTAAGGTATCGGTTTATGTGCAAAACACAAAGGGACCGCTGAATAAGTACACTAATTGAAGCAGTGTATTGATAGTTGATAGGCAAATACGCTTACTATCTTCGTAAGGTATTGGTTATGTGCAAAACACAAAGGGACCGCTGAATTAAGTACACTAATTGAAGCAGTGCATTGATAGTTGATAGGCAAATACGCTTACTATCTTCGTAAGGTATTGGTTATGTGCAAAACACAAAGGGACCGCTGAATAGGTAGACTAATTGAAGCAGTGTATTGATAGTTGATAGGCAAATACGCTTACTATCTTCGTAAGGTATTGGTTATGTGCAAAACACAAAGGGACCGCTGAATAGGTAGACTAATTGAAGCAGTGTATTGATAGTTGATAGGCAAATACGCTTACTATCTTCGTAAGGTATTGGTTATGTGCAAAACACAAAGGGACCGCTGAATTAAGTACACTAATTGAAGCAGTGCATTGAAAGCTGATAGGCAAATACGCTTACTATCTTCGGAAGGTATTGGTTATGTGCAAAACATAAAGGGACCGCTGAATAGGTAGACTAATTGAAGCAGTGTATTGATAGTTGATAGGCAAATACGCTTACTATCTTCGTAAGGTATTGGTTATGTGCAAAACACAAAGGGACCGCTGAATAAGTACACTAATTGAAGCAGTGCATTGATAGTTGATAGGCAAATACGCTTACTATCTTCGTAAGGTATTGGTTATGTGCAAAACACAAAGGGCCCACTTCATAGGTAGACTAATTGAAGCAGTGCATTGGTAGTTGAGAGGCAAATACGCTTACTATCTTCGCAAGGTATTGGTTATGTGCAAAACACAAAGGGACCGCTGAATAAGTACACTAATTGAAGCAGTGTATTGATAGTTGATAGGCAAATACGCTTACTACCTTTGTAAGGTATCGGTTTATGTGGAAAACACAAAGGGTCCACTGAATAAGTACACTAATTGAAGCAGTGCATTGATAGTTGATAGGCAAATACGCTTACTACCTTTGTAAGGTATCGGTTTATGTGCAAAACACAAAGGGACCGCTGAATAAGTACACTAATTGAAGCAGTGTATTGATAGTTGATAGGCAAATACGCTTACTATCTTCGTAAGGTATTGGTTATGTGCAAAACACAAAGGGACCGCTGAATTAAGTACACTAATTGAAGCAGTGCATTGATAGTTGATAGGCAAATACGCTTACTATCTTCGTAAGGTATTGGTTATGTGCAAAACACAAAGGGACCGCTGAATAGGTAGACTAATTGAAGCAGTGTATTGATAGTTGATAGGCAAATACGCTTACTATCTTCGTAAGGTATTGGTTATGTGCAAAACACAAAGGGACCGCTGAATAGGTAGACTAATTGAAGCAGTGTATTGATAGTTGATAGGCAAATACGCTTACTATCTTCGTAAGGTATTGGTTATGTGCAAAACACAAAGGGACCGCTGAATTAAGTACACTAATTGAAGCAGTGCATTGAAAGCTGATAGGCAAATACGCTTACTATCTTCGGAAGGTATTGGTTATGTGCAAAACATAAAGGGACCGCTGAATAGGTAGACTAATTGAAGCAGTGTATTGATAGTTGATAGGCAAATACGCTTACTATCTTCGTAAGGTATTGGTTATGTGCAAAACACAAAGGGACCGCTGAATAAGTACACTAATTGAAGCAGTGCATTGATAGTTGATAGGCAAATACGCTTACTATCTTCGTAAGGTATTGGTTATGTGCAAAACACAAAGGGCCCACTTCATAGGTAGACTAATTGAAGCAGTGCATTGGTAGTTGAGAGGCAAATACGCTTACTATCTTCGCAAGGTATTGGTTATGTGCAAAACACAAAGGGACCGCTGAATAAGTACACTAATTGAAGCAGTGTATTGATAGTTGATAGGCAAATACGCTTACTACCTTTGTAAGGTATCGGTTTATGTGGAAAACACAAAGGGTCCACTGAATAAGTACACTAATTGAAGCAGTGCATTGATAGTTGATAGGCAAATACGCTTACTACCTTTGTAAGGTATCGGTTTATGTGCAAAACACAAAGGGACCGCTGAATAAGTACACTAATTGAAGCAGTGCATTGATAGTCGATTATCAAATACGCTTACTATCTTCGTAAGGTATTGCTTTATGTGCAAAACACAAAGAGTCCACTGAATAAGTACACTAATTGAAGCAGTGCATTGATAGTTGATAGGCAAATACGCTGACTATCTTCGTAAGGTATTGGTTATGTGCAAAACACAAAGGGACCACTGAATAGGTAGACTCATTCATTGAAGCAGTGTATTGATAGTCGATTACGAAGAGAGTAGTTAGATTGACGAGGTTGTCGTATTGGTTCCTTAGTATACACAGGGGTGTAATTGTTTATAATCTTGTAAAACAAGGTTAGACGTCTACTTTATCTCCTCAGATTTAATGACTCCCAGCCGAGTTCTGCGTACAACTTTTCACGGGACATACCCCTCCATGTTCCCGTTATAGCAAAAGCTGCAGAGTGTTGAACAGACTCAAACTTTTCCATTACATTTGTTATTATTAGTTGATGACTATATTCACAAACCCTTAGCAGGGACGTGATAAATGACGTCCCCATAATCAAGATGGGGCCACACATAAAGCCTATATATCTCATTAAGAGTTTGTCTGGGCAGATATTTGGAACAATATTTAAGCAAACCATTGCCCTTTCTGGCCTTTGAGATTGCAGATTTGATGTGAGCCGTAAAGGATAGCTTTGATTCCAGAGTAATACCTGGATATTTGTCTTCGTTTACCCTTTTTAACGGGCATATTATTAAAGAGTATCAACGGATGATCAACTTCATGTCTTTTCTTTGAAAAGGGCGGTTCAACGGCTTGTTTTTGTGGGTCGGGATTAAACGAAACTTCCCAAGTACATGCCCAATAGCTTATTAGACCTAGATCGTGATTCATGTCATAAGCGACTACATTAGGATCCTGTACAAATGTAAACAGGGGGGTATCATGGGCAAAAAGCTTAACATCACACTTCAAGTTACTCGTAATGCGTTGATATAAACAAGAAAAAATAATGGTCCCAGTATAGATCCTTGCGGCACTCCGGCCGAAATATCACCCCAATCAGAATATTGACCATTCAAGGCAGTCCTTTGCTTCTTGTCTTTCAGGAAACTTTAGATCAAAAAAAGTAGTTGTCCAGAAACACCAGCTCGCTTTAATTTGAATATCAAACCCTGATACCTCTCTATCAAATGCTTTAGAAATATCGAGATAAACGGAACCAACATCTAAAGGGGGGTTACAGTCGAATGCCTTAAAGATTGTATGCGTAATTGAGATTAATTGGTTAATTGTAGAATCACAAGGACGGAAGTCTGATTGATTTGGGTTAAGTAAGCTGGAGGAATCTAAATGCAAATACAGGGAGTCATAAATCAATTTTTCAAATATCTTTCCAAATATTGGTAGCAAGGAAATAGGACGGTAATTGCTCTTCAGATTTTTGTTATTTTTCTTATGGACAGGGACTACATTTGCACACTTCCATATGCTTAGAAATACTCTATTCATTTCCGGATATCGCAACGTTTTCAACGGTGGTTGGACTGAACGGATCTTCTTGTGGAAGTATGCATTGCCAGTGTCAATGGTTGTACATTGGAATATTCAGAAGCCATTGAATAATTTAGCTTTTTTTGTAATATCCGTTACAAATTGTCCATTTTCTAAAAGAGGTGGTATTATAGAAATCTCTTTAGATGGTACAGAACTTCAGGATATACAGAGAAACACAATTTAGAATTTAAAAGAGTTTCTAACTAGAAGAATTGTTCCCCATATGAACAATTTTAATTGCATTATCTTTTCTTTGTTTCCTCGACAATTTCGCAAAGCCACAATTTCGATATAAAATCACTGAATTAAGAGTTTTTAGCAAGAGGAATTGTCCCCCAATTGAAAAATTTTAATTGCATTATCTTTTCTTTGTTTCCTCGACAATTTCGCAAAGCAACAATTTCGATATAAAATCACTGAATGAAGAGTTTTTAGCAAGAAGTATTGTCCCCCAAATGAAAACATTCTAATTGCATTATCTTTTCTTTGTTTCTTCAAAATTTTGCAAAGCAACAATTTAGATAAAAAATCACTGAATGAAGAATTGCTAGCAAGAGGAATTGTCCCCCTTATAAAAACATATATGAGAATTCTCAGGAAAAACACGCTGCATTAGTATTCTCTGTAGATCCGGCGAATGAACGGAGATGGCAGTCCCAGTCCCAGTTGTTCGCTGGTGATCGCACGACTTTTACGCCATTTTACTTGATTTGCTGGCATGGAGATTGACCTTAATGGTCGCAAGATTTTAATTGCATTTCCTTTTCTTTGTTTCCTCACTTTGGCTTCATTTGACTCGTCGCACGGATACAGAGAAACCTCCTATTGTTGCTCGCCATTGATTTACTTCAACCGGCCTCGTTATGAATTATTTTTCCAGCTGGGTTTAATGGACATTGAGAAAGAATGTAACCACAAAAGCCTAACTTCTATCAAAATATATCCCTCCTCTTAGAACAGGTAGCGTGATGGTAATTCAAATCAGTTACAAGCATATCACAAGGTTTTTAGACCACAGTCGAAAATTTTCTCTCGCAAGACGCCAATCATTATCATTCATAGGAAGGACAGATTAATTACAAGTTTAACAAATCTCTGACAAAGCAGTTGCGTTTAAATAAATTGTGTATTGTGTTTTTCTCGACAGGTAGGAGCATTATAATGCAAATTTAATGAGTTTTAGGCATATGCTGAAGCTTGAACTGCCACTCATCTCCAAAACGCTGGTTTTACTGGCTCAGGAAAGGTGACAGAATCAAGTCCGAACATCAGTCCAGCGAAGAAGACTTCGAGTAGGTACGTCTTCAACTAATCGAGGACGAGAAAGGTGGCAATATCCTACACAATATTATGAAGATCAGTCTTGTTTAGAAGATTTCCAAAAGAAGTCCTAGAAATACTGCCCAATAGTCAATTAATTCTTTTGGTTTAGAAGAAAAAGGAGAATAATTCGAGGACTCGAAGAAGCACTGGCCTCCTTGTTTCTTGATTCGGGACTCGATAAACAAAGTAAAAGATTCAAAAGACGCAGAAATCAAATTGGTTGTGAAGACTGAAGAATTAGAGCACACGATAATACACCTTCAACTAATTAACGACGAGAAAGACATATCCCATACAATAGTATAAAGATCAGTCTTGTTTAGAAAAATTCCAAAGAATTTATTTCCCCAAGGCAATTGACTTTTCCGTTTTATTAGAATAAGAAGAAAAATTCGAGGACTCAACTAATAGATTTGATAAAACTTCTTTGCAACTGGAAGCTTCATTGTTTCTGGTTTAGGGAATAGATACATTCACCAAAGAAACAATGACTGCAGTTCGGCTAATCATCCAATACACAGTCATTATCCTGTCGATCTTCACAATCGCATTAAACTCACTGGGAATATACCTGTTGTGCCTGAGAACGTCAACCACCAACAGCAAATTTCTACTGATCAACTTGGCATCCTCGGAAATCCTCCTATCAATGCTCCAAACAGCGTTCTACTTAATCAGCATCTTGACCGGCTTGGAAAGATATTTGGTCTTTTACAAGATTTATTACATAGGCGTGCTATACTACTACTCCGCAATGTGCTTGCTGACCGTCGATCGACTAGCCGCCATTCTACACCCCTTGAAGTACAGAGTTTCCGTCACAACTAGACGACTGACTAGGGTGGCGTTGGCAATGTGGCTGTTTGATATGTTCGTGGTGGCATCCCTGTTTATCAGTGACAAATGGTTTTTCATATTTGAGAGATACATCTGGTTCACAATGGATGTCTCCTACTTCATCCTATGCTGTGTTACGTATGGGGTGATTTTCTACAAAATGAGGTCTAGGAGACGGTTTGAGATCAGTCAACCGGAAGTCCAGAGGCAGCAGTTAGCAATCAACAGAAACAGGAAGTTTTTCAAGGTCGTAGCAATGATCATTGTCTCGTTCATATTCCTCATCATGATTCCAGATTTGATTTTTTTCCATTCGAAATTGTCAGGATTATCTCTTAACACTTTGTTTCATGACATAGTTTACATTGTCTGGCTGACCGGATTCATTGCTGACCCAGTTATTTTCATCTTCTTGCAAGATGACCTGCGGTTGTTACTTAGAAGTAAATTGTGCATGTTTAACCGAGCGGTCGCAGATGTGCCTAATCAGCCGGCTCATCAAGACACAGCCTTGTGAATCATGATTATCGAGGGTCGTATAGGGGGTCCTGGTGCCCCTATTCCCCTAGATGATTATGATTTGTCCCCATGATTTGTTGATGATTTGATTCCCATGATCTGTTGCCTTAAAACATGTGCAAAATGTTCCCTTGTTCCTCTAACTTCCTGCAAATGTTCTCTGTTGCCTCTGCCAATTTTGGCCTTGTTGCCATATCCTCCAGAACCCCTATACGACCCTCATTGTTGATTATTATTTATCCTTACAGCACAACTACAAATTGAAATATAAGATAATAAATATCATGCACTGAGAATTCAAGACTAAAAAAAATAAATACTTCCTCTCCAGAAGCCTGTTTCGTGGCTTCCCACTCATCAGGAGATGTATACAGTAGAATCCCGATAACTCGAACTCTCGCTAACTCGAACAGATTTGGCAGTCCCCTTGAACTTTATTCATGTTATAAAGAGCCTCGATAACTCGAACATTCGTTAACTCGAGCTATTTTGATCGTCCCTTACTTGTTCGAGTTATCGGGATTCTACTGTATATCATTATACTGCTCTTTATACTTCAATGTATTCAGCACTGTTACAGCAAACCGAATCACAGACTTTTGAATAATGAATATAGATATGAAAGTAGGGCTCAAACCCTCAATCTCAAAATTGCAAAATTGGTACTCTTGTGCCCTACAACTGTGCAACCAGGGCCCTCAAGCAACCCAAGGTATATAGATCACACAAATTGCACCACTCACTAACCTAATGTAGAGACAAACTAATCCAGATTCTTCTATGACTGCACAGGGCCTAGCGAAGAGCGATGACTTTCCTACTCCAGCAGGACCATCATAGTCCCACGAGAAGCAAACCTTTAGTAGTCATTTAGACAGCTCGTTCTCTTTCTGGCGTACTACTCTGACGAGTGTTAGACGCAAGGCTTCAGTAGTTATTATGTTTTGCTATGTTTCCGATTTTCCTTGCCATCCTCAAGTTCTGTACTGATCAAAGGCTGTACTGGCTTACTACTCTAATGAGAGTCAAATGCAAAGCTTTACTAGTAATTATGTTTCTATGTGTTTCCGATTTTCTTCACCATCCTCAAGTTCTATACAGATCAAAGACTGTTCTGACGTATTACTCTGATGAGTGTTAGACGCAAGGCTTCAGTAGTTATGTTTTGCTATGTTTCCGGTTTTTCTTGTCATCCTCAAGTTCTATACTGATCCAAGACTGTTCTGACGTACTACTCTGATGAGTGTCAAATGCAAAGCTTTAGTAGTTATTATGTTTGGCTATGTTTCCCATTTCTTCTCCATCCTCAAGTTCTATACAGATCAAAGACTGTTCTGACGTATTACTCTGATGAGTGTCAGACGAAAAGCTTTACTAATTATCATGTTTCGCTATGTTTCCCATTTCTTCTCCATCCTGAAGTTCTGGACTTATCAAAGACTGTTCTGACGTAAAACTCTCACGAGTGTCAGACGCAAAGCTTAAGTAGTTATTATGTTTTGCTATATTTCTGATTTCCCTCGCCATCCTCAAATTATGTACAGATCATATACTATTATAAAGATTCAAATATTGTTCAACTATTATAAGAGTTTCCATACCTTTGTCCATAGAGGTTCCTGCTTCTTCCAAAATATACTTCATGTTATTTAGAGCCTTTAAATAAACATAATATGTATCAAAAGTCTTCTCAAGTCTTACTAAATAGAATAAAATAATTTGTGCCAAAGAAAATTGCCAGATGAGAATTCCAACCCACAACCTCATGAAATGCTTCAGAACTACCGCAGGCTATGCTGGGGAAGCAAAATAGATTTACACCACGTTGTTTGTTATTCAGCAGTCTAATGGAGGCATTATGTTCTTGCTTCATTGGGCTGTGTTCTGCAACATGTTTTACAGAATGACCCACTTTACACCCTGACATGTTTTGCCCCTTATCACTCTAATTAATGGAAAATTCTTTTAATATCCTACAGAGATTAGATTAGCGTGGTATTTATAAACTAGCACAGAGAATATACTAAAAGCTGATATTTTAGACCAACTACTACACTTTGACAAACATTGCAATAGCCTGCCTTTTTTTTCAATAACAACAATTTTATAAGAACACGAGCCTCAAATTTGGCCAAAACTTAAGAACAAGCTGAGAACAAACCGAGGCTGACTGTTTTTGGCTCAATATGAAAATTTTATAAAATAACTATAAATACTGAAAAAATTACAAGACACGCTGATGTACAGCACACAGATAATGACAGATGGTCAAAAGGGTGCACATTTGAACCAATTAACACAACTGGTAGCAAAAGCAGGCTTCCAAATCATTATAAAGTAAAAACAATTTAAGAACATTTCAGCCTGAAAATAGAGGAATATTTAAGAACAGCCAGCTTGAAATAAATTTTCCTGGTTCTTATAAAAAATAAAGAGTGTATCTCAAAGCCAGGACCACTGCACTTATTATGACCCATTTAGACATTGAATTCTCTGAGTAAAGAAGTTAGATCCTCAATTACTCCATCCTGTCATCGCAACTGCTCCCCTGTCTATTGATCAACTTTTCTAAATCATAATCCTATAAAGATTACATTGTGGTATCATTTCTAAACCACCTGAAGCCAAAAGCTCACGCCCAGCAAGAGAAACTTCATAATCGTTCTAACCTGCCCTTGCCACGGCCTCTCCATCTATCAATGTTTCTAATATCCTCCTTTAGAGATTATTGATGCTTACTGAAACCATTACCAGCCTTATTACAGGGGTTATCTTGTAGGGGTTATCTAGTAATAAAGTTGTTAGTTTTCAACTGCACAAATGGGAGCATTAAACTAACATGGGCCCCATATGCTACTATTTAGTGATATGCACAGGCTGAGCGGAAAGCTGTTCATAGTTGGTCCAGTTCAAACTAAACTTGCGGTGCCCGTAGGCATATCCCCTGAAAATTGTGAATTTTAAGCTCCCCGAGATGCAAGTTTGATGCATTTTTAGAAAGTAAAGTACATAAAAATGAACCTTAAGTTACTGTAAATTTCTAAATGTTATCTAAAAGAAATATTTTTTGACAAAGAGTGTTTTGGCCGAAAATTGTTCCAGCCAACGCCGCATCAATCGGACAGATTCTGCCGGGCCTGAAGCAGCATGCTACCATGTCCTTTGCTGGAAATAAGATCTCCTGCTGCCTTTTGTAGGCTAGCGCCTTAAACAAAAAACTCACTCGTTTACTGAAATGCACTGTGAAAAATCATACCTGCTCGGCTTGTTTTTGCACATTGTCATCAACAAACTCCATGGTCTAAAGCAAGAAAAATCAAAAGTTAAATGTTTGAGGTAAAACTAAACAACTGGATGTATGGGCAAATGGGCTGACCATCTTTGTCAGGTATTGATTTATGTGCTGAAAAACCCAATGAATGTGAAGACTAATCAAGCAGTGTGACCCTGGTCCTTCATCTTGGTGTTACCAAACCTTTGCCTTTTTACCAGAAATAACAGAGACTCAAAATATCCTCCGCTTTCTGTGACAGGTTATTCTCATTGAGGGGGACTCGAACAAATAACCCCTTGAACAACCCTATGATCTAAATAAGGACAATAAGTTAGCACAGTGGCCTTCATGTGTATCTAGCCAGAAATGTATCCTCACAAGTGGGTTATATACCACAATTCTACTGTACTACCTTTTTTTCCTAATTTAGGGCAGTAGTTAGGGCGTTCCCTGGGTAGGGGCCTGGGATATATAATGGTACATATATAATAATACAGTCTCAGGGCGTGTATGCAGCAGCATCCCTCCCAAAGTATTCTAAATGTAGTAGTTTTTGTAACTTCTGTCTTGCAACTGATGTTAGGTTTTTTTTGTGATAACTTTATCAACTAAATGGTGGGCTTCCATTGTGTTTGGTGGGTGGCTGCTTCCCTTTCCCTTGCATTATTCCAACTGGAGGAAGCAGATTTCTGTTGTTGTGGTTGACCCTAACCCTGCGTTGGTACTCCCCGTATCTTCCAGAATTCCGTATTTCTGGTCGTGATATCAGTTGTGAGACAGAAGTTTCGTACCATTTGTAATGTGTCTTATTTCTTTTTTTCCTATTTGGAATGCTGTAATTTTGAATAGTAAGCAGTGGCGTACCCAGCCCTGAAGAAGTGGGGGGTCTGGGGGTTTTTGGGGCGGAGCCCAAAAAATATTTTTCGCGACCACGCCCTTTAGACTCTCGGAAAAGAGGGGCAACGCCCATTTTTGTGCATTTTGTGAGAGAAAGATGTTTGCAATGAAACTGAAATTGAAATAGAATGAAATATATACTTTTCATGTTTTCATGTAATTTCTTAGGAGCAACAGAAAAATTCAGATCATCACAACAGTTCAGCATCATTTATCAGTTATAATATTACTTTTCTTGGCTTTATTGCAAATTGATCTACTAACGCTGGCAGTTCAATGTCTGAGGAAATGTCACTCTCACTACTTATCAATTCCAAATTATCCAATCGTTCTTCGCCCATTGTTGCTCGGAGGTAGCTGTTTATTATTTTAACTTTGCTGTGGAATCTCTCGCAAGATGCTGTTGTAACAGGAAGTGTTGCTGCAATCTGTATAATCTTATGGAGGTTGGGGTACAGGGTCTCCAAATCACTTTCATGAAATAGCTTCAGAAGAAATGGTAAATGCGGACTCCTGACACCATTTTTCTTTCTCTCTTCCATTTTCGCAATCAAGATCTGCAAAAAGCTTGAATTCTTGAAAAGGCATATTCTCGGCAAGCAGCTTGTTCAGGAATGCCATAACTCTTCGCTAGCTTAATCAACTATCTTCCCACTTTCACTTGAATCCCATTTGTTTACATGGAGTGCAGACAATTGGACCATAACTTCGCAAGCTTTGGACGAGAATCTTTTATCCAGCTTACTGAGTATAAGATCGAGGAAAGAATAGTAGAAATTTCGGCGAAATTCTGTTGCTGGTGACTCGCTATCGTCTTCAGTGTTTGAAGAAGCAACTCTGTGGCTGAAAGACGCCTCCAGTAAAACTTGACCATCTCCAAGTCGGCTTGGCAGGGTACGACGACGCTTTGCTGAATCTACGCTAAAATAATCTTTCGTACCACATTTGTTTGCAATGTCTTGGGTTTCTTTTAGAAATTCGGCAAATCTTGCATCACTGCAGAATGATTTGAGCTGTCTAACCAGGGTTTGCACTGCATCCACAGCTGTTACCATGTCCATGTCCTCTCTCTGCAAATATTCAGACGCAACTCTGGAGACCTGAAAACATTCTTGCAAGATCACCACTTTCAGCAAGAACTCGAACGAGCTAATGGTAATGAGCAATCCTTCACATGTGTTATCACTTGCTTCGAGCTCCTTTAATGTTGCAGCAAGGGCTGGTAGCACGTTAATTGTAGCAGAGAGATTATCGGTTCTAGCTGTCCATCGAGTATCTGACAAGGAACGAAGTGCTGTTCTGCCTTCTTTTATACCAAACATTTCCAGTTTTGCCTCATATACTGCATTGCGTTGGGGGGATCCCTCCATCACGCGATAAATTGATCCAATTGTTTCAAATACGTCTTTAACAAGGGGCAAGGTCTCAGCACATTTCCCTAACACTAGATTTAGGCGATGTGCAAAGCAATGAAAATATATGGACGATGTCGCCCCTGCTTTGATGAGCTCCTGCTGCATTCCATGGTCTTTCCCGGGCATGTTACTTGCTCCATCAAAAGCTTTCCCAACCATGTCGCTCAAAGGCACATGCACTTTTCCAAGCTCTTCTACTAACACATCTAAAAGTGACTTCCCCTTCAAACTAATTACATGCTTCAAGCCTACAACTCTTTCATATATGGTGTTTTGGTAGACGTATCGGAGCACAATCGACATGTAAGAATGTTTGTGGCTTGTGACCTCATCACACTCAACGGAATAAAATCGTGCTTCTTTTACCTGTCCTATTATCGTTTCCAGTGTTTTAGTAGCAATGATGTCAATCATTTCGTTCTGTATTTTAGCACCAAGCCATGATACGTTCCCAGGATGTCCCTCTAGCCATGAACGGAGTGGTGCGTGGTACTTTGCAAGGAATTTTATCTCCTCAAGGAACTTTCCTTGATTGAAGGAAGCTGCAGTTTCATCGTGGCCCCTGAAAGCTTCATTTTGTAGGGCTACGTGTCGAGCTACATCAAAGATCACAGCTACTATGTGCCTGTTCTCTTCTTTCTCTTTTTGTCTTCTTAAGACATTTGCAGCTCCTGCTTCAGACAATAATGCATTGACTGGTTTAGCTGTCTTCCGGGTTATGGCTCTTTCCGCACTCAGTTGGTGCATTCGTGAGCTGGCATGTTTTTCGAGTTTCCCATCCTTTCCAGTTGCTTTTTTGCAGTTTCTGAAACCCTCCTTGATGAAGATTGTTTCGGAGCAGCCAACCGAAATAATAAAAAATATTGAAATAATTTACAAGATCATTCAGCCACGTAACAAGCACGAGGTCCCGGGCCTGGTAGACAGTCAGACAAAGCAGCGGCGTGGCCACGGAAAGGTATGAGGGGGCAAAACATTTGACCAAAATTGAATATTGATTGTAATTGAAAAATGCAATGAAAATTCATCAGTATACCTTTTTGCCCCTTTAGTTTGAAAATATTGGACTTTTGCCCCCTCACTATTTTCGGTCTAGCCACGCCACTGAAACCCTTTGAACTTTGTCACTACCAATATCCAGCCTAAACATTTTCCCTGACCTGAGATGTCAAAGTCAAAACAAATTTATTGTCGAAACTGTTTTGAATGACTGGGAAAATTAAAAGTGCAAATTACAAAAGTTTCTTAACTTTTCAATTTCTGGTAGGGTTGTTCAGGGGCGGACTGGCCCACCGGGATACCGGGAAATTTCCCGGTCGGCCCCTATCAAAACGAGTTTTTTCAATTTTTCTTAATAGAAGCCACGATATTGAAAAAGAGAAGGCTAGTTCTATAGGCTCTGAGCTTAGCCCGGTCCCAGCCCCCTTCCAAACTTGAGTTTTTTACCTCCATTGGAAAGTTGACTGGCCTTAATCCAATCGATCTGTGATCAACATTCATTAACGACTTCCCCCTTTTGTCAAAGACCCTCCAAGAAAAATTCTCTGAAGAACCTACTGATTTTGAGAGCCTCACAGAAGTAGGTGCAGATGAAGATACCGAGGTGAATAAAGGCAACCAATGTTCACAAATAAGAAATACGTGCAATGGGCCTCGTTGAAAATATTTGAAATGCTGCTACAATACCTTGTACAAATACTCACTCGGTTCTGCTGCTTACACAAATCTGTTTCTTGCGTTGTAATATTTGCTGATCCTCTAATTCACACAAGTCAGCTGTGAGAGGTCTTAATATCAAAATGAAACTTATAAAAACCCATCCACCATGTCAAATGAACTTTTAGAAGTCCTCGTGCAAGCAAAGTAAGCGATGTTTATAACAACACCTCACAACATCTACAAGATCCTCAAGTTCAATATGATGTAGTGCCTACCAGGCTGAAAAAGGTGTGGTTAGCAATGCATGTTATATTCACTGATCTCAAGAATAGACTGGATTCATCAAAAGACTAATATCAAAAGACTGGATTCAGCAAAGGACTTATCAAAGAGAAAAACCTTTCCATATTGAAAACCTGGACCCTAACTTTCTGTTAACATACCTGTTGTTAAACATGGTTAACATTCTTTCAGCTAAATGTGATCAGGTGGGGTTTTGGCTCTTCAAACCGGTGCATAGAGGGCCGACAGAGAATTCACCAGCTTTCTGTCGCTGCATAGAAATGAAAAAGGAAGCATCGACCTAGTCACACTAGCATTGACTGAGTCACTGTCCAACGAGGTAGCTGGACATTTTCTCTAGTAGGGTCAGTGAAGCATACATAACAACACTGCATATGACCTGCATATAGTAATATGTCTTTGGGAGTTTATTTCACCCATTTGCTTAACAGAAATCTCCAATTTGTGAGTAACTACAAACTATGCAACCCTTCAATTTCAAGTCTAACACAAAGTAGTTCAAAACCCATTAGCATCGATAACAGCAAGCAGCTTGTTTTCAGGTGCACACCACTGCACCCATCTGACCAGCTTCTCACTGCTTTGGTTACTCTAGCTATTCGGTAGGTCCTTCGCATAAACCAATAGGTTAAAAAGATATAAACGTATTTCTAAATCAACTAACAACTATGTATCCACTGCTTTTATTATTGCGCTGTAGAGTATTCCTTTTATAATTATGGGATAGCCTGATACCTTTTGAAGGTAGTTGGCGCAATTCTCATGCAGGAAAGCAAATAGGTCATTGCGGAAGAGTAATATAACGATTGATAGGCAAATCTCATTGTGATACCGAGACTAATCAATTATTTGACGCAGCAATGAAAATTAATCAAGTGACGTAACAATCAAAAAAGCGATTGACCTTCGGCGCAACATCAAATTAAATTCATGTTTCGATCTTGCGATTGCGAACATCGGTGTAATATTGATCGCAATTTTACACTTACTTATTTCGAAATATTCTAGCGTTTTCGTTAGCAATTCCGAGGAAAACATGTATCCTTGTTATCGTTGCCACGGTTCAAGGATATTTAAGTCTTTCGACAAGAGACGTTTACACGCACAGATTGTGCATCCCGAGTCAATGGGATATTATGCTTTCGACTCTATGCCTTCATCACTTGTCAAGCCAACAAGGCAAGGTAAGAATTTTATTTGAATTAATTACTGTTGATTTACAATTCAAGGTTTTATTCTCATATACGATATTTACTTCTACTACGGTATCTATTTACGGTACTCTTGTTCTATCTACTTTTATATTTTTACGGTATCTTCTTCACTTCAATGTAAACAATTCATTACAAGATTTGAACTTTTCGCCGATTGTGAAAGCTCAAGGTAAAATAAATGATCATTATGAATATTATTTTCTTTACTTTTATTCACATGTTGCTTTGCTGAATTCAAATGTTTTAATCCTCTTACATTAGATAAATTGATAAGAATACTATGCATCTAAAGGCCCTGGAACACTTGATGAATAATAAGCACAAAAATTTTCATAGCCTCAGGACAAGGCAAAGTATGAAAGATTACTTTAGCATTGAATTAGCTAATACCTCAATATAGATTGTTGTTTTCTTTTCAGATAATGGAAGAAGGACATCTCGCATCCCCCTGCCGGTGGACGCCGAGAAGAGACGAAAGTGGAATGAAACCAAAGATCAGTTCGAGTGGGAAGCCGGCACTGGCTTCCACTCTTCTAGCTTCCAGTCTCACTGTGACTTCTCATCGAAGACATCGCAGTGTAACCAGTGGTTGCACACAGCCGAAAGGAGAAGAAATAAAGCTCAAGTCGATAAGATGGAGGAGGACAAAGACGTCGTATCAAAGACTAAGAAAGAACTGGAGAAGATGAAGCAAAATTATCAAGAGGCCAAAGGTGAATTGCAGTAATTAATATTTGCATTTTAATTATTATTCATACATTTTCAGCGGCGTTTTAGCCGAGAGGAGCCAAGAAGACCCGAGAGTGAATTTTCCTCTACTATGTGTCCCTCTTTTAACGTACCCCTTCATTTTTTTAAACCCTCCTGCGCCTCTGTTCTAACAATTTATGACAAACCTTTGGACGAGATAAAAAGTTAAAGGGAAGTAAGAAAAGAAGAACGCGTGATTAAAGATAAGAGGGCTAAATGGATGGGAAAAACAAGGAGGAGGGTGGAAAAGAAAAAGGAAAGATTAGGATTGAAATAGGAAAGTAGATGGAACCGGTCAAATCAGGCAAAAAGAAAGAAACACATTGCAGAAAAAGAATGAAACAATCTGAAGTAGGATGAAAATGATTTGATGATAAGGTGACAAAACGAAGGTAAAAAAAAGGAGTGAAAAAAACTAACACGTTTATTTCTTAGAAAATCTTGAAATTGAAAAAGAAGATCGAGAAGAATTTGAAAAGCAAGTTCAAAAGCAGAAAACGGCGATGGAAAATCAGATCGTCAGATTAAAGACAGATTTGGAGAAGGAGAAAAGGGTGAGTAAAAGATTGTATGGCTTTTATCAACATTTAGATAGCGACCGTACCACACAAAGTAGACATGTTTAATGAGCCATTATAAATCGAATATTACATTGAACATGCTTAAAGATTGACGTCAAATACACCAACATAGATTCGGTAGATTTTTTGAAATTGATTTCTCAAAGTAATTCACCGTTTGGAGCTTCGAACATCCCTAAACATTCTACTCATATAGGAGTACAAAACCAATGCTCCCCTCCTAACCGTATATCTTACGGGTAACACCATCCCTTCATTTCAACGTTGTTATTTTTTTTTCATTTGCAGAAAGTCGAAGAAAGATTTAAAAGAGAAGAAGTAGAAAAGCTGTTGCAAGGAATTTTCGTTCGACGGGAAGAAAATGGCGAGAGAGAAGAGGAGGTGCAAAATTTAATGGCTACCATCGATTCGTTGAAGAAGGTGATAAGAACAATGGAATTCAGCCAGAAAATCATCGAGAAAAAATACGAAGAATTGTTGGCCAGTGCGTCAGAGTGGTTGGAAGAGAAAGACACGCTGCTAGGAAAGATTGAGGAGCATATCGAGAGAGAGACCGTTCTCGCTGCGCATTTTGATAAGTTGAAAAACGCAGTCAGAATCGCAGAGAAGGAAAAGACGGCTTTTGAAAATGGAATGAACAACAAGAAGGACGAATTAAGAAAGCAAAACTCGATGCTGGAAAGGTACGTCTTTTATACTTACAAATATCCATTCCTATTCGTTCCTTAAGATCAGGTTATTCTAAAGGTTGGGGTCGGATCTGGGAGTTTCGTTTAGTATAAAGAGAGAGTTTAGGCTCTGGGTTATACCTTAGATGCGTAGTAAATACAACTAACCGAAAAGGAGTCATTACTTCGATTATTCTTCAATCATACAGTCACTGCTTTGATAAGTCATATATTTGATAAGTTGTATAAAATGCTGTGGGCCATTAATCACTGCAGTGACAAATATAAATAGCAGCCATTTAGTATATCTTTATAGGGTGGGGTTCTTGGTAGGGGTTATTTTGTGAGGTAGTAATATTTCGTTTACAACTTTTTAGGTTGGAGAAAGAAATAAGCGACCTGAAAGGCATGGAGCATAATGACAAAGACATCACGAGCAATGAGGAGGAAAAAAAGATGATGAAATTCAAAATCGGAGAGTTGCAAGAAGAAAACAAGGCTTTGAAATTAAAAGTTGAAGGCTTGAAGAAAGATTTTAAGGCAAAAGCAAGCAACATTCAACGACAACAACAACACAAGCATGAAGCTCTGTTAAAGGCTAAGCAACAATTGGAAAGAGAGTTTGATTCAGTCAACCGAGATTTTCATGCAAGTCAAAAAGGTTTCCAGAAGAGAGTCGAAGAATTGGAGAATATAATTGCCAAGCAAGAGAAGAAGACAAAAAAGGAAGAGGTAGGAAGTTTTGTGATTGGGAAAATCAAAGCGGAGAACGAAAAAGTGGTGATAAATGATTCCGAAAAGAAGAAAATCAATTTCGAATCGTTGGAAAAAGAATTCGAGATAATGAAATCAGAGAAAGAAAGGGAAAGAAAAGAAATAAAGGAGTTGCAAGATCGGCTTAAATCGATGGAAGAAGAATGCGAAGATCTGAGAGTGAAGATAAAAGACGAGGATGATGACAACATAAAATTGTTAGAAGCTTACGAAGAGTTGAAGAAAGAGCTAAGTGATAAAGATAAGGAGGGAAGGGGGCTGAAATCTGAGTCAGATAAAATGAAGAAAGAAAATAAAGAATTGAAAGAAAGAGTCAAGGCTACTGACAAGGATTATGAAGCCACGAGGATTAAACTTGCAGACCGAGTGAAAAAGGCCAAGAGATTTTTAGAAAAGTGTGAGATATTGCAGAAGGCAATTCATCAGAAGGAACAGGAGACCATCATATTGCAACAGGATAAAAATAAGTATGAGAATGAAGTACTGGCAATCAAAGAGAGTTCTGAAATTATTGAAAAGGAATGCAAAGAAATGGTTAGCAAAGTTGAACTGGGGGAACGTGAGAACAAAAGATTGTTGGATTTATGTGAGAAGTTGCAGAAAGAGATTAGAGAGAAAGAAGAAGAGATGACGGCCTTGGAAGAAGAAAGGAAGAAAAGAGATGACGATGGGCTGGAAAAAAAGTTGAAGGTGGCCGAAGAAGAGTGCGAGGAGTTGAGGAATAGAATCAGAAAAGAAGGAGAAGATAACAAGGAACTACTTCAGCTTTGCGAGAAGTTGCAAAAAGAAGTTAAGGAAAAAGAGAAAGAAGCAAAGAAAATTAAATCCGAGTATGAGATGAGTAAGAGTGAAAATAAAGAAGTGCAGGAAAAGTTTGAGTTGATAAGCAAGGAATGCGAGCAATTAAGAAGAAAGATGCAGGAAGAAGATGGTGAAAATAATAAATTATTAGACATGTGTGAAAAGTTGAAGATGGAGTTGAAAGAGAACGAAGAAAAACTGATAGAAATAGAAAATAGGGAGAAATCTGAAGCAGACAAGTTTGCAAGGCAAACAAAAGACCTCAAAACAGAGATTGACAAAATGGAAGATTATAAGCAAAAGTTGGAGCTCGAAAATAATCGTTTGGCAGAAGAAATAAAAGGGAAAAGTTCTTCGATGCATTTGAGAAATGATGAAAATTTCCAAAAGATGCAAAATGAAATAGACGAGCTTCAGCAAGAAAGAGAGGAACTAAAAAGTATCAATGAAAATATCAAAGAAAAGCAAAGCAGAATACAGAGCCACAATTACGAGATTAAGAAGAAGCTCGACAAGGCAGAGGAATTGAATGAAGAACTTTCTCAAAAGATTGATGATCTGCAGAAAGAAATGCAACGGACATCTGAGAGGAAAGCGAATGCTGACGTTGAAAACAGCAAACAGGTCGAAGTTGATAAAATCAACAAGAAACTTAAAGATGTCAGAGAAAAACTTGAAGATGCCAAGACGAAAGTTTACGTTTATGAAAGGGAGAACAAAGAAAAAGACTCCACCATAGAAGATATTGAGATGGAGAACAGAATGTTGATACTTCAGAACAAAAATGTCAACGATTTAAACGAATTAGTCAAAAAGAAGAATATCGAGGTGGAGGCCAACGAGAGGAATATGGAAGAGTTGGAGTCAGAAAAACACGAATTGTCACGAGAAGTGTGGAGGCTCAAGAGTGTTATTGGAGAGTTAGAGGACCAGATTGAGGTTCTGACCAGCGACAAGGACGAATGCGAGCAAATGAAGGAAATTCTCCAACATGAGCTGGATGAGAGAAAAGACACGGCCCTCTTGCTGGAACAGACAGAGCAAGACCTCGCAAAAGCCAATCAGGATCTGCAGAAGATGAGGGATGAAAAAAAAAAGATGGAAAGCAGGTACGATGATTTCATGGCTGATGATGTTGTCAAGGAAACAGATGATAATGACAACAACAACAACAGAATGGGGTAAGCCTGCATGTTACACAAAAATCTTACTATTTTAGTATTGTAAGGCCTTTATTATGCCTGAACTACATCTTAGTCCATATAATGTGCAATTTATTAATTTTTCTACATTTGTATATATAGAGCTGTTTTATTGTAGTCTTTCACCATTGATAATCATATATCATATCGAAAAGCTTCTGCTGAGAAACGAATTTCGTTTGTAAAAATGTCTTTCAAACGTAAACATGGTTTATTCTCGAAATAGAAATAAACGAAAAATTAAAATATATTTTTAGGTCTTAACAGGAGCACTATTCTATCAAAATAGAGAAATGGAAAAGAATCATTAAGTAAAGGGTCTCTTTTGTTAACCTGCACATTGGCATATTTATAATCCATCTTTGCTGGAACAGCAATAAAGATAGGTCAATATCGCATCTCTTTGCTAATTCGTTTGTGTATTTGATTGCAGTGAAAATACTCAGTTTGCTGAGATGCCAGAGATGGTCATCGAAGAAGTGTTCTCATCTGACTTAGAATTTGACGATGATGATGATGTTTGTGGAATTTTAGAAGACAAAGAATCACTTGTTAAGTCACAAAATATCCAGTACATGTTTACAAAGACATCAGATGAGAAACTATCGAAGGAAGGAAGAGATTTTGTTTCAACCGGACGAAGCAATGAATCGATTGTCAAGACGGCTGATTCAGTCGACTACGACTCCATCTTTGCAACGCCAGAGAAAGCATCTCCGACAAAGAAGACGATGAAGAAGTTGGATTTCGATTTGGAGAATTTGATCGAAGGAAAAATTGTGTATGAATCAAGTGATGAAGAAATTTGTACAACAAACAAAGGTGAGGATCGATATTTTTAACTCTGCATTTCAAATTAAAGCTGAAATTTCAGATTTACTGGGAATGATGACGGTTAGAAGCTTGTTCACAACAAGTCAAAGACAATTTATTGTGAAATCGAGAAGAGACAGGATTGGGAAAATCGAATAATTTGTCTCATTGATGATTTAGTTGGTCGATTGATTGACAAAATGAAATTTCAAAGTCATCATTTCTTTCAAGGTACGAAAAATGCCAACAAGCAGAAAAACGGATCGAAGTCGCAGAAGAAAGGAAAGAAGGAGAAGTCGAAAAAAGAAGGAGCACCGATGAGGGACACAGATGATGATGACTGGGGGAGCAAACTGGATCAAACATTAGACACTATATTTCTACCGTAGATTCTTACTGATAGTAAGTATATTGTAAATAGTATTGCAAATATCATGTTAATATTCTATTTGTAAATGTGAATATTCGATTGTAAATTTTTGGATTATCATTTGTAAAGTTTTGATGGAAATTCGAAGTAGTTTATTAAGATTGTTTTTTTGAGCAAAGACAAATTCGGTTATTGTTGTTATGCTTATTTAAGGTCACATGGTCAGTCTCACGACGATTTTTTCATTTCTATTCGATTCTAAATCAAGTATTTGGATGAAAAGCTTGGTTCGAGTATGGCTCCCGCTATGAATTTTACAGTGGTCAGGAGAAAGAGATCTTGAAGCATACAGTGTCATTTCTTTTATATTTCTGTGCAGAAAATCCAACTGATTTTCGTTCTCTCATATTGCCAGCGTGCAGTTACATATTGCACAACTAGGAAATAAGTCAGATGACTTGCTGTAATTTTGCACTGTTTTTTTGTAAGTGTGAACTTTCGTCATACTCCACAAGATCACTGGCTGCTGCAATGGGAAAACAATGCCTCCCGTTTTGGTAGCCAAACTATGTACTTCTCTTATGACTATGATTTCTCGAAAAGCATCGATTTTTCTTAATGTTCGTATAGGAAATGGAAAATTTCTTAAATATGATATAGCAACGTAATAGGGTACGCATTTCACATTTTGGTACGAACTAAAATGTCGAGAACACTGCAATCCTAGCAAAAACCTCTTGAGACAGGCCGAATAATAGGCTCAATATGTAATACTTTTCTAAGAAAATCCGAGAAAATGCTCTACCCTTGCCCCCTGTACAATGTTGGTTAAATTTGTTGCCAGGGCATTGGGGAACAAAAAAGCATATGAGTTGCCCAAACAACATTGAAATGGGGGTGAGGGAAAGGATTGTAAGTCGATAAGTTGTGTGATAAAGATTTGTCTCAACAGTTTTGGCGAGTATTGTCTTAGGACACAGTTTTCTATCCACTTACATATATGGCCTAAATACGGCGTCTAGCAGTGACACTTACAAAACGTTATTTCGATCTCGAAATTAGCATCATGAAGTGTCCTTAGAAACCAGAAGATAAAGTTTCTAACATTTCCAGGAGATTTTCCCTCCAATAGTGAAGGGCACAATTTTCTAAATATTTGCATATATAGTCTCAATACGGCTTAGTATCCCCTGACGTCTAACTCAAAAAAGTATAAAATAATTTCAAAAAAGCATTCTGAAAACAACCATGTTTGAGCTGCCAATCGACTACGTTGATAAAACTATGTCTCCACTAAACTCAAGAATGATTGAAATGGTCGAGCATAAAGGAACCAGACTCATATACTATGATATTACAGATTGCTACTAAATTGAGGTGGCATATCGGAGCACTTGTCACTCATTTCCCATTAACTCTTGCGTATCTAGTTTGGCAATACTTGCATTGCTTGTTTGTACTTTTCATGTGCAGAGAGTTTCTCTTATGGAAATCTTAAAATCCTACGCCATTTTAAGGACTCAGAAATAGGGAAATCTCAGGAGCTTCTGGGGGCTCGCAGCGCCCCAGCTGTTTTTAGCAATGACATTTTGTCATTGCATCTTGGAGTTGGACCCCCAACCTCAAAATCCTGGTGGGCAATTTGCATCCCAGTCCGCCTTTGGGGTTGTTTCTTAACTTTCGAAAAATGTAGCCTACTGTTTCTTATAAGCTGTTTCCGTTTCTTATAAAAAAATACGCGTATACTAAAGAGCAAGAATTCAGCTAATCAATCATGTCTAGAAATAATGTATAACTTCTCACTCATATTTCATTCAACGAATGGATTGGGGAATTCAAAACGTTGGACGTGAAGACTCCTTCGTTTATTTACATGGGAGGATTTCTCGGTTTCGGTTCAGTCAAATAATCTTCCAGACCTTCCATCACATTATTGGATTTCAAAACCTTTTTTTCCTTCAGTCGATGCACTTGATACTGATAGCAAAGCATATTTAAAGAAACATACTCACCAAGCGTTCCAAAAACTCTGCAATGGAAGCAGTAAATTGCATCTTTTTCAATTGAATACTCTAACCAATCATGGGCATTGTACCATCTTTCTTGAAACTTCAGTTGTTTCCCACCAAACTGTGTTTTTGGAAAATCGATAACCGGTCTAATAGGACCTAGCACAAGCACTTGATCGATATTTGCAACATTCTCATGACATGGATAGCGAACTGAGTTTCCCCCCCGTGGGTCCGCCACTGATAGTAAGTGCCTTTCATGGTGGGAGCTCCGGTGACCTTGGGTCTACTTCCGCCATGACTGGCACAGTAGTTGTATTCTTTTGCATTTTAATTGTTATAGAAAAAAAATATATATATAATGGTGGTCGGAGGCAATTTAAAGTAAAATGATACTCACCTTGGCATCAAGTCCTAATTGGCCGGATACATACAAAGTGCCATTCACAAGAACTGCTTGGCTGAAAGATACAGTGAAATTTGTTGCGTTACAACTTAAAACAAAATTCAATACCATCAATAATAAGATATAGCATGAATTTCAGGGAGAGTGGTGATAATGTGTTGGGGGGTGGGGAAATTCTAACCCTACCAAACTTTGTTTTAAGAGCGATAAGACAATTTAGCCAGAAATATCGGAAGCATAGCGAAACGAACACATAGATTTTTTAAGCTTTTCGTCTGACACTCAACTATGTCAGAAATATGAGTAATATATCAGAAAGAGAACAAAACAGAAACCGAACTGATTTATATACCCAGATGTGGATCAAAATAGGCCAATCAGAAAAGAAGTGAATGGTATAGTGGATTGGTATAGTGTGGGAAAACCAATCAACATCCACTATACAGTGTGAGCTGACCAATAAGATTACTTCAAGAGTCCTAAGGCGAAAAAAATGAACTATTTCTGTCTACATTATAGGGGATCCCTGGTTTTTATGTAGACTGATTCCAAAATACCTAAGTGAAATGTAGACCTTGCTCTGCCAATTATTCGAAAACAATTCTCACTCTAGGCTTTAGCACACTCTGGGTTGTCGAGTAAATGTTGACCTATAGCAGAGTCATGTCTGAGTGATCTTTTAGTTTTTGAGGCGCAAGTTGGTTGTTCTCGTTGCGGCACAGTTTTGTGGCGTATGCTAAACGGCACGTGTTGTTTAATCCTATCACATAGCCCCTGAGATGTGCAACCTATGTACCTGGCATCACACAGGCACAAGTATTCATAGACTACGATGCTCTTTTGTGTGGTAGGCACACTTTCTTTGCGGATGGATGGGATGATTTTCTTACTGGAGAAGACAAGACGGGGGCTGACCGTAGCGTAGCACTTAGTTATGGCTGTCTTAATTTGTCTTTCCAATCGCAAGGAGACGTTGCCAATGTAAGGCAGTTTTAGATTAACAGGGAACTTTTGTTGACCAATCTTTTTGTCAGCCGAGAAACCGGCGATTTTATTACGAAAGCAAGCTGAAATGAGATCTTCTGGATATCCATTTTTGATGAGTGTAGATTTGATTTTTGCCAATTCTAAATTGAGTTTTGGTTTAGAACAGATCATAAGTGCCCAGTGAATCAAGGTATTAATCAAGGTGATTTTGATTTGTTTGGCACAAAAGGAATCCCAACAGCAACATTTATATAGGCCGCTAAAAGTTGGTTTCCTATAGACACTGGTAAGAAAACCAGGTTCAGTTTTCTCCACGGAAACATCAAGAAATGGCAAGGAGATGTTTCCTTCCTTTTCAAAGGTGAATTTTAGAGACTGATGCAATGAGTTGAGTTTGGCAAGGAAAATACCACATTCAGACTCTTTTTCAAAAACAGCGTAAGTGTCATCAACGTGGCGAAAATAAACAAAGGGCTTTTGATGGCAGTTAAAAAGTTTATGCTCATGGAAGCCGACAAATATGTTCGCTAGCGCTAGTCCCAAAGGAAGAACATTAGTAAACAAACTGCTGACGTCGAAACAGCACATAAATGTTTTAGTGGGGTTGAGCTCTAGGTTTTGGATAAATTTGGCGAAAGTGAACGAGTCCGAAATGCAATTTGCAGAGTACAAATGGAGAACTGGTTCCAAAACCTCTGAAAGCCATTTCGCAAGTTGATGTCGAGCTGAGACAACCATGGATAAAATAGGCCTTAGAGGGATACTTTGTTTGTGAGTTTTGGGAAGACCATACAAACGTGGACGCTGCGAGCCAGTGGGTCGAATCCTATCCGAGGGGGGGGGGTAACTCCTATAGGGGACCTGGTATACATGTGCCTGCCCGGGTTATGGGTCAGTTTGCGATATTTTGCCCGGTTTATGGGTCATCTTATGAAGTTTCGCCCGGGTTATGTCTTTCCATCTATTTTCATTACTGTTGTTAAATTAATTCTTAGTCTTGTAGTGTATCTTAGTTTAATTTATTTTTGTGTAGTATGGTATTTTTGTATGTATTTAGGTGTAATTTTATGTGTAGAATTGTATTTAGGATTGATTGATGAATGAATAAACTGAAACTGAAAGCTACCTTTTACACCCCCAGTTGGAAAAAGTGTTAGGCGTATTACTTCAAAAGACCTACCTGAAGTAATGTTAGATTCTTATTACAGTTTTGTGGGTGTTTGTGGGAGCAGCCTGCAGCCTTTCTGTCCACTATCACCCTTGCTGTTAACTTACTCATAATTCATGCCATGGACCATGAGGAGGATGACAAACAAGCCCATCAAACCATAAGTTTGGCAGCAATGAAAAGTAAAGCTGTTGAAATTTCTAAATAAACAAGGACCATAAACTAAAGCCAAGTAAACTGAAATTGATGCATTCCATGGTGCATTCCTTTGTGTAACCTCAGATCTGTAACATTATTTTGAAGCTTGCTCTATCAGTAGTAGATAGCGTATTCTCAACAGGATTCTTGAAAATGTTTTGCCCTGGTTGTGGGGTATGTTTTAAAAGAGATGCTCTGGATATGGGGTCCCTTTTTCAAAATCTTGCCCTGGTTACGGGTCTACCCTCTGGATTGTCAGAGGCACATGTATACCAGGTCCCTATAGGAGTTACCCCCCCCTCGATCCTATCATAAATTCCCGAGCCAACTGCTTTTTGTTGACTAATTCTAGAAGTAGTTTTTGGAGTTTCTGCTCAACTAGAAGGCGTTTTTGGAGTTTCTGATAAAACAAATTGTAATAGGTTGTCAAATATTGAAAACAATGGTGTGAGGTTTGGTAGGGTATGAATGTCACTCTAGAATGTAATCAAACTAAATTTTAGGAAAATATGGAATTCATCCCCTGCACTGTTAAAAATTTTGAATTGCATAATAAGTCACATTTAAGCATCAAGGACTAGTTTAGTTAAATTTAAACAAAGAAAGTCCACAATACTAGGCTTTGTGCACATGTGCCGGATCCTTTTCGATGCTTGCGGCGAAGTAAGTAAATATAGCGAGACAGGAACAGCGCAAGACGACACAAACAGGAAAAACGCAGATGGATTAAATATTATATAGAGTACTGTCGCCATGGATGGGCAACTTTTTGAAAATCAGCATTAGCGACTGCATCCAGAAAACACCAAGTTGGGCCTAGTTTATTCGGAAAAAAGGCTTGAAAATTGTTGTTCATTCTATTTTAGTCATTATCTTCGTTTTGTTTGTTTATAAATGCTTAACATACTCGAGAAAAAAATATTGAAAACGCTTCACCTGAATTTGAATTGTAAGTATCGTCAACATTTGTTGTTATTGTTGTGAATTGCAGTTTTTGTTTTATCGATTGTCTCCTATTATTCTAAGCAAAAGCAAATAGGTTTCTTCCAACTTTGCTTCCACCAGCCTTGGTTGTTCACAAATTACAAAGACTTCAGGTGAATTCATGCTCACTTTTTTGCAAGGTTTCAACTTTTTCGAATGATTCCTGATCGACCAACGTCCCCATCGACCAGTCTGCAGAGTATGGCAGCTGCACGCGCGAGTCAATTTGGCAGCAGCTGCAAGTGCAGGCCAAAAATTAGGCCTTGCACGCGCAAATATGCATAAAACGAAGGTTTTTGTGGGGTTTTCAGGTGTTTTCAGCCATTTTCGGGGGAAATACTCGGCCTAAACTCCTACTTGCACGCGGATTACGCTAAGAATTTCACGCTGCATGCGCGAGATCTTGTCGATTTCTGCCATGCTCTGCAGACTGGCCCATGGATGGGCCACCTGTGAGCAAAACGATTGTCCATGAGTGTGGTTGATATCATGTGACAGACAATCGTTCAAAGAGTTTTATCTGCGCTCTGCGGCTCACTAAAAAATATGTGGCGTTCTGCAGGGGGGGAGCCGGTTATTTTGGTGCGGACTATCCATGGCGATGGCCTAAAATATTGACGTAAAAATTGGGTCTCATATTAATGGCTCGTGTGAAACGAAAAGGAAGCGAAGTTGATTCATTTTCTGTCAATGTTTTAAGAAGAAGAGATGGAGATACATTTTCGAAGAATTTGTTTTTGCTAAGGTATGTTAGTTGTGTAAGATAATTCTGTTCAATAAAAAGTGGCCCATCCATGGCGACAGTACTCTATATAAAAAACATTGTCAATATTTTTTACAGTATATACATTACAGGGCTTCTTCAGGGCTAAATTTAGTTTAGTTATTGTTATAGGGCTTTTTGTTTTGATTTATGGAATAATTTCTAAGCCTCTTAAACTTACCTATACGGCCCAATAGCTGCTGGTGCCTTGGCAGTGTTTATCACTTTTCTCAAAATCGAAGACATCATGAATTTTAAATCCAAAAGTTATGAGAAGTGTCAGCAAGAAATTTCCAAACCAACTCAGCTGTTTTTAATTTTAAAAAGGTCTGCAATTGTTAAGATGCATCAAAACAACCTTTTTGAAGCCTCTCTCTGAAGCAAATCTTTACCCCATTCAATAACCTCCTAGTCTTAACTTTTACCCTATCCCTTATCCTCAACCTAACCTTATCTCTTACTCTAAACCTAATTATATCCCCTAAATCAGCCCTTACCCTTGCTATAGCCCCACAAAAACCCCCACAGATTAACCGCAACGAGGCTAGGTTATTTTGATGAATTCGAACAATTTCTAGCCGGTTTAAATTTTGAAAAAAGAAAAATTCAGAGCCTCGTTTAGCAGAATGAAACTCGAAATAGAGGCTATCTGCTTTAATCAAAACAAACAAAGACAACAGCAACCACAGCTTTTGTTTATGACAACAAAAAGGACGCACGCCGTTATATTCCTTCCTCTCAAAGTTCCAAAAGAAGGGAAGGTGCTGTCAGAACTTTCTATTTCATATCCTGAAACAAGCCTAAAAAACTCGATTTCCTGCAACAACATGGCTGATCAGGGCCAGAACGAAGGCGGACTAGGTTTGTGAGAATGATTTGTGATTCTGTCATGTTTACAAAGTGTGTAAAACCGCCCCAATCAAGCCCAATCATCTATCAGATTTCAAATTATACACCATTTTTGCGGTTAATTTAATGATCGACTTAAAATGACTTGATCTTTTCTGCCTTTTTTGGCTTTAGCCTTATCAAAGCAATTTTCAATTTTACAATCTTTTCAGAAATTAATTGCAGTAACGATAAGAGTATTAAAGGTGCATTAGAAATTATTGAACTGAAAAGGATTAGTTACAACTGACTGTTCTTGTCTAGACAAGCCGATAGACATAGCCCGCGATCGTTATTCTCTTATCAAGGGCTTTCCATGTAAGAAGACCAAAGCCCTCAGAGGTAACTGGTGAAAGCCGCCTCAATCATAAGTGCGCCATGGTTCATTGTGAGCCTCTGTGTTGGCAAAGACCCAAAATATAACATGGATAAGAAACTCGTTTAGCTAATAACAGTAAATAGATAAAAAGATAACCATGACGGTTCTACGGCTTTGAGCCAGAGGCTGGAGTGTTAGATGGCCCCTAAAACGGCTCCCTTCAAACAACACTGCTTCTATTGATTACAGGATTGCAACTTGCAGATGTTTCTCTAAAACCCCATGCCATATATCTCTGCTAGTGGAGCAAAGGTAGTCCGTGTGACCCATTTGCAAAGCATTGCAAATTATTATTTTAGATGTAGAATTAGGGATCAATGTAAGGGATCCCCTTCTCAGCAGTTAACTTGTTTCTTCTGTTTGTAGGATTGCCAGTTATAAAAATAAATGGATTGAAAGAAACCAATGAGAAAGCACACTTCACCGCAAAATACGAGTCTACAGGACTTTTTCTGCGAAGAGGTCAGACCTTCAAGATATCAATTGACTTGGAGAGGGGGTTTAGAGAGGATGAAGATCGATTCTCTATTCAATTTGAAACTGGCAAACGTCCCCAAAGAAGAAACAGGACGTTGGTGACAGTTGAAAAAGTCGAACAGTTTGAAAAGGTATTGCTTGTTTATTGACTCGATTTTCAAGAAATATTGGAAAATAGTAAATTATCTATCAAGGGGTTTATCATATCGTTTATATCGTATGCCTTTAACCTTTTAGTTGATATCTAGCTAGCAGATATCACATTGCTGAGTTTCTAGATCACACTATAATGTTTGTTCTTATACCTTTTTTGGCACTCTTCAGTGGTTTAGCCTACGAAACTAGCAGTATCTTCATCTTTTGTGGCCTACCCCACCTTATTAGATATTGAAGCGGTGGTGTAGCCTAGTGGTTAAGAATGACCCAAGTGGTTACCTTTGTTGGTTCAAATCCACAAACGGTCGCAATCATGAACTACAAGTCTTAGCCAACTCAGCTGTCCATACTTCTGAGGTCGGTAGATGAGCAACCAAGGTATATGTTCTAGAATATTAATTTTGGGGACACAAGCTGTAGGTTCTTATCAGCTGCAAGCTGCCACATTCTGCATGCGTTAACAAATAAATCTTCTTGCTTGCTTGTGTACCTTTGGCCATCTAATATTCACTACTTTAAATGAAAAATTCTAATTTCTAGATTGAATGGGGCTACAAAATTCTAAAGAGTGGAACAACATTGGAAGTGGAGGTCAATATTCCTGCCGATTGTATTGTCTCCAAATATGAAATGACCGTGGTAGCAATGTACAAGTTCAAGACAAAGAAGAAAACTGTTAGTTATGTTTACAAAGAACCCGTCTATATTCTTTACAACGCTTGGTGCAAAGGTGAGAATAAATTTTTCAAATCTAGTTAATTTCTTCAAATCTAGGAAATACTAAAAAGGACTTAGATAGAATAGGATGGAAAAATTAATAACTTATAAATTTGTTTTCGATTCGTAGAGGATGAAGTTTTCATGAGTGATGAAGAAAAACGGCAAGAATATGTCCTTAATGATACCGGCTGTGTCTATTGGGCGGCAAAAAGGGCAAAACCTTGGTTCTTTGGACAGGTTAGTGAACTTCTGTCATCTTAAAATGTAGTGGGGAGCTGTTTTCTATGAAAGTACAGAGTCCATAGCTCCTCTTTTTAATATAGCTAGAAAAATAGAAAGCATAGGGAAAACATGTATTACTTATAAGCTTTTCCTCTCACGCTCATAATCCATGTTTTCTTTATGCTTCCAATTTTCTGGCTATATTGAAGTTTTGTACCAATCAAATACTGCTCTTCTTTTTAGTTGATTAACGACTTTTTAAATAACCAAATCAATAAAAGAATCTTCAGTTCTTTGTTATTAGAGGCTGGGATGGCCGAGTGGTTAGAGCACTGGATTCTTATTCAAAGGGTTCGAAACCACCTTCAAACCTGTCACAAAGTGTGACGAGAGAATTAGCCAACTCTTGGTAATTCTAGGCAAATGGAATCACAAGGTGTGGTCACATCAAGAGGAAGGACAGAAGTCATACTGCTCAATTAGTCTACCTATTCAGTGGGCCCTTAGTGCTTTGTATATAAACCAATACCTTACGAAGATAGTAAGCGTGTTTGCCTATCAACAATATTTGATAACTTAAAGTGAATATTAATACTAAAGCTGGATGTAAAAACATGTTAATTTTTTTTAGTTTGCTAATGCAACATTCAGTTGTGTTATGTCTTTGCTGGAAAGAGTTTCCATCAATCACAGGGATACCGCCAGAGAGGTTGCAAGAGCTATTTCTGCCTTGGTATGTTGATTACATTGTCTTCAGGTGTTTTAGAAGCAAGCTTTGCTCCAAATACAATAGAGCTTCACTTAGCTATTTTAGGCTATAAATAATGGAACAAATTTGACTTTGAATTTATAAAAACAGAACTGAAAAAAGTTATTTCAAATATTTTGTAAAGTACCTTCAACTTATAAAGAGCCATCAACCTTCAATTTGTAAACAAATAAGGAGCCAACAAAGGCTTATTCCTATCCATAATATTTAAGTGTGTGATCCCTCAGAGTTATCACCACACGGGCTAAGCAGCAACTCGTGAACTTGGGCCTTAGATGTGTGGTTCTATGATATATGTATTCGTTTGTATATTTGAAAGCTTTTATCCAGTTCATGTTGATAACTGTTAAAGTCGACTCTGCTTATAGTCACACCAAATGTTTTTTGGGAAAAGTGTGACTGTAAGCGGAGTGTGACTATATGCGGAGTTGCCAAAAGTAGAAAAAATAGTGACAGAAACTCTTAGATTTTAGCGTGGAAAGGGGTTAGAAACCCTCTGCGATTGCCTCCGATGCATTAATTGTCATTTTCGGGCATCAACTATCTAAATTTTATACAAATGAAATCTAAATTATCAAAACAGCAGCCGTAAAATAAGCACATGAATCATTTCCGAGTGCTTAGTGATTCATTTGCTTATTCCGTAGCTATAAAAATCTATTTATTTCATTTAGATTTCATTTATATAATTCAACTACAATAATACGAGATTCTTGATCTTTTTAATTGATTGACTTCATTGTTCTTATGATAATACGCGAGAAACATCAACGGCATTTAGGCCATAGATAACACAACGTCATTTAGTCCCCAAAGATGCTTATTTGCTTGGCTACTTATTGAAATATAGCGTACATACTTAGGAAACTCTAAAACTCAAATCGAATGGAAAAATTACAAAAGAAGGTTTTAGAATTCATTAGATTCACTCTTTATAATAATAGCCTCACTCACCTTTCCAAACAGTGAAATATATACGCAAAATGAAATGAATACCGCATGAAAATACTTTCTAACAGATAAAGCAAATATGCTAAATTCTTTTTTTGCTGAATGTGACTGTAAAAAGAGTATTTTGCGGTTTGGGGATGCAGAAAGTCGTGATTATATGCGGGTTGTGACTAAAAGCGGAGTGATTGTAAGCGGAGTTTATTTATAAGGGTTTCACCAGGCGGAGATTCGGGAAACAGTAAAACTGTGATTATAACCGGAGTGTGACTTTAACCGGAGTGACTGTAACCGGAGACAACTGTACTCTTTACTTTCCTTTCAGGCAAATGACAGTGATGAAAATGGAGTGCTAACTGGAAATTGGAGTGGCGATTATGATACCGGAGTAAAGCCATGGAAATGGGTTGGAAGTCCCGCCATTTTCAAAAAATATATGGAAAGTGGTAGTCCTGTTCATTACGGACAATGTTGGGTGTTCTCTGGTATTACTACATCTTGTGAGTAAAATTTTTAACATGATAACACGGTAGATACATTTTAGGCGAAATTGGTTCTGGAAATTGGTTATCCAAAAGTAGCCAAGCTATCTGTATCTTTCACCTCCCTCTAGTTGGCCAACTTCGATCCACTTCTAGATATGATAATTAGTCAGGTTTCATTTTAATTTTTTGTATTACATACTACCCTGATGAGTGATATGTTAAGATCATATTTGCATACATTCTTATCTTATAACAATTCATAAGGCATGGTCTAACAGGGGTAATTAAATTATATCAGATTAGGCTACTGCAATTGACATATTCCACCACTAGGTGTAGTACCCAGTTTGTTGCAGACATAGGCAAGAGCCACTAGGAAAATAAGTTAGCTCTATAGCCTGGGGTGTCTACAAGGCTTATCCACAGTGTGGCATTAATCCATGTTTCGAAGCAATTTTATAGTAACATCAATTCATAAGTCATGGTGTATTCTAATATCTGATACTTATTCCTATCAATTTCAACATAGTGATGCGAGCACTTGGTATCCCGACTAGATCTGTCACGAATTACGACTCTGCGCATGACACAGACAGTAATATCACCTTCGATAAATACTTTGATGAGAATGGAGACTACCAAGATGACATTTCGGACGACTCGTGCTGGTAAGTTGATAGTTGTTGTTGTTGCTTTAACAACGGACATTTCCCCTGCTGGGGGTCAGAATTCATCCACCGTATACCAACCCGTCATAAGAGGCAACGAAACGGGTTGGCCTCAGGAAGGGCATCCGGCCATGAAATTTTGCTCCACAACAGAAATCGTGGATATGTCTTCCCCTAGAATCCATGGACCGGTCAACTTATAATAGCAGGTTGAACGGCTGGAGTTTGAATCATGTTTGTTTGTTTGTGTGTGTGTGTGAAACTTCCCTGGCACCAGCTAAATTAGTATACATCAATGAAGTCCAACACAAAGTCCAACACCTTTTCTAATGAAAATTTTATATAATGGCTTAATAGAGAGTGGATTTTAACATATGGCTTGTGATGGTAGAAATAAGTTTTTACTGATTTTTGCTGCTTTTCCAGGAACTTCCACGTTTGGAATGAAAGTTGGATGGCTCGCCCAGATTTACCACTTGGTTATGGAGGATGGCAAGCTTTCGATTCCACCCCACAAGAGCTTAGTAAAGGTGGGTTTCACTTTATGTTTTTCTAAAAGATTTAAGTCGATTCTATATCAGTGGAAGTTTGTCCAAACACTTCTATGGCTGTAAAAATATTTCTTCTATTGCTGTAAAAAATGTTTCTTCTATGGCTGTAAGAAATATTTCTTCTATGGCTGTAAGAAATATTTCTTCTATGGCTGTAAAAAATATTTATCCAATGGTTGTAAAAAATATTTCTTCTATTGCTGTAAAAAATATTTCTTCTATCTATGGCTGTAAAAAATATTTCTTCTAGGGCTGTAGAAATATTTCTTCTAGGGCTGTAGAAATATTTCTTCTAGGGCTGTAGAAATATTTCTTCTAGGGCTGTAGAAATATTTCTTCTATGGCTGTAAAAATATTTCTTCTATGGCTGTAAAAATATTTTTTCTATGGCTGTAAAGAATATTTCTTCTATGACTGTAAGAAATATTTCTTCGATGGCTGTAAGAAATATTTCTTCTATGGCTGTAAAAAATATTTCTTCTATGACTGTAAAAAATATTTCTTCTATGACTGTAAGAAATATTTCTTCGATGGCTGTAGAAATATTTCTTCGATGGCTGTAAGAAATATTTCTTCTATGGCTGTAAAGAATATTTCAATAATCTCTGCTCATATTCTTTTCAGGCAAATTCCGAGCAGGCCCTGCCTCCCTAAGAGCGATAAAAGAAGGAAAAGTCAACCTGAATTACGACACAAAGTTCATTTTTGCAGAGGTTAATGCAGACAAGGTTTACTGGGTTTACAACCCCAAAGAAGATAAATACGAGCCTTTAAGAATTGATAAGGATGCGATAGGTGCGTAACAAGTCTTTGAGTTTGCTTGTAATGCAAATTGAAATCTATACTACTACAAACTATCATAGACTTTACTGAACATCCTCAAGATTTCTGCAAAAACCATTCTACATTGCTGAACACCCTTAACATAACTGCAAGATATCCATCTACATTACTCCAAAATGTACCAGCACGTTACTGGTGATATTCATCCACATCACTGCAAAAACCCTCCATATTACCGAACATCCTAAACATTTCTGAACACCTCACATTACAGCAAGATATCCCTCTACATTACTACCAGATATCCCTGCACGTTACTACCAGATATCCCTCTACATTACAGCAAGATATCCCTGCACGTTACTGCAAAATATCCCTGCACGTAACTGATGATATTCGTCCACATTATCTAACATCCTCCACATTACATCAAAATCCCTAAATATTACTGAACATCCTCAACATTACTGCAAAAATCCTTTGCCATTTCTTAACATACTCAACATTACATCAAAATTATTCAACATTACTGGACATCCTCAAGATAACTACAAAAATCCCCCCACATTACTGATGATATCCCTTCACATTACTGCACACCCTCACACTACTGCAAGATATTGTAAAACCCATCATTCAAGTAACCGGTAAAAGCCACATTTGCCAAAAATTGAATTGATTATGTATATCTTCCAAAGGCCGCGACATCTCAACTAAAGAAGTAGGTTTCTTTGGCGGAAGAGAAGACATCACCTCAGAATACAAATACCGCGAGGGATCAGCTCTAGAGAGAGTGGCAGTCAGGCGGGCCATGAAGATCGCCAAGAGTGAAGCTTTAAAAAAATACCCTGAAGATATCAAATTCTCAATTGATTGTCCTGAGGATATCACCAGAGGTGAAGATGTGGTTGTTGTTGTGAAGATGGAGAACACCTCTGCTAAAGTTCTCGCTGTTGACGTGTCACTGACGTCACAGATTGTAAGGTACACTGGCGTAGCATTGAAGAAATTGGCGGTCAAACGAGCTCATGTTGAAATAGCTGCCAAGAAATGTAAGTTTGAGGCAGTTATGGAATTCGTTGCCTAATAAATTTACTTCCTTAGATAGCTTTTTAAGATTCAAAAATGGCATAGAAGGCTATTATCGAGATAAAACTGAACATAAGTTTCAGAACTTTTATTCATTTATAGGGTTTTCATAGGTACACTTTATTCATTGTAAATTTTTATGTTCTTTTTAACTTTTTGTTGTCAGTGGATAGAAAAGAACTGGTTACACCGGTTACACACTTTAAACTTGATGTATTATTACATTTAATTATTATTTATTATTATTTAATATTATTTATTATTTATTTATTTATTACATTTACTATTAAATTTTACCAGAATAGGTGACTGCCACTGACATATACCACCACCGGTCCCAAACTCGGGTTGCTGCGACCAAACGCGATGGCACTAACCACTGTCCTAAACCAAGACAAAACGTTAGCACAAAAACCTTTAGATGTTTATAACTCCTGATCTATCCGCAGTGAGGCATTAATTCGTGCTTCGGATTGATTCCTTATTCAGAGCCATTTCATACTAACATTGATTCACAAAATATGGTTTATGAATTAATAGACCATGCCAATAAATATCATTATAATTATCATTAGTTGGTTCAACTGCAGTTTATACAATAGGGTTTCCGTCTATATTTCATACCTGTAGCTTGATTCAAGAACACAATTTCATTTTTCAGCGTCTGAAGAAAACTTTATCTTCTCCCCTGCTGAGTATGCTGCTTTCATGGACGAAAGCCCGATGCTAAGATTCTCCTTGATGGCAAAAGTGGAGACTGGACAGATTCATGTGCAGCAAGCTCTTGTTTCCATCGACAAGTAAGAACGGCTTTGTAATTTGATGTCAACTGTAGTGTAGTAGATACTAGAAAGCTGCTCAGAAAGGAATATGTTCTAGTACAAGTATAACCAAAGTCCCAGGGTGGGTGGCACAGCGGCTTAGTAGGTCACTCTGAGACCCTGTTAAGCTCGGTCGTGTGAGGTCAACATCTGGATGGGTGACTTTCGAGGTGTTAACTAAACAACTCACTCCACCCTACTTCAGAAGAAACGGTAAACTAAGGGTTTCTTATCCCTGCTGGGAATAAGGTCTCCTTGCCTTTCACAAACTAATAAACTTGAGCGCACTAAAATTACATTAGAGTAGAGGTTGTAGGTTCGAGTCCTACTCGGATCATTTTATTCTCACAAGTGTCGTGAGATTTCGCTGCATTGTGTTTAGTGAATAAATTCATAAACTTCCTTTATGCTTACTAACTATGAATGGCAATTATTGGGTTTAATTGCAAAAAGACTCTTTAATATTCACTGAATATAAATGCATCCAATCTTATAGTAGTGTTTTTATTTACCAGCAAAGTTGAGTTGATAAGAGTCTAATTCAGGTTGATATGCGTCTGTTTTCTGCTATTTTTAAACCCTATGACGACAATCATCTCGATTAAAAGCCAATAAGTTAAACATAAACTTACTTACGTCGTACTTTATTCGAACCTGGTGGACTCACACTCGTCCTCGCATTTATTTTGCTTTCATATGCGTTCGGAACAGAAATGAGTTGGAAAATTGAGTTAACGTAGGATGCAAAAGTATATAAACTCATCGTTTGAGGCATTCAAGCTGCTTCTGTTTTTGCAAACAGTCACCTTAATTCATAATGGCTGCCATTCCTTGCTCCTAATATACTGTGATAAAAGTATATTTTTCTTAGGCCCACTCTCAACGTCAGCCTAGCTTCAGGAGCTGAAAACGGAAAGGTGAAGGCAGGTTCTTCTGTGAGGGTGAAAGTCGAACTCGATCTGCCTGCCGATGTGAAGAAACTCTCTAATTGTGTTTTGAGTTTCGATGGCTCTGCTGTGACTTCACCAGTGGAATTCAAAATCAAGTAAGTATCGTGGAATTTATCAAATATGGGCTAACACGTGTTTTACTTATTTGGTAGCAGCAAAACAGTAACTTTAAAGGTTTCCCTACTCGTCAAACAACAAATCGACAAATTACAAAAAGACCAAAACAAATTTCGGTGTATTGGAACAACCAGGCAAATGCCATCTATCATGTGTTTGTGTATAGTTGAAAGGGCAAATTACAATTGATTAGCCTCAACTAGGAGTACAGCAACTGTGATATCTCCACTACTCATGATCTTTGTAAATGATACCTTTGGATCTAAGATCTCAGCCCCTGCTGTTTGACGTAAATCTATTCATAGATCCTGAGAACACGTTGTAACCCATCTGCTCCATAGAATTTCAAATATCAATATTATATTCGTACCCTTCATGTCATCCTTCAAATCAGTTACTTATTTATTATGTCCTTGTTTCTAGGGTTTAACTTTATCTTTGCGGGTTTACCAGACAAGACTGTTAGACAGGCCCTGCTCTTTCTATTAGAGCATGACTTCTATGATTAGGGACCCCACAGTAGCTCTCAATTTCCTGCAGTCTGATCTCTTCGCAATAAGCATTTACAAAAGTCAGTTATTTACTTTGCTTACTTATCATATACTATTTCTATTTTTCCCAGGGACGTTACCAAACGAAAGCTCGGTGTGGAACAAAGCATTTCTATAAGGGTAAGTTTTTATGAAGTCTATAAATCTAGTGTCATTAACATGTCTGCAACATGGATTAATTAGTTACCTAAATATATCCATCACGAAAGAGGAAATTAAGATCGTTTTTTGTCTTGGAAATGTTTGCCGTCACATGCTAATGTTTTTGCTAAGGGGCCTACAGAATCATTTGGCATAGTAGTTATGCGTTGCAATGTGGCATATTCCTATGATAGTTGACAGACAAATACACTTACTATCTTCGTAAGTTATTGGCCTATGTGCTAAGTACGAATAGTCCACTGAGTAGGTAGACTAATCAAGCAGTGGAACTCTGTTCCTTCCTCTCGATGTGATCCTCCCACACCTCATGATTCCTTTTGCCTTATACCTTGAATTATAGAGAGCTGGCAAATTCTCTCCTCACACGAAGATGGTTTCGAACCCGGGACCCTTTAATCAAGGGTCGAGTGATCTAACCACTCGGCATCCCCGCCACCAATATGATTCATTGCATGATATGAGATCCAACCTCTTTCCAAGCATCGTCTATTCCGTTTATTCTTATCTAAAATGCTGGTATTCAAAATTTTAGGAAGACATCAAAGATCGCAAAGAAGTCCAACTCATTGCAGAACTATCAAGCAAGGAGATCACAGGGCTGCAAGGAGCTTTGTCATTTCAGCTTGCTCAGTAACTCGTCACTGATTATAATAGTTGGTAAGACTTTTTAGACAAACTTTTATTGATCTTAATCTTTTAATTGAGTAGTATTGAAGTTTGTATTCTTTTCATCATAGGTAGACGCCCTCTGTTTCTAATAGCCCTCAAAGTTGTATTTTTTCTATCCCATCTTCCATAAACGTCGAGCTTAAAAGGTCTTCAAAACGTTCTGCTCGCAAAGCTTGTAGACTTTGCAGACTTTTCGCAGATTTTATCTGACGTCAACAAGTGATTCTAACTTCTAACTTTTTAACATGCCACATTCGTTAAAAACGGGATTCTTCTAAATTAAAGGGATTCAAAAATATCCCCACACTACTGATGATATCCTCCACAGTACTATTGATATCCCTTCAAAGTGCTCAACATCCTCCACTGTATTGATAATATCCCAAACATTACTAAGCATCCCACACAGTACTGCAGGAACTACTGAACTACGAAGTCTTTGTTTTCTGCAAGCATATACACTTGAACCAGCCAAACAATTTTCTGGAGTTTACCAACCTACTAGCCATTTTTAGAATTCAGAGGGCATGGAATGATGATAAGAATACGGCGTAAATAAGATATTTTGGGAGGACTGCAAAGTAACGCAGGGCGAATGGTAGCAAAGTGTATCGAAAAAGATGGTGTGGAAACCTATTGTTGTACGTCTTTGTTTCACAGTTGATGTTGAGCAGTACCCTACTTGAACGTGCACAACGTCTTATTCTCTCTCTTTACTGTTAAAATTTTACATGTAAATATTGCCTACATAAATATAATGCTGAATATTATGAAATCTTTTTTAAATAACGAATGTTTCTGGCTGGGAAACCAAAAGCGTTTCGGTCTATTTGCCAAACCATGACCCTGTTGGCTAAAACAATGGCAAAACAAAAGACTGTACACTTTCAATTTTAAAAAAGCTGCACAGAAAGATACAACAATAGGTTTCCACACCATCTTTTTGGATACAATTTGATGGCAGTTCAACCAATATTTCTAATCGCAACTAATATTTCAATTGCACAGTTTTATTATTTAAATATTTTTATTTGGGAAAGTATTTAGGAACGATTCTTGGAAGGATGCTGTTTTTATAATTTTCATTTAATTTTCTTTTGTCTCATTTCACACATTTTGCACTTCTTTACAACTCCCTTCCTCTTTACACCTTTCACAACTTCCTACCTCTTACACCTTTTCACAAGTTCCTACCTCTTTACACCTTTTCACAAGTTCCTACCTCTTTACACCTTTTCACAACTTCCTACCTCTTTACACCATTTCACAACTTCCTACCTCTTTACACCTTTTCACAACTTCCTACCTCTTTACACCTTTTCACAACTCCCTACTTCTTTAAACCTTTTCACAACTCCCTACCTCTTTACACCTTTTCACAACTCCCTACCTCTTTACACCTTTTCACAACTTCCTACCTCTTTACACCATTTCACAACTTCCTACCTCTTTACACCTTTTCACAACTCCCTACCTCTTTACACCTTTTCACAACTTCCTACCTCTTTACACCTTTTCACAACTTCCTACCTCTTACACCTTTTCACAACTCCCTACCTCTTACACCTTTTCACAACTCCCTACCTCTTACACCTTTTCACAAGTTCCTACCTCTTTACACCTTTTCACAACTCCCTACCTCTTACACCTTTTCACAAGTTCCTACCTCTTTACACCTTTTCACAACTTCCTACCTCTTTACACCTTTTCACAACTCCCTACCTCTTACACCTTTTCACAAGTTCCTACCTCTTTACACCTTTTCACAACTTCCTACCTCTTACACCTTTTCACAACTCCCAACTTCTTTACACCTTTTCACAACTCCCTACCTCTTTGCACCTTTTCATACATTTTACAACTCCTTACCTCTTTACACCCTACATCTTTGCATCTTTAAAATTCACACCATTTTACATATTGGTACATTTTGACACCTTAATACCTTTTGCAGCTAATCTGTATTTAAACTTCAATATGTTATGGGGATGATCTTTGTTTTAAAGGTAATAACATAGCCACAAGAAAGTAAATTATTGGATGTGTTTTTAATGGGATGGACATATTTTTTAATCTCGCTTTTCAAGAATATAGTGATAAGAACAATTTCTAACTTTGGTGTTTTTCTGATAGATATCTTATCTCCGTTTACCTTTTATTTTGCATTTTTCAATGGGAATATCTGTCTGGAATGGGGATTAGAAGCACCGTATTTGCCCGGAGCAGTGTGAACTCTTTATCGTATTCATATCCTATTTGCTTGAAAACGGAGGAGCGGAACAGGCACTGTTTTTCGTCTTCAAATACGGAGACCAACAACTACAGATCAGTTGAAAGAGGCCTATGAATTATTGTGATTCCTGTACAACGAGACTGCATCAAAATTTCCGCTTTGTGTCTTCGAAGCGTATTCGATAAAGCGTATTCGATTTCGAATTGAACCCAAATGAAATGAAAAACAATAGACTGGCCTAGTTAGATTTACCTTCCCAGATGAAATGTTGTCCTCGAAAGACATTACGGCATACGCCACAGGCTTAACTACTGGCACGATTTGTGTTTGGGTTTACAACTACTTGACGCAAAAAGAATTGTCGAAGAAGAATAAAGCATCAGGCACATCTTTTGCTGATACGGTAAGTAAAATACTTAAATAGGTACTCCCAATATCGCTGTATAGGAATTTAAGTCGGCAAGATTATTTCCCTTAACTGTGACAAAATCAAAACCTGTTCTTATTTCACCTAGAATGCAGTTAGATGCAGATAAAACATAATTAACCAAAGCTTTACTAGTTTATAGTTGAAAGGTAAATACACTCTAACTACCTTCGTAAGGTATGGGCTTATGTGCAAAGCAACTGAGTAGGTAGACTATTTGAGCAGTGTAACCCTAGTATTCTTCTCGATGTGACCACACCTCGTCATCCTTATGTCTTTTTTTGCGTGGAATTGCAGAGAGCTGGCACAATCTCTCCTCACACTCTGTTAAAGGTTTGAAGTTAGTTTCTAACCCAGGACCCTTAGAACAAGGGTTGAGTAATCTAACCACTCAGCCATAAACTCGGACCAAAACCAATAATGTCTTCTGTGAAATCCTATCCACCCTGTCTCCTAATTCGTAATTAAACTCTTTGCTAAAATACAGTCCTCTATCAACTACTCAACCCCACAAACCTGTATGACATAAACAAGAATTCCCTTAAACCAATCTTATCATTCACAGAAAAGGAGCCAATGTACCCAAACAAAGCGCACGAGAACGACAGAACGCGACGTCCAAGCCCAGCCTACGATGAAGAGCAAAGAACAACAAACTGTGTGGCTCAAAGGGCCAACAATATCAACGCAAACATTGAGCGTTAAAGATTCAACCAAATCAACGCAAACTACGAGCGCTAAAGTGTTAAACAAACTAACGCAAACAATAGACCTCAGAGATTCAAACTCTTCCCAAACCATAAGCGTGAAAGAGGCAACGAAATCAACACAAACTCTGAGCGTCAGTGGGTCATCAAAATTAACCCAAACAATTCACGTTGAAGACTCAAACTCTTTGCAAACCACAAGCGTCAATGGGCAAACACAATCCACCCAAATGCTGAGCAAGAGAGAGTCAATAAAATCAACCCAAACGTTGATCAAGAGAGAATCAATAAAATCAACCCAACCTTTGATCCAGAGAGAGACGATCAAAGCCACGCAAACTTTGAGCGTGAAAGGGCAAATAAAATCAACGCAAACGATGGGCGTCAAAGGGACCTCAAAATCTTCGCAAACCACGAGCACCAATAGCTCAACAAAGTCAACACAAACCAAGAAAGTCAAACTCGTGAACGCTTCAACACCAACTGGAAAGAAATCAGAAAACGATCTTGCCCAAAATGATGTCAGCACCGCGTCTTCGAGATGGACGTGCAATTACGAATTTTACTCATGTCGTGGCAGCATAAACGACCTTGTCGTTGAACCTTCGCAGCATTATGTAAAGGAGACCGAGGAGGCCTGGGGCGAAGTCGAGGACGAAATGGAGGCTAATGATGACCCATTAAGTCAGAGCAGTGAAATTTACGGCAGTTATGGCAGCAATGTAAGGATGAGTATGTAACATATTTTGTCTCGAGGGAGCTACCTCAGTTGTATCATAATACAACCCTTTGCTCTATTTTACAATAAGTAAAGTCAAAATACGAGTAAATGGCATGCTACGTTGAATGAATCATTTCTACGTTGCATGAATCGCCTCTACGTGGCATGAATGTTTTCTACATTGAATGAATTATTTGTACGTGGAATGAATCATTTACACATAGCATGACTCATTTCCACGTGGCATTTATCCTTTCTACATAGCCTGGATTATTTCTACGTGGCATAAATGATTTCTAAGTGGCATGAATAATTTCTACGTGGCATTGATTGTTTGTACGCTGCATAAATCATTTTTACGTGGCATGAATCATTTCCACGTGGCATGTATCATTTCTACATGGCCTGGATTATTTCTATGTAGCACGAATTATTTCTACGTTGCATTAATTATTTCTACGTCGAATGAATCATGTCTAGGTCTAGGTGCAATAGGGTAGTTTTTCGTGGCATGAATCATTTCTACGTTGCATAATTCAGGGTGTTAAGTATGACTACGGCATATGCTACGTGGCATGAATCATTAAACGTTGCATGAATTATTTAGACATGTCATGGATAATTTCTACGTTGCATGAATAATTTCTACATTGTAGGAGCCTTGCTTTAATGATATGGAGATGCTGTCACAGCAATCTTTCTTGAGTTTCGGTGGAGACTACGGTAAGTCATAATTCTAAACCCATGATAAAACATTCCAAATGAATTTTACTTACTTGTTCATAATATACATTCAAGACAGGAGGCTGAAGCAAAGATTTACTATGAGAGATTAAAGGGATCTGGAAAATGATGCTAATAATTAGCCACATCTAAAGACCACCTTCATGACATGTTTGTATCAATACAGTAAAAACCCGCGTATAAGAACCTGGGTTTTAAGAACCTGTTAGGCTAATATTCCATCCCTCGTAAAGGCAAATTTTGGATTAAAGGCTACAATCATAAAAGTAGAATAATCATGAAGTAAAGATTTGATGTGGTTACACGGCTTTTTCAATGACTTTTCAATATAAAAGCACAAATCTTTTAGAAGAAGTCCATTTAAATAATATCCTGCTTAGGCTAAATTGAAAAATTTAGGGTCTTATACGCGGGTTTTTACTGTATTACCAACCGATGGTAAAAAAAACTCGAGTGCCTGAGAGCCAATACTTACTCAATTATTGACATGGCTAGAATATGTTCGGATTCATTTGTCCCTGTAGAACCTTCGTGCAGGAGTGGCCTAGACAGCGCAGTTGGCTCAAATACTAATAAAAGCAACAAAATCAAGTAGTTCAAGATTTATAATCCTATCTAGTTTCTTTCACGAATAAAGTTGTTTTATGAAGGTATTAACATTCTGCTCTTTTTTTCCAGATGATTTCGTCTGAATCTACAGTCAATCGAAATAGAGTAAATAAGGACAAAGCAACAATTTAAATCAGATTTTATTTATAGTTTATATGCAATTTGTTTGGAGGTTAATGTTTTTTATTCAGATATTAAAACTTCTGATATTTTATCAAGTTGAATAGTTATTTCAATATGGTTATTTCTAAAAAGGAGAAGTAGGCTTTGGCAAATCAATCAAGATAACTGGGGAGAATAAAGAGGGTTAGAAAGGGGTAAATTGGGTAATGGAATTCGCCTTATCATTAATTGGAAAGATTGGATTGGACTTCTTGGGACCGGGATTTGGGAATGAAAAAGTAAATTGGGATTGTTAAACACGTCAATATTGGGAATCTCTCTCATTTGGATGGGGTTTTTTGATTATTTCAGTGCTGGGAATCGGCATTAGTACCCCCTCCCTTCAAGACCCTCTGTATTAGGCATATTATCACCTTTTCCAATGGTCAAGAAGGGGTCATTTGGGCAATTGGATTTGCCTTTTTTAACTGGGAAAACGGGATTAGAATTTTTTGGACTGGGACTTGGGAATGAAAAAGTAAATTAGGATTGTTAAACACGTCAATATTTTGAATTTCTCTATTTTCCTTATTGGGATTGGGAGGTTTCATAATTCAGAGCTGGAAATTGGGATGAGTACCCCCATGAAACATGATCTGAAAAGACTCGAACCCACGACTGCTGAGTTTGCACGTCAGTGCTATTCCAACTGAGCTACCTAGACCAAGTGAGACTATTTTCTTCCCATTCATACAAGAACTGAAAATAACCTGACCAAAATATCACCTCAGTCAGCCAAGCAGGGCTGTTTCCTCTCAATAAACAAAGCTTAAAAATAAATTATGACACCTTGAGTTAGCTCTCTTGTAATTAGGCATGATAAAAATCAACATTACGTGTAAGAATAATCAATATTGACAAAAATTCATATTGAAAGCCTGATCAATGTCTTATAATTATATATCATAAATTTAATATCTATCAGTACTATAAATTAATTTCTTATATATATTTTTCTGTCTACGTTTCAAACGTCCCAATTATATAAAACTATATAAAATTACAATTCATAAAAAATCATTAATAACATCAATATCTAGTTGAAATATTTTCAAAAATAAAACCTAAAATTCTAGAAAAAATTGAAAATGGTATTTTTTAGCTTTCGTGGTATTTTTTTCCAATTAAACCCCCCTCCACCCACAAAACAATGTTGTTTACAAAAGGAACTTTATGACATCACACCAAACACTAGCTAAATGCTATTTTGCTAGTTATTGGTATCAGAAACAACATTGTAAAGGGGGGAGGGGAGGGGAAAAAATGTAAAAAAACTGTAAAAATCATGTCAGTGTTCCAAGACTTTTGGCGAGGATTGTATATTCATTCATTCATAAAATGCTGGCTGAAGTCCTACCATTTTATCTATAAACCTATCTTTGAAAATATAGCAACCTTAGAACTTATTTTTTGCTGTCTCTAATAGTCTAATCAAAGGTAAAAAATATTTGCTTCTATATCAGTTCCTATCTCAAAGCTACCCGGTAATAGCTCAGAGTAGCCAGTCATTTCAGCCCTAGTTGTATATCGAAAGAATTTTTGTTGATCAAAATTTATTTCTAGTTTCTTCCTAGTTGCTCGCCCAATGCACTAAAAACTAACCTGTTATCTGTTCAGCTCTTCTCTGCTTCAAGTTGTTTCCACACCTTACCGTTTGGATAGGAATGATCTCGAACTGTTCCTGGTTTCATTTCACATCCATAACCAGGCATCTAAAATGAACGATAAAGTTTTATATTCACAATAATAATGCATATTGACAAGGCTTTCGGATACTGTATTGTTTCATCGGCAGGGAACTTCAAAATAGCTAGAAACATCAGAAATATAGCGAAGTAAAAACATGGATTACTTAAGCTTTTTTCTGAAACTTAATAGAGTAATACGTCAGAAAGAAAATCCGTTCGGTTTTTGTTTCGTTCTTTTTCTGACAATTACTCTGTTGATTGTCAGACGAAAATCTCAAGTAATCTATGTTTTCACTTCGCTATATTTCCAATTTTTCTGGCGATACTTTCTTCATTGGAAGGAGGAACATTTGTTTCAGATTTTGATCTGGTCTTTATCATGAGACCAGTGGAATAATCAGGTCTATTCCTATTTCCATTAGTAATTTGGCTTTGTTTTGGAGGGAACACAAAAGAAAGTTTGCATCAGAACCCAATTTGAAAGAAAGAAATAGTTGATAGGTTGATAGGCAAATACGCTTACTATCTTCGTAAGGTATTGGTTTTATGTGCTAAGCATAAAGGGCCCACTGAATAACTGAATAGGTAAACTAATCGAGCAGTGCGACCATGGTCCTTCCTCTCGATGTGACCACACCTCATGATTCCTTTTGCCTTTTTGCCTGGAATTACAGAGAGCTGGCTAATTCTCTCCTCGCTCTTTGTGACAGGTCTGAAGGTGATTTCGAACCCGGGACCCTTTGAACGAGGGTCGAGTGATCTAAGCACTCGGAAATCCCCGCCACAATATCTATTATTTTTTTTGCTTCGTTTTGGAGGGAACACAAACGAAATTTTGCATCAGAACCAAATAAGAAAGAAGCAAATAGATCCTAAGGTAACCACATGATCATAAATCTTACAAAATATAGAGAATGAATTCACCTTTGGAAGATAGTAGACCCCTTTGCTTACATCAACTGGATTCTCAAAATGTTCATGCAAATGACACACATACTCTATCATCCTGAAATCAAGATATCAAATATTACACATCGATTGTGTTAGAAAGATACCTGATGAAGCTATTAGCTTAGTGTGTGGCTGCACCCTTGCTTAACAAATTGGCAAGGATAATACGGTAAGTCTATCAACACACACTAACACAAACAGAATTTATATTCTAGCCGTTTTCCCTGGTAGCAGGGCTTGATCGGTACATGGATTTCTCTCCAGAGATTGCCGTGATTTTTGTTGTGGAGGAAAGTTTTATGACTGGATTCAATTACTGACGCACATGCCTTTAGTTGTCTTTAACGACACGCAGGATACAGTGGATGAATTCTTTTTTATTCATTATAAAATCTTACAACATGTAACAAAACAAAACTCTACATTACAAAGACGATACCAGGAGGAGCAAGATACTATGACTACCTCCTAGAATTAGAAATTAATAAAAATACGATACACTGGTTTTACCAAAATGACAATTCACCTAAACAGATACATACAACATGGTGGCTCATTGCTTATTATTAGTTGAATAGGGAGTTTATTAGTTGAGTTTGGATGAATTCTCACCCCGACCAAAAGGGGTATAATTCATAAATTCATGATATCCTTATATAAAAAATCAGCTAGGTAGCCTCTCTAGACAAAAGACATGGAAAGACACCAACCTGTTTTCAAGCGATGCTGCAACACATATGTAATCAAATATGGAAAGATGTTGAACCATCTCACAAAGGCCAACTCCGCCAGCATGGGGACAGACAGGCACTGGAAAAATAGAGAAGTAATTTATATTTTTGGCACAAAAAACCTATTCTAAAGAAAATAGAATAGGTATCAATAACATAAAGAAAATTAATAGTCTCATAATTTCTTCTATGGATGTCTACAGTCCCAGAGATGTCTACATGTGTTAAGGTCACTGTTCTCAAAATAAAGACTGGATCGAGCACTCTGCTGATTCTGGATTCAGATGTTGAACCGAATTGCTTCAGCTTGTGTTTGGCCTCCCAATATAGCTGCCAAAGAGATGATATTGCCTGTATTCTTTGCTAACAATCTCGTTCTTAACATTCATAACATTCCAACAATCACCAAAGAAAAAAGCAGCCCCTAGCGGAATCTCAATGTACCAATACACCAATATGGCTGCCAATGACTTCATTTCAGAAAGAAAGATGCTCGATCCAGTCTTTATTTTGAGATCAGTGGTTAAGGACTATGACACATACAACAATATCCTCATTTCATCACTATCAAGGATTCATGAATATTATCTTCAATTTACCTCCAAATTTAGCAGCCATAAGAATGATAGCCAGATTCTCATTGACACCTCCAACTCTGCAACTGTCAATCTGACAGAAACTTATTGCCTTCGCCTGCAGCAACTGCTTGAAGATCACTCGGTTCTGACAATGCTCTCCCGTGGCAACACCAACCCCAGTCCCCTGCAGTGATGTTGCTATGGCAGCATGACCGAGCACGTCATCTGGGCTAGTAGGCTCTTCGATCCATAACGGTTTGTATTGTTTCAATTCTGACATTCGCTCGATGGCCACGTTTACATCCCAGCGTTGGTTAGCATCCATCATCTGAGAAATAAAATGTGGCATTAATTACTTGTAGATTTCAAAAATGTTAGTACATCCTCGATTATCCGAACGCCAACAAATTTTACTACATCAGTTTTTGCAAACCTATTCTAGAATAACCAAATAAATTATCTGAAGTCTGCTTTAAATGTTTGAATATCTTCACAGCAGGTTTAGTACGTCATCCTCCATTATCTGAATTTCTGGCGTACCCGAACCACAAAACAAAATATTGAGTTCAACCTGTTGGAATAATCGAGGATGTACTGTACTTTGATTTATAATAATGAAGGTTTTTTCTAAAGCCAGTTTGGAACAAATTCTTAGGGAGTCAGGCCGACCAAACTTTTGATATTGAAGAAGCCCCTCCCCACCCCCCAGATATTGCATAGAAATCGATAAATAAATTATTATTTATGAATTCAGGATAAAGGAAAGGAGGAAATGATTATGGAACATTTCTCTCCTGAAAATTATCCAGGGATGGCACAAAGCAAACTGGAAGAGATGAAATGGAGAAAATATCCTAGTTCGTAGACAAGAATATAATATTGATTCTTTACAGATTGAAATTGAAACCCTAAACCAATATTAAATTTTTCCTAGGCCAAGTACTTTCAAGCCTTCAGACTTGAGTCTGAAAATTGCTGGAAGGGCAGATGAGGAAATTATAATGGAAAATTGCTATCCGGAAATTTTTCCAGAGATGGCACAAAGCAAACTGGAAGAGATAAAATGGAGAAAACATTCAAGTTTGCAGACAAGAATATTTTTCTCGATTCTTACCATAGTGGATTCCCATCCTATCTCTTGCCTAACCAGTTGGCATCTCCTCTTGTCATCTTCAAGATCAGCTCCGACTTTTATCTTGAACCTTACAAAAATAAGAAATGCAAGATTAGGATTTAAAGACAATTTTAAAAGAAACAATATTTGTTACGGCATTTTTTAAACAGCGGAGAACGTCAGACCTGGCCATTTGAGGCAGGCAATCGCCCTGCTCCACCTCAATGCCTTCTCAAGCACTTGGGGTGGGTGATGAGTTGCTCTCCTTATTCATTGAATTGAAAGGGAATCACCCACCTCAATGTGCTTCTTTACTAAGGGATAGCCCACCTGAGAACAGTGAGGAGAGCGATTTAATGCCCACCTCGATGCCGTTCTCAAGCACTTGAGGTGGGTGATGAGTTGCTCTCCTTATTCATTGAATTGGAAGGGAATCACCCACTTCAATGTGCACTTTTACTAAGGGATAGCCCACCTGAGAACAGTGAGGAGAGCAATTCACTGCCCACCTTAATGCCCTTCTCAAGCACTTGAGATGGTTGATGACTTGCCCTTATTATTTATTAGATTTTAAGGGGATCATCCACCTCAACTCAATGTGCCCTTTTACTAAGGGATATCACACCTGAGAACATTGAGGATGGCAATTCACTGCCCACCCGAACGCCCTTCTCAAGCACTTGAGGTGGGTGATGAGTTGCTCTCCTCATTTATTCGATTTGAAGGGATCGCCCACCTCAATGTGCATTTTCACTATAGGATAGCCCACCTCAGAGCAGTGAGAAGAGCGATTCACTGCCCACCTGTTATCATAGCCAGGTCTGGGCAACGGAATATCTTGCTGCTATTTATGAAAATAAATCGTATGGTTTTCAGTTATGGTTGTTTAGAATTGGACTGTACAAATAGCAAAATCACTGAAAGTTCTACCGATGACTATTACTGGAATGGACTGGGTGTGACCTAGTGTGTGACACACTAACAGATAATTGATACATGAAGTGACGCAGCTTGTGTCTATTAGAGGGAAGACAGGTTGTGGCAGGACATCTGCAACAACATTGCAAACGGTCTGATACTCCATAACATAAAGTACTTTCAGTTACCCCTCTGCTCACAGCAAGACATTCCGATTAGCGTTCATACAATGATGGTATTGTGTTAAGAGAACGAGAAGGGAACAATAGGTCTAACCTTGTCCACCCGTCATTCAATTCCTGTCTGCAGAGATTGATAATCTTTTCATCGCTATACCCCATCCATCCAACAGATGTTGTGTAAGCTGGGAAGCCATGCTTCTGTAAGTAGGCCTCTACCAAAGAAAATATTTATAATGTCAGTGATGATATTTCCCTTGTGGTTGAGGGTCAGAATTCCTCCCCCGAATCCCTGCATATCGTAAGAGGCAACAAAAAGGGTTGGCGTCAGGAAGGCCATCCACTACCAACAAAATTTGAGGATTTGTCTAAGATAAATCCATGGACCAGTCAACCCCTGCTAGCAAGGAAAAAGGCCGGATATAAATTTAGTTTTTGTGTGTGTGTATCTGGACGCTCTGCCTCTTAGAAATTAGTCTCAAAACAAGCGAGATAATTGACCACATTTCAAACAGGTTTGGCAATCTATAATTGTAGATAAATCATGAATAGGGGAAATTCCTCATTTCAGACTCTAATTCCTGGATTAACTCTATGTGTTCACCTTAAAATCATAAGGAAGGATCAGCACTATCACCTCTCTAGAGCGTGGATCTGTGTTCGAGTTGGTCCGTAATTCTGATGTAGTTCAACCAAGATTTATATTAAAATTTTCATTCTATCCACAAGTGACTGTTTTCACTTCATATCGGATTGGCCTCCTGTTTACACAAGAACTAACAGACCTAATATGCTTCATAGCGTTTTTGCTTTTTGAATGAAAACGCTCTGAAAGTGGTATGAAAGCAATCAGATAGGAAATGAAAACGGTATCGTGTAAACAGACCAATTTTCATACAGGATGGAGGAGGCGAATCCAATATGAAATGAAAAGGTAAACGGGGTCTTAATCTGGATAACAAATGATTGGCAAAAACATCAGCGAAGCGAAGGACTATACCTCTTCCTGATTTTCCACTCAATCTGCTCTTTAACATTTCTAAAAAGAAAAAACATAAATATTCTTACAATTACCACTAGCAGTAAGCAAATGGCAGGATTCTCCGCTTCTCAGTTTTGTTTCATCACATCTTTTATGGTCACACATCCATGCACCCTTCTTTCCTGGCACAATGTAGTTTTTTCGTAGAGACCCTTTACATGAGAAATCTCAGCCTGTGCTGAATTCAACACTGGCTGGATTTCAAATCAGTTGACAGTGTAAGCTCTCTTTGCGTTTACATGAAGAAGGCTCTCAACAGGGGCTGAACTCAACTCAGCTTTTCAACCTTAAGGCCAATCTCCATGCGGGCGAATCCCAGGGAATGTCAGCGATCAGCGAATACAGAGCATGCGCATTAACACTAATTGGCAGAAAAGAAACAGGAAACTACAAGTTTATCTCGACAAGCCTATTTTCGTGATTGCTCACTCATCAGGAAATGTACGTTATGAGGATCTGATCATGCGCATTAGGTTTTTTCATACCATGTGAGCGAAACTAGCGATTGGCTGGGAAGTTGAACTCTCTTCTACTTTTCAGCGAAAGCAAGCGAATTGAACAATAGAAGCAGTAAAAAATGGCGCAGAACTTAAATATCGATTTAAAAGCAATGACTAAAGAGTTGCTAGCAAGAGGAATTGTCCCCCTGGATATAAAAACATATATGAGAATTCTCAGGAAAAACACGCTGCACTAGTATTCGCTGTAGATCCGGCGAATGAACGGAGATTGCAGTCCCAGTTGTTCGCTCGTGCGCCTCGTGCGTCATTTTATGCCTTCATTTGCTGGCATGGAGATTGATCTTTATGCTGAGATTTAAACACTGGCTGAAATTCTCACAGAACCTCGTGCAAACACAAATATTTTTCAACTTGGGGTATGTTGAAAATAAAGATGGAACACAAACAAAAGAGTTTGATTATATGACCTCACCCCTACCTTATCTCTACCATGTTGAGTTTTCATGGAAAACGCAAAAAGCAAATTAAGAGGAGTCTATAAAAGTTAGCCTGTGCTAAGTTCAAAATGGGCTAATATTTTTCATAATAAGGGCCTATTATAGGGATTCAAAGTTGTTGAATAACATTTATTTGAATTACCAAGTTGCTAATGATTAAAAGGTACTTACCAATAGCTTCAGACTCTGTAATAGCATCAGTGCTGGAAAAAAGTAGAATTGGATCAGAACTGTGGGAAATCTTTTTTTTCTTCATTTTAAAAGCACATGTGAGACGCTTGCAACCACAGTTAATTGTATCTCAACTGCACTAGTGCATACATTCATGTTCGATTGAAAATATGTTTTACTAGTCCCGAAGACGCAGTGAAATAGTGCAAAAGAGCACGAAACTAGAGATTATGGGTTCAAGTCCTACTCCAGTCATTTTCATTCTCACAAATTAACTCAATTAGAATAATAAGATATTTCAAAAAATTGTATACTAACATATAAGTAAAATCAATGGTTGAAACCAACTTCTCAGGCTCCTGAAATAAGAGGAAAACAGGATATTAGATTTTGTGAGATTATATTAGATTTAGCATCTAATTCTTCTTTATGTGATTAGAATTGCTCTGGTTGGTCAAGTGCCCCAATGGACTAGAAGCAGAGCACCAGAGTAGAAATCCTCCACATCTAGTCTTTCTGGCTTGGGAAGTTCCACTAACTATAGATCTAAATTATGATTTGAAATTACAAATAAATAACTGATTTCTTACCATGTCAACTAACAGCTTCCACAGTGGCTAAAAAGAAAGAGAGACTTATAACAATCATTAATTGTTTATAAAAGCATTAAGGTGTTTCCCTTGTAAAACATTGTTACCTAATGGAAAATCTAACCAAAATACCTTCTTCTCTACTCTTGCCCATAAGTCCCATATGGCATTGACAACTGCTGCCGTTGCAATATGGACCACTCCTTTCTCCGGACCAACCTGAAAGTTTGAAAATTGACAGGTTAAGCGAGTTCATAAGTTCAGTGAACAGTTGATTAGTGTTATAACAACTGCATGAAAATAAAGGAATTCAGAGGAAGGAGTCAGTTAACTAACTCCTCATCTTTAGAGTCCAATTCTTCTCTTTGACGATTATGCCCTCTTGTTGGTCCAACAAGCTCTATAAAACCCTTGCATATCAAGGCCTTAAGCTCAATTCACACTGGACGCGTCACGATGCGTCGCGTCACCTAGCGTCACGGTGCGTCGCGTCATAATTTTATTTTCCAATTCACACTGGAAGCGTCACCTAGCGTCGTTTTTCTATCTCTCGATATTTCTGTAGTTGGTTTTCTTTATTATGCAAATCTGCGGTGAGATGTTTGGTGATGTTATTTGAGAAAGAAAAGAGGAAGTATCGTGAAGTTTAAATTTCGAACGGAAAAGACCAAGTTGAACGAGAATAAATGAAGTAGTTTTACCACAGAACCAAATATATTCTCGTATGTTTGTTGCATACTTTTACGTTAAAAAATTACAGTATACAGTACTTGTATTTTGATTTTTCTTTACAATTGCGATTCTTAACAAACAGAAATTAAACAAAACGAATGTAGGTAATAAGATTAAGAATAAGATTTGAGTTCTCACAACATTGAAAGCTTCTCTGTGTTGATACTGAAGGTTTTGCGAATTTTGGAGTCCTGTTTTCCCACTTTCTTTATTGTTCTGATGCGTCGCGTCGCGTCAAAGATGGATTTTTTTCAACTTTGACGCGTCCTGACGCATTGCTCAAAAACGCGATGCGTGCGCAATGGGTCGAGTGACGCTGACCTTATAAGGGCAGCGTCATGACGCGACGCATCATGACGCGTCCAGTGTGAATTGAGCTTTACACAGAAAATTCTCAGCAGGGGGCAAAAGCTATGGCGCGCTAAAGCAGCCAAAAATACTTTCGTTGGTATTCTCAGTACTATTCTGATATTTAGCATACTTTCTGCATATTTTACATACTTTCTCCATATTTGCATTACTTATTTTAATAATTACTGTACTTTTCTCTCATTCATAGTATTATATAATATGTGTTTTGATTCATTCCATCATCAATGGCATATTTTTCATACTTTTACATTTTCATAGTAATTTGTAAAATCCACATGGTACTATCTCATCTTTCCTTCATTGTGCTATCTCCTGTTTCTCATAATACTTTGGTCTGTGACGTTCCAAATGGTCTGGTCTGCTAAGGTCTATCAAGGTCTAACAACCACCTGCTGTGTGCACGTGCAGCACATGCAGCCATTTAAGGAGATTCTTTATAGCAAAGTATATAGCTCTAAACATTTCTTTGGGACAAAGTTGTGCTATTCCCCTCGTCCATCACTAAGTAAGGCCATATTGCATAGGAATTCATAAATTTTAGGGAGATGTCAAAATATTACTTATACCCATCGTAACTGGTCTTCATTCGTCAACTTTCTCCAAAAACTCTTAAAGTCATTGGTGATATCTTCTAACGTGCAACCCACTATCAGTGGCTTTAACAGCTCTATGGCATGAACAACTGTAATAAAATAAAAAGGGCAATTGAAAAGCAATTTTCATGGATAAATAAGATATTTATAAAGTAATTCTCTCCAGAGGCAGATCCTTATTTGGCTAGTGTCAATAGGACGGCAAACATGGTGTAGAAAACACCCACAGATTATTCACCTGACAACAGCCACACTTGACAACAGCCATTGGCGGTTTTTCAGATGGTAGAGACAAGGTTTGTGGTCCTATCTGTTATCTCGAGTAGTGCAGAAGAGCGCGGGAGAGACGTCTGACTCGTATTTAGTTATAAAACAGACTTATATGATAAAGATTCTGAAAATACATATTTATAAAGACGGAGGTTACAATACTCATAATTAACATAGATTAATTCATGAAAACAAGACCACCATCTACATTTAACAGAAAGAAAATAATAAAAACACAACTATTTAAAAACCAGGCAAAAGTTTTGATAAAAATCTTTTTCAACACTCATAGGTTAGCATAATAATAGACCACTTTCAATTTTCACATTTTACACCTGTTGGTTTCTCTGTGTCCTGAACAATTGGCATTGAAGTTGTTAAAAGGTGTTACTGTGGTCCTATTTTGCATTTCAGAAGAATCTCATTGGCCTGTCCAAAAATATAAACATTGTGGTCTACACGTATTTTTTATAAGCAATTGCTTTATAAGCAAGTCAGTACTCGACAAGGCAAAAACTTAAGCAATACCAGTACTGGATAGAGGAATGCTAAGCAATTTGAACATTTCAGTTCTGATCAAATTGGCAATGAAAATGGTGCAGCAGTTATGAAGAAGTTGGTTACAGTGGATATCAGTCCCCCGGCATACTTTTGTTTACAAGATACCATTGACATTTGTTGTACAACAACTTGTGAGATAGTATTCTAAGAAACAAATTTTTTAAAAGCTAAGCAATTTTGAGTCCTCAAATTTGCCCTCCTGCTATGCAATTTTCAGTACTGAGCTCGAGCTGAAAATTCTTATAAAAAAAATATGTGTATAGTCATATGATTATAGGTAAGAAATCCTGCTATAATCCCCTTAGCTACCCCTCCCTGTGGCGGCTTTAGGGATTGCAAAACCCAGGGTCATACAAAGACCCCTCTAGCCCCTCTGGTGCCATCATATCTTCAGGGCTGATATCACATACTTGTCTGACGGGTTATTTTCTCTATGGTACAGTGGGAAACGATGGAAAATGGGCATACCTAAATCTGTTCCTCTTCCAAGTGTAAAACCAAGTCCAAATCCTTTTAGATTCGGATCACTTTGGTCTGTGTGAATTGTCACGTATGCTGCAGAGTAATCTGGCTTTTTGTGCTAGAAAAATTACGGTTTGCATTGAGGGATAAGACTACTGAATAAAATCTGCAAAAATACTAAAAGTAAAAATATATTTTTCAACCCTTGGGCCTCGCAAGAATACCCTGGTCGACAATCCTCTAAAATAGCCTAGAATCCCTGAGAGACCAAGAAACCAATAGGATAGTGCTAGTGGTGGCACCAAAGCGGGGACAGGGGGGCTAAAGCCCCTCTGTTGGAGCTTCTAGCCCCCCTGTCATAGGAAACCTGGCGCCACCACTGTATAATGTTAAGGAGCCCCATCCATAAATTACCGATGATGATATTTCACTGATATTCGGTCCCTTTTGTTTTGCAATTAGTTTGTAGATATTATCGACATAGAAGTCTGCTTAGATGTATCCTGTCAAGAATCATGATGTAGAATACACAGGAATCCTTGGGCTCTCAACATTTTTAAATATCAAAAGTTCTGGGAGGGGGGCTATGGTCTAGCTAGGCCATTTTCAGATCTGGTATGTCTGGTCTAGAGTGTGCAACTTCAAAACACTTGCATCTTGTCTGGTATTCACAGAGTCGTATTACTCACCATTGCATCCGAGCCATCGAGCTCTAAAGATGTTGGAAACCGAATATCGGCCACTTCTACATCAGTCAATACCACCATTTCGCAAGATCTTTCGTCTGACCTTGACCTTCAAGCTCCAGAGTCCAAGCAAGGCTAAAAAGAAGATTGAAGGAAGAATCTCTTGGCCGGAAGTGACCCCTCGTTTCTTGTCTCGCTTCTCGGTTCTCGTCAATCACTCTTCTTAGGCGAAACACTACGAAAATTAACGAGGCACTTAGAAAATTCTTCGGAATAACCGATTACCCACCGAAAACTGAAGGATTACAAGGTCAATCTTGACATGATGACTTCGGATGGATGGTTGGTAGGATTTACCTGACGTGAGCAAGTGATTCGAAATTTGAACTTTATTGCATGCCATTCGAACTCTATAGCACGGAATTCGAACTTTTTAGCACGTCAATCGAACTTCATAGCACGCCAATCGAACTTCATAGCAGGCCACTTCGAACTTTATAGCACGCCAATCGAACTTCATGCACGCCACTCGAACTTTATAGCACGCCATTGAAACTTTATAGCACGCCATTCCTTGGTCTAGCTATCCTTCGAACATTTTTCTTGATTCAAAAGAGGTTCGAAATTCGAACGATCGTCTCAAATAGCACAAGAAGAAAAATAACAATTACAACAATCATATCCACCATGGTTATAAAATTTGTCGATATAATTAAACTTAAAGAGTTATAAATATGTCTTCCATTTGAAAAATGATAAATAAACATCAACCAACGAGAAATATTACAAAAATTAAAAATTCTAATAATAGTTGTATCCTTTCAGGGAGTGTACTGGAACGGTATCTTTTATACTCTTTTATCAGAACGATTTTAGGAGACCTTGAAAGATTTCTCTTAAACATAAAGACTAGCTAAGAAATAGTTGTAGCTAGCAATTTTTAGCAATGCATGATGGGAAATATGCTCTTAGCAACACATGCAACCAAAGGGAGCATGAATGAAGACTCCGTTGACAAGGTTCAGCTTTGGCTTTGGCACATTCCTTGAAAACGTACCCCTTTTTCACGTGCCCCTCCACTCTTGAATAGCCTTCCAGACCCTCCTACGCCCCTAAGAAGAATTTACAAATATTTCTGCCTTACATGGGAAGAGTCTTTACGAACAGCTAGCCTCAAAACTTTTTCACAGGTTCTTATAAAAAGAGTGCTGGACCAGTACAAAACTCCATAGGATACATGTGATACGTTAAAGATTATACAAGACAGTAATTTACATTTAATCATACAGATGGTATTTGTATTTTCAGTATATGACACATAGTTAGAACGGTCAGAGTGGGGTAACGGAGTACCTTTGCCTAAAATAAGACATTTAAAAGAGTATTTCCCACCAAAATCACAAACTTTAGCTTAAACTGTGAGGCTGTAAGGCTGTAGCATAAGTACCGTGGACATGGAAGAATAACTAGGGTAGTTACCAGGGGTCCATGGCTCTGAGGGGCCTATAAAAATCTACATAATAATACATAATAAACAATAAATATATGTTTATTAATTTCCAGCTCTCTATCAGGGGAATTTAGGCCCATTTAATTAGCTTTTACCTTCGGGCCTGGCCGGTCTCTCAACGGCCCTGTTTAGGATTGTTGAAACCCCAAAACGTTAGATTTTCATGAACTTATTGATCTGTTGTGATTTATCTTATTTTAGGCAGGGGTTATCTAGATGTTTCTTCCATTGAAAGGGTATCCAATATACAATACTCAACTAAGGAGACAATTTTGGAGATGGACAAGGTATTTCAAGGGTTAATATAGTTTTGAAACAAAACACCAAGTAGAAAATTCTTTCATTGGTACAGAACTTCAGGATGGCGAGGAAAATTGGCCTCCTTTCTGATTGATCGATTCCACATCTAATTATTTGTTGGGTTACGTTTTCGTTCTCATTCTGACGTACTTCTCTGATGAGTGTCAGTCGCAAAGCTTGAGTAGTTATTATGTTTCACAATGTTTCTGATTTTCCTTGCCATCCTCAAGTTCTGTACAGGTGTACTGTTCTGGCGTACTACTCTGATTAGTGTCAGACAATAATCGCTTCATTATTTATCAAGTTTCTTTATGTTTTCTATTTTCCTCTTCATCCGAAAAACCCAAGTGCAAAGCCATCTCCAAAACTGGCCGACAAAACTTGACGATACAAATGATTTGGAAACAATAATAATCGATATTCATTACCCTGTTACGTCTTTGGTTTTCGGACTATTGAGGAAAATGAAGACCTTCTAGAAGTAACCTCTTTCGGTTTCGAGTCCAGCTCAACACCACGTGGTGACTGAACTCCGCTTGGTAACCGCACGGGGGGATGATACGTTGTGCGTCCTTGGTTTAATGCTTGCTTGAATAGTCTGGCTGCTTCTTGCGTATCCCCCTGCGAGATATAAGATATTACGGTTCATGCATCATATCCCAAAACATTGTCGCACATGGATGGGTCACGTGAATTAAATTCATATATATAATATAATTTAATTCAAACAGCCTTGGAAATTCTCAGCAAGCACGCATATCTTATGTGGAGCTTGCTGGGCTTAAATCTCTGTTAACCAAAAAAATTGTTTGTTACTTCCTTAATTTTTCTTTCCAAAGAGCAAGAAAATTATAAACACTTGATTTACTTTCCCTTTCACACAGGCAAGGATTTTTTGAAAGCAATTCTATTGTTTGGTCGATGCATCGCGTCTCGAAGGAGCCTGTATATAAGTATACAAGGTCGCATAGAACAAATATTGAATTGAATTAAATTTAACGTTGGCCTCATTTATCGCATTTGGACTAACAGTAGCTAATTCATGCAACAAGTTAATACTTACAGCATCGAGGTAAAGCTTGGCCATATTCTGCAGTATCTCGGTTACCCTTGGATGCTGAATGCCAAGATGTTGTTCATATAGTTTTATGGCACGCTCGTACAATGGTAATGCTTCTTTATGCTTGTCCTAAAATACAACCAACCAAGTTAGATTACCAGCAGTAATTAAAAGACAAGGGGACTATAAAGGGACTGTTGTTGGACTATGCAGGTTCTAACATATGCTGAAGAATTATCTAGGACTCATATAAATGCAATGCTTCTTTATGCTATTCCTAGAAATAAACCAACCAGCAAGATTACCAACCGCAATTAAGATTGATATAAGGATAACTATACTAATAACAATTATGATAATGGTTATAATGATAATAATAATAAATAGAAAGAGCCGCCATAAAAAAAACAGAAATACGTAAATAGGAAAACACAATTATTAAAAGGCAAATATTTCGATGTAAAATCTTCGGACGTCAGTCTGACGAAGATTTTACATCGAAATATTTGCCTTTTAACAGTATGTTTTCCTAATAATAATAATAACAATAATAATTATAAAATAATGAAAATAATTGACGTTCTCAAGGAATTTAAGATTTCTTCTAAATGGTGACACTGTCAGTGGCCCAGGTACTCATTTACCGACTTCGGAAGGAAGGATGAACAACTGAGTTGGCTGATGGCTTGTAGTTCATTGTTCCGACCATATGTGGAATTGAGACCTATTCATCAATCAATCAATTAAATCAATTAGAAAATCTATTGATGTGTCATATATATTTAGCTTACAAGCTAATTGGGGACATAAAAAAGCAAAAAAAGAAAAGAATGAATACAATAAAAAATATTATAGTTAATGTTAATGATATTTTTCCCTACAAAAGGTGCGCCAAGGTTACCCTTCGAGGAAACGAAGTCCAGCACCTTAACCACTAGGCTGCACAACCGAATATTTGTATCTTAGAATCTATCTTAGAATCTAGCTAGAGACCTTGAGTGAGAAATTTAAATATAAATGATTATGTAAGTTGAAGGAGTTGAGCCAATAACCAAGCACTTTATAAGTGTTGAAGCTTAGGCTGCTAAGATTTAAGTCTATCTAGTTGGTGTGAACATGGATAATTGACAAAGCTTACCATCTGACATAATAACACTGCAAGGTTGTTGATAGCACTAGCAACTCCAGGATGATTCTCCCCCATGCATTTTTCTCTGGTTTCCAGGATTTGCCTGAAAGAAATTATAAAAGTTATATAAGTTATGAGTTATAAAAGATCTTGAACTTTATTGTATGAAAATAATGATCACTAAAAGTGCGAAAGAGTATCAAAGGGGTCAAAGAAGAAATGTCTGAGTAATTTGAATTACCTGTAAAGCTTCTCTGCTTCCACATACTTGCCCTACGAAAAAAAATAGAACATTCATCCAGTTTGTTTCTTTCTCAGTCAAAACAATCTAGATTCAAGAAGAAACATGCGTTATTTAAACAAAACTTCTCAATCAAAATGTCTTTGCAGTACTATGAAGGATATTCAGTATGGTGGAGGGTGTTCAGTATTGTGGAGGATGTTCAATACTACGGAGGATTTTCAGTACTGTGGAGGGATACCATCCAGTACTGTGAAGGATGTTCAGTATTGTGGAAGGTGTTCAGAATTCTGGAGGGTATTCAGTACTGCGGAGGGTGCTTACTACTGTGCAGGGTGTTTAGTATTGTGTAGGATGTTCAATACTGTAGAGGATATTCAGTACTGTGGAAGATGTTCAGACTGTGGGGGGGGATAAATCTTGCTTCTTTACTCTAATTGCACTCCTTATTTCCAATCGATAAAACCACCCCTAAAGCTTCTTTGTCTTGGTAGTTGTCAAAAAAACCAGATTTTTTTACGTGTCTACCTAAAACTCTATACTAGACTTCCGTTCAGTATGGGATAGTACTACTTTGCATTTCAGTCGATAAAAGAAGCAAAATAGACAACATATTTTTACCAAAAGTAAAATAGGCTGAAATAAGGACTTTGTAAACAAACCTCTTTGCGATAAAGTCCAGCTAGATGTCTCAACGTCGATTGCACGCTTGCATTCTCAATTGGGAAGTTCTGAAAATAAAAATTTCAAATAAATATGGAAGACATAGAAGCCTAGTGAAAACTACCTTCACTTCAGCAAACTAATCTTAAAAGGGATTGATTTATAACAGCTTATTGTCATTCATTTCAATTAGTAATTATATATAATTTGACAGAAGGACGTGTCTGTTTTTAATGTGTTAATTCTGAGCAAATACAATCGGTCTTATCAAGGCTGTTTGTGACGCAAAGCAGAATTAACACAATATTTGACATGATAGTCACCACTTATCATGACAAGCCTTTGATATTCAGTAGGGCAACGATTCGTGAGATATCCATCTCCCATCATCGAGCAATGAGAAATGCAGGAAGAAACATAATCGGGCAATAAATAGGGAAGAAACCACATTTCTTATTGCCCGATGATGGGAGATGGATCGCTCCCGAAACGTTACCCTACTAAATATCTAAGGATTGTCATGTTAAGTGGTGACTATCATGTCAAATATTGTGTTAATTCTGCTTCATAATTGCTCTATACTCAAGTATATCGAGCACTATAGCAAGGAAAGACACTCTCTATTTGAGTTAAATGTACTTACTTACTTATGTACTAACTAGCCAATTAGGCGATGATGCAACGAGAAAGTGGATGTTGTGAGTGTCCACTCGAGTTAGATATATAATAGGTATAGTTGATATAATTGATAACAATCTATAGATAGCTTGTATACACTCACATTTGATCTTATGAGGAAGGCCTTTTCATACATGACTTCTGCTTGCTTGTATCTACGAAAAACAAAAATCATGAACGATTCACGAATAAGAACGGCGATAATGACGCTGATATTTCTAAAAGGACAGCAGAAGAAAGAAGACAAATCAGTATCAATATTCAACCCATGACGAATCCGTTTACAGACAAGTTACAATAAAGACGAGTCCATAATTAGTTAACATAACTAGTTCGCTGTAATTTCTGAGGTTCTGAGGATGGAATAAAGTACGATATTCCGAAATGCAAACAAATGATTGACTTCTCATCACTATAACTTGTCGTACTCTAAACGGATCTGTTATGGGTTGAAAAGTAAAACTGATTGCTTCTTTCTTCTGCTGTTCTTTTAAAAAAATGAGCATTATTGTCGCCATTCTTTTTCTTTAATTTATATTGAAACTTCAGTTTCCTACCAATACATCAATTTCTATGAACGATTCTTTGCTTTTTGTTTAGGCTTAAGAAATCGCAACGACCTAAATCCATCATAACTGTGGTCAATATTTCATATTGCAGCAGTTAGTTTTGGTTACTATGCATTGCCAAGGGTTACATTCCTATGAGGCTTTGCGAGATCCTTCATCCTTTATAGAATCATCTATTGACTTAATGCCTTGGATGAATATTTGGAACATATAAAACATTTACTTGCAATTTGCATGACAGGTCAATATTTGAGGCTGCAGCTGATCATTTTGGTTGCTATGCATTGTCAAGGGTTAAATTCATATGATGCTTTGCGAGATACTTCATCCTTTGTATAATCATCTATTAAACTTAATGCCTTGCATGAATATTTGGAACATATAAAACATTTACTTGCAATTTGCATGACAGGTCAATATTTGAGGCTGCAGCTGATCATTTTGGTTGCTATGCATTGTCAAGGGTTACATTCCTATGATGCTTTGCGAGATCCTTCGTCCTTTGTAGAATCATCTATTAAACTTAATGCCTTGGATGAATATTTGGAACATATAAAACATTTACTTGCAATTTGCATGACAGGTCAATACTTGAGGCTGCAGCTGATCATTTTGGTTGCTGCATTGCTAAGGGTTACATTCCTATGATGCTTTGCGAGACCCGTCTTCCTTTGCAGAATCATCTATTAAACTTAATGCCTTGGATGAATATTTGAAACATATAAAACATTTACTTGCAATTTGCATGACAGGTCAATATTTGAGGCTGCAGCTGATCATTTTGGTTGCTATGCATTGTCAAGGGTTAAATTCATATGATGCTTTGCGAGATACTTCATCCTTTGTATAATCATCTATTAAACTTAATGCCTTGGATAAATATTCGAAACATATAAAACATTTACTTGCAATTTGCATGACAGGTCAATATTTGAGGCTGCAGCTGATCATTTTGGTTGCTATGCATTGTCAAGGGTTAAATTCATATGATGCTTTGCGAGATACTTCATCCTTTGTATAATCATCTATTAAACTTAATGCCTTGCATGAATATTTGAAACATATAAAACATTTACTTGCAATTTGCATGACAGGTCAATATTTGAGGCTGCAGCTGATCATTTTGGTTGCTATGCATTGTCAAGGGTTAAATTCATATGATGCTTTGCGAGATACTTCATCCTTTGTATAATCATCTATTAAACTTAATGCCTTGCATGAATATTTGAAACATATAAAACATTTACTTGCAATTTGCATGACAGGTCAATATTTGATGCTGCAGCTGATCATTTTGGTTGCTATGCATTGTCAAGGGTTAAATTCATATGATGCTTTGCGAGATACTTCATCCTTTGTATAATCATCTATTAAACTTAATGCCTTGGATAAATATTCGAAACATATAAAACATTTACTTGCAATTTGCATGACAGGTCAATATTTGAGGCTGCAGCTGATCATTTTGGTTGCTATGCATTGTCAAGGGTTAAATTCATATGATGCTTTGCGAGATACTTCATCCTTTGTATAATCATCTATTAAACTTAATGCCTTGGATAAATATTCGAAACATATAAAACATTTACTTGCAATTTGCATGACAGGTCAATATTTGAGGCTGCAGCTGATCATTTTGGTTGCTATGCATTGTCAAGGGTTAAATTCATATGATGCTTTGCGAGATACTTCATCCTTTGTATAATCATCTATTAAACTTAATGCCTTGCATGAATATTTGAAACATATAAAACATTTACTTACAATTTGCATGACAGGTCAATATTTGATGCTGCAGCTGATCATTTTGGTTGCTATGCATTTCTAAGGGTTACATTCCTATGATGCTTTGCGAGATCCTTCATCCTTTGTAGAATTATCTATTAAACTTAATGCCTTGGATAAATATTCGAAACATATAAAACATTTACTTGCAATTTGCATGACAGGTCAATATTTGAGGCTGCAGCTGATCATTTTGGTTGCTATGCATTGCCAAGGGTTAAATTCCTATGATGCTTTGCGAGACCCGTCTTCCTTTACAGAATCTCTTATTAGACTGCATGCCTTGCATATATTAAGAGTATGTTACAGATTTCACTTACGATTTCTGGTCGTGATATAAAGCTGCTAGGTTGTGTAATGACTGAGCTACATCTGGATGTTCAGGTCCAAACAACGCTTCTCTTGTCTTCAGCGCACGCTCGAAAAATGACTTTGCCAGGCTGAGAAGAAAACATAAATGGAAGTAGGAAATTTCAACAAATAGAAGTGTTTCAACTGATGTCTACACGATAAATACTTGGGGCTTATCAAGGCTGTATCTGACACAATATTGACATGCCTTTGACGTAAAGTAAATACATTCTTCTCAAGCCAGTAATACCACGGCTGTATCTGAAAGAGTATTGCACATGACAGTCACCACTTATTATGACAATCATTTTATATCTAATAGGGCAACAAAATACAAATAAGAAAAGGGAAATTATAGAAAAATGATTATATTCATATACCGTGTCAATAGGATTTTCCGCGAAAAAATGGATTCAATATCTACAAATGTTCTTTCAAGCTAAAAGAGCTATCATGATCAGACCCATAGAGAACGTTCAAAACTTGATTCTTTGATGGAAGAATGTATGTGAAATCAAAGATTTTTGGAGAGTGTTTGATCAGCAATATCCCTACAGTATGTCTAACCCGAACCCTGATCTCAAACCCGACTCTAACCCTAACTCTAAACCTAACTCTACCCCTAACTTCAACCCAAAGCCCAACCCTAACCCTAACCCTAACATATTTATAATAGGATAAGCCGGAGATTGATTCTTCCTAATAAAAAAAATGACAACGAAGACATCAATACTCACTTGTAATTATTTTGTATGAAAAACAGCACTCCCAGATCGTTAAGTGATTTTCCAACTTCTGCAGAGGTACTTGACTTAGCAATGTCAGAAATTTCTTCCGCACAACGCTTCAACTCCAGTTTAGATGATTTAGAGGACTGTGCGTGATAGTACTTCTGGTAGATCTGCACAGCCCGCTTCTTCAGTGGTTCTGCCATTGATGTTCTGGAAAGTGAAGCAGAGTTTAATAGTTATTGAAATAGCAACAAAGAGGCACCACCACAAAAAAGTACAAAAAAGTAGTTTCAAAAATGTCATGGAATCCTTTAAATTTACATCAAATAAGGGGCTGCCTTGGCAAGTTGCTTAGTTTCTCACGCTGGGGAACGTCTGTGCAGTAGTGTGGAGGGTATTAAGTACTGTGGGTATGTTCAGTACTTTTGGAGGATACAATGAGTACATTGAAAGTGTTCAGTACTGTGGAGTAAAATCATCATTACTCTGGAGGTTATACCCAGAGGGCTAATGGCATTAATCGTATTCCTCCACATTATTGAATATCCCCCAGAGTAATGCTAGTCAATTCAATTCAATTCAATTTTATTCATAGCATACAACCCTAGTAAAAGGTTACAAAATATTGTATACCAAACGACCCAAGAAAAGCAATGCTTATCATGCTTGGGCCGTTAAATTAGAAATAAATGAAATTAAATATAACACTAACAAGAATACAAAACTACAAATGTTGAAAATACGTAGAGTCTATAAACTAATATAATGATGAAATTGTTCAGATATTTTTAAGATCAAATTATATGAAATAGGCTGCAATGAAGTTTTCCTTCACTTTGCAATTGAATGTTTTTTTGTTTGATATTGATTTTAGAGGTGTCTCTAGATTGTTCAATAAGCGAGCCCCTGAATTTTGAACGGTATAATCACCCCATCTCATGCTAGATTTTCTTATTCTAGTAGTTGGCTTTTTGTCTAGCTTCGTACCTATGCAGATTTTTATTAGTTTCGAAATATTGCTCAAATACTTCTGGCAGATGGTGTTTATTATAGTGCACATTATGCATCAGCTTCAGAATTTTCCATTGATAAAGATCTGATACCTTAAGTATTTTTAGTTCCCTGTATAATCGATTCGTAGAAAATCTGTGTTTCTTAAAGTAAATGATTTTAAGTATTCTGTTTTGCAGCGTTTGTAGTTCTTTTAAATCTTTATTTTTAGCTACACCGTAAACCTCTAAGCCATATCCTATTTTAGATGTTACGAGATAATCGTATAAGGTTAACAAGAATTGTTTAGGTATATCATATCTGAGTTTTGCAAAGATTGAAGAGAATTTAACAATATCATTTTTTACTTTATTGATATGAGGAACCCATGAAAGTTTTCCATCTATTTTTATCCCTAGATATTTTATTTCACTAGCTCTTTTTAGTAACCCTCTAATTTACCAGATGGTATCCCCTTACAGTGAATAACTGCATGACATCCCTCCCCATAACTGATGATATACTCCTACAGTACTGAACACCCCATAATTTACCAGATGGTATCTCCCCACAGTACTGATGATATCCCTCAACAGAACTAATGATCCCCAACAGTACTGATAGTATCCCTAACAGTATTGAACACCCTCCAATTTACTGATGATATCCACTACAGTGCAGAACACCCCTTCGCTTATAGTATTGAATTTACTTACTTTTCTTGTAAAACATAAAGAACTGCAAGAGATTCCAATTCCTATGGAAGAAAATCACAATTTTAATGGTCTAGTCTTTGATCAGTACAGAACTTTAGGATGGTAAGGAAAATAAGAAACATAGTGAAATATGAAAACTACTAAAGCTTTGCGTCTAACACTAATCAGGGTAGTACGTCAGAAGAACAGTCTTTGATCGGTACAGAACTTGAGGATGGCGAGGAAATTAGGAAACTTAGCGTAACATAATAACTACTGATGCTTTGCGTCTGATCCTCATCAGAGTAGTACAGCAGAACAGTCTTTGATCGGTACAGAGCTTGAGGATGCCAAGGAAAATCAGCAATAAAGCAAAACAATAACTACTAAAGCTTTCTGTCTGACACTCATCAGAGTGGTAGGGCAGGACAGTCTTGGATCGGTACAGAACTCGATGAAGTAGAGGTAAATCAGGAACATAGTGAAATATGATAACTACTAAAGCTTTTGCATCTGACACTCATAACAGTAGTACGTCAGAACAGTCTTTGATAAGTACAGAACTTGAGGATGCCAAGGAAAATCAGAAACATAGTGAGATATGATAACTACTTAAGCTTTCTGTCTGACAATCATCAGAGTAGTACGTCAGAACAGTCTTTGATCGGTACATAACTGTAGGATGGAAAGGAAATCATAAAGACAGCAAAACAATAACTAATGAAGCTTTCTGCCTGACTATTATCAGAGTAGTATGTCGGAAAGAGAAGCCTGGTGGAAATATCGTCTTCTCATTAATCTAAAACCTCTCACCTTCGCAACAGAGGGATGGTCCGGCCCATAAGCATTTTCTTTAATCTCCAGTGCTTGCTTGTACATCGTTTCAGCAGTCCTTTATGAATAAGAAATATGTGTCTAAAATTTTCATGACAATTTGATGAACGGTTTGAAACCAATTGCGATCTTATACCACTTGCAACAGTACACTGTCTTACAGGGTTGAAAATAAGTATTGATACTCACCCAAACTTGTTCCACCCAAACTTTTCCACAAGAGATTTATGGGATTAGATTATTCATTACATCATCAGAGAAACGTCAGAAAAGGTACAACTATGGGGGCCTTTAAGGGGGCACACTGCATGCCCGAAGCCATGGGGTGGCATAGGATTGCATTGCAACCCATTGTGCAGCTTGAGTAAGCTTTTTGCCACCCCTAAAATATTTTTTAAGTAGGCACAAGGCTTTCTAATGGCCCAGTGTTGCACCCTTTAGAATATGGTTGAAATAGAAGAAAATTTGACCAGAATGAGTGTGGAAAATAGAATATTCTATGGTTGAAATATAAATGGGCCTATGTTCTGGAAGTTGACGTTCCTACAGTGTCTATATAATTTTTATGTTGATGACGTGATCAGACTGATGACGTGTCTTCTCTATGTCAACATAACTAAAAAGGCTTTGTCCTAAGGACCAGGATATAATCTGTACATGTCCAAAATGAGGCCTGGTGCTAAGGACCAGGATATAAATGATGAACTCTACGACTCACCCAAACTTTTTCCACTGAATGTAAAGTCCACCTAGCAAGTGAAATGATTGCCCAATGCTTGGATGGTCCGGGTCGAGAGAAGTTTCTCGAAGCTCCAAACTTCTTTCTAGTGGCCTCAGTGCCTGAAAAGACAAAATTGATATCTTGAAAAGGATCATGGGATATTTCTGTGATGCTTGAACCACGTCCACTTTAACTGCTACAAATAAGGAAGGTTTTCTTAACAAAATGTAAGAAGAACCCGAAAGCCTTGCCCCGGACTGTAAACCAGGGGAACGCTGAGAGTTGCAGCCCCTCTAGTTATTCGATAATCCCTTTATTTTGAGGGACTTATCTATAAATAGAGCCCCCTAGTTTTCTTCTAGCTCTGCACCATTAGCCTTAGTCTAAGTACAGACTTAACTGGTTTGCGCTTTTAAAAAATTGAGGTTAATGGAAATTCTTAGGTTTGATTGAGGCCCGAGGAATTTCTGTTGGAGCGAAATTTCCATTCACCTCAATTTCTCAAAAACACAAACCACTTGAGTATGTGCAAGGCTACACTAGCCTCGACCCTTGGATTGAAAGAAATTCAATTCATTATTGTAAATGACAGTCAATAGTTATCCAAAAAAACCCAAGCCCAAGGATCATAAAATAAATACCTGAGACAGCATTCCCAGTTCTCGTAAAAACCTTCCAAGAATATCATACAATATTGGCGTTCTTGGCCCGTAGTTAGGATCTTTGAGAAATTAGATGTTCATTAGTTAATATGTAAATTGCGAAAAAAATTAAAATTGTAACTTAAAAAAGAATACGACTCTACTCTTGGTTAACAATTTCTCGAAAACTTGAAAATTTAATTTTTGAGAATATTTCCCACCCCTAGTTGTTCTGAAAACCTATTTTTATTGTGTACATGAGCAAAATGTGGAGCGTCTGTGCAGAACTGTGGAGGGTGTCCAGTATTGGTTGGGGCTGTTCAGTATTGTGGGGGGGGGGGGGACATCATGAGTACATTGGAGAGTGTTCAGAACATTAGGGGATACCATCAGTACTGTGGAGGGATACCATCAGTACTGTGGAGAGATACCATCAGTACGGTGGAGGGATACCATCAGTACTGTGGAGAGATACCATCAGTACTTTTGAGGGAAACCATCAGTACTGTGGAGAGATACCATCAGTACTATGGAGGGATACCATCAGTACTGTGGAGAGATACCATCAGTACTGTGGAGAGATACCATCAGTAATGTTGAGAGATAACGTCAGTACTGTGGAGAGATACCATCAGTACTGTGGAGAGCTACCATCAGTACTATGGAGAGATACCATCAGTACTGTGGAGAGATACCATCAGTACTGTGGAGAGATACCATCAGTAATGTTGAGAGATAACGTCAGTACTGTGGAAGGATACCATCAGTACTGTGGAGAGCTACCATCAGTACTATGGAGAGATACCATCAGTACTGTGGAGAGATACCATCAGTACTGTGGAGAGATACCATCAGTACTGTGGAGAGATACCATCAGTACTATGGAGAGATACCATCAGTACTGTGGAGAGATACCATCAGTACTGTGGAGGGATAACATCAGTACTGTGGAGGGAAACAATAACCACTGTGGAGGTAATTATCAAAGTGCTTTGGGTTCTATCAACAGTACTGATGATATGATTAAACAGTACTAAACACCCTCCAATGACCTTATAGTATTCCCAACAGTACTGATGATACATCCTCAACAGCACTGAACATCCTTCAAAGTACTTAAGGTATCCCTCCAAGAATATCCTCCAAAGTACTAATGGTATCCTCCACAATACTGAATATCCTCTACAGTAATGAACAACATCTACAGTACTGAAAACCCTCCACAGTACCGCAAAATGTTCCCCGGGGTGAAAAGGTGAAGAGAAAATAAATTTACCATTCTCCATCATCTTCACGAATTCATAATAACAGTTCGCCATCTTGGCAACGTCACAATCCATGAATTTCCAATACCCAATAAGCTCGGCACATCGTCCCCTGGAATTCACAATACATGATTATCATTATTATGATAATATTATGGCTCTAAATAATCGAGAGGTCTGGGTTGGGGGGAACCATGTAGCCATTCTAGCCTATTAGCTCCCCTGTGTCTACCAAAATAAAAAAGCCCATGTATGGTATCATCTCAGCAATTCCCAAAACCTTGGTACCCGTTCTTCTTCCTCTGGTTTTAAATTTTACTGAAAACAGAAATTTTTCTTCTTGTAATCGAGAATATCTTTTGTGATAAAATGGGATAAAATGCTCCTAAATCTGGATTTAAGTTCTTCTTTCCCAAGTCTTGAATTTAACCACTTCATCCAGAATGTCTTTTGTGAAGAAAAAGAGGATACTTGTGTTGAAAAAACTTCAATATAGCTAGAGAAACTCAGAAGCTAAGTAGAGCGAAAACATAGATTACTTGAGCTTTTTGTCTGCTACTCAGCAGAGTAATACGTCAGAAAGAGAGCGAAACAAAAACCTAACAAAATTATCATGCCCAAATTTCGATTCTATCCACATCTGGGTATATAAATCAGTTAGGTTTCTGTTTCGTTCTCTTTCTGACGTATTACTCTGTTGAGTGTCAGACGAAAAGCTCAAGTAATCCATTTTCACTTCACTAGGCTTCCGATTTTTCTGGCTATATTGAAGTTTTGTACCGATGAAAGACTGTTAAAAAACTGGACTCACTTTCGATAGAGACGGACGAATATACACATGGTACTCATGACTTGTTTTAGCGTCGTCAACTGTCCGGTTTTAAGCAACAACCAAGGGAGTTCATCGGCCACTCGGTAAGGGACTTGTCCGGGAATGTTTTTCGTCATGAAGAATTTAATCAGGTTTTGCCTGATTGCCAGAACGCCAGTTTCACTGTCCAGCAACTTGTAGAACTTCTCGACGGCGATTCTGACCTGTGAGAATGAAAAAAATATTTAATCAGGCTGGATAAAAATGAGACATAAGACCAAAAAAAAATTTATGGTGACACTATGCAACGACCAGCTAGATACTGCACGTGCCCCATTCCTTTGCGCCTGGAAATTATACCACTCAACGATAATCGATATACTGTTCAAAACTCAGGGGATCCCTTGTAAAACAATCTAAATACAACTCTAGAATCAGTATCAAACAAGAAAATATTCAACAGCAAAGTGAAGGAAAACTTCATTGCAGCCTATCTCATATAAGTTTATATTGAAAATAGCTGAACTAACTTAGCTCATCGTATTACTAGTTTATAGACTTAAACGTATTTTTAACAATTTTGTATTTTTGCATTCTTTTTACAGTTATACTTTATCTTGTTCATTTTCAATCTAATTGTCCAATCATTACACAAGCATTGCTTTTCTTGGGTTGTTTAGTATACAATATTTTGTAACCTTGTATTAGGATTGTAAGCCATGAATAAAATTGAATTGAGTTGAATTGAATTGATAAAGGAAACCCCAAATTGTAATTTAAAAACTCATATCATAACCCACCTGTCGATTGGCAAAAGACAAGAAGCCACTAAAACAAGTACAGAGTCTTTTACCAGTCAGGTCCTTGTGCATCTCCACCCAGGTCAGCCATGGGATCTGAAACAACTGCATTATTTCTGATATAGTAAGGCCGTTTCTGGACAGGAATAGATGGGTCAGAATCTATAAAAGAAAACAATTAAATATTCATCAAGGATCAATATAAATGTCAAACAGATAAGAACAAAATTTGTCGCTAAATTGCAACAGATTGTAAATAATGGAAACCACTTGGGTGTTCCTTTACCCTAACCCTTACCCTTACCCTAATACTTACACTTACCATTACCCTTACCCTTACCCGTACCCTTACCCGTGCCCTTTTCTGTACCCTTACCTGTACCCTTACCCGTACCTTTACCCTAACCCTTACCCATGCCCTTACCCGTACCCTTACCTGTACCCGTACCCTTACCCGTACCCTTACCCTTACCCTTATCCGTACCCTTACCCGTGCCCTTACCCGTACCCTTACCCTTACCCTTACCCTTACCCGTACCCTTACCCGTACCCATACCCGTACCCATACCCTTACCCGTACCCTTACCTGTACCCTTACCCTTACTCGTACCCTTATCATTAACCTTAACCCCAACTCTAGCACTAATCCTAGGCCTAACAATAGATAAAACTCACATTTCTGATGATCTCAGCTCCATAGGTGTTTTCAAGTTCTTCGATCAATACAAGATAAAATTCCGACAGTTCCTAAAAGTGCAACACAAAAACTTCAAAATGAATTTATTAACAAAGTTTTTCAAGAACCTCTGATAGTAGGTGGAATACATCTTAATAAAATAAATAAATGCGACGTACGGAAATAACTGTAAGAATCTGACAAGTCCAGGCATTTTAACCTTCCGGACCACTCAAAAGCCGACACTTTTTCCAGCAGGGCTCAACAAACAGTTTTCGTTTTCTTAAACCTTTTTTATTGTAATTCCATCTATTTCGATTTCTCTTCCTTAATTGCCATCTGTTTTCTATTCCTTTTCACTGCTGAGGAAGTGCTATGCCCGATACGTTTAGTTTTTCCATTATCTGGCTATTTAGCTTATTATAATTGGAATATTTCCCGCAATATATCGTAGTTTATCAAAATAAAAGTACAGAAGCTAATAAAAATGGAAGGTGGGATGAAAGATGAAAGTTAAGAAACAAAAGGTTGAAAGGGAAGATTGAATCTCACATAGAGAAACGTACTGTTTTCATTCCCCTCTCAGCTTCTGGTCCGGGAGGTGGGTCGATTTTGTCCATATAATCAGCCCGTAAGTTCAAACATATTTTGAAGCATTGTTTAGAAACTTACCGTGACTTTCTGAAATTTAACCAACTCTCTGCTGATTTCTTGGTAGGAATGGCAACTGTAAGGAAAAGAAAAATGACTTTTCAATCTCCAGCAATGAACCTCATCTGATACGCTTATTTGGTATTTGAACTAGCAATAGACCTTTCCGCAAAAGATGGCGGCTTCTCTGCAATTTGTTTTTTATAAGGGGTTTCAAAAGGGAATTCCTAGAATAATTTCAATCGATATAATTTGTGAGAATGAAAATGACCCGAGTAGGACTCGAACCCACGACCTCTAGATTTGTACTGTAGAGCGCTACCATTCACAAATTATCTCGATTGATTTTCAAAATCCTGCCTCTCCTCAAGTTTACTCCTGCAACTCTATCCAGTGATGGGACTGCGATGGTCTCCCTGGTGTGAGAAAGTCGTCGCCCTTCGGCAGGTCCAGTGTAGTGCTAAAGGGCCCGGATAGGCTCGTCTCTGCATTCGGTGAGTGGTGGTGCAATTTGTGTGAATGAAATGGCCTGGGTTTCTCGAAGCCCCGGTTGCGCAGTGGTATCGCTCCGCTCTAGAGTAGGAATCTAGAAGTCGTGGCTTCGAGTCCTACTCAGGTCATTTTCATTCCAACAAATTATCTCGATTGATTTTCCAAATCCTGCTTCTCCTCAGGAATAATTTCCTTAGTTACGTACTTCACATAGCTGCAGACGTTGAATTCGAACCAAGGAAATTATTCCTAGAATTCCCATCGAAAATCCCTGGTAAAAACAAAGGAAACGGCCGCTATCTTTCACAGAAACGTCTATTGAAGGCATTGAAGGTGTGGAATAAGCAATGCTTCCAATAAGCTTATCTCAAGGCATTAGAAACTGATAAGACAGCATGATTGAAGATGGAATTGATGAAGGCGCGATCTGATTGGCTCATATCTTCTGTTTACTTTCAAGATGATTTCTTATTGGACAGATATTGACAAACAAGGAAATTGTGGGCATATGCCCAATTAACCGAGTCGAATCCCGTTAATGAAGTATCGTACACATTTTTCTAGTGTTATGCCCCTCCGTGGTCTTGCTGTGGGCCACACAAAAGCTGCCAGCCGAGAAAATCTTATCCAGATAATCTCAATGATACCTCTCAAAGAAGCAGTTTATTTTTGCACCATCCTTTGGGGACCTTTGGGATTGGGGGCTTCGCCTTCAGGGGCTATGGGAGTGGACTTTTGGAGGCGTCACACTAATAAACTCTATTGAGTTTAAATAGGCAGAGTTTACAGGCTAACAGAGCCTTTTCACCCCTTTCCAGCTTTACTATTATCATTTTATCATCATTACCTTCTTAAGAGATTTTAGTATTGGGAATGAAAACACAATTGCTTACCATCACTCAGATAGTTAGCAATCAATGCAAAGTGGCCCTTATCAAGGCGGCCTTCGCATTGCAAATCCCGGCCCGAGGTGAGTTCGTCCCGGGTAGAGTTTCAACTCGGCTGCCATCGGGTTTACATGAGAAGAGGCGAGTTTATATGGGAAGATGCGAGTTTAAACTCAACCTAAGTTTAGCTCAACTCGCAATCTCAACCCGGGGCGAAATTTCAACTTTGAATGAAACCACCATGTAAAAGCGATTTTTTTCAACTCGAGTTAGATTCCCGAAAACAATCATTTTCAATGGCCTGTGCGGTCTTCCTAGTGCCAAAAAGTATGATGGGTCCATTTCTCAACTGGGGTGAAAATAGCTGGTAGACAGGAGCAAATTTAAGAGACCCCAGGTTGATGTCAACCCAGGATGAGATCTGTCATGTAAAGGATGCCTAAGTTGAATAAATAAATGTTTACCTTTCAAGCTGCTTATTCAATAAGGTCAGGTACATGGGGTTTTCCACAGCACCATCGTTAAACTGACCAACCATGGTGTTCATCTGCAACAAAAATAACAAACAAATTTTCAGAAAACCTGATAAATATCTAGAAATAAGTTTTAAGATAGTATAGTAATAAGTTTCAAGTATTTAGTCAATCACCCTTGAAAATTTACTACTTTGACAGCATCATAATATAGTAGAAAATGGCTTTAGATACACGAAGCATGCTCAAGAATCCCGATGTGCCCTCCCGGTTATCATCAAATTGGTTGTGAAGCAACGCGTAAACTTAGGCACCAGATGAACAGGGCATATCGGGTCACTTGATCACATGCAAAATTACTAACCTGTAAAATATATCTGTCTGTTAGTACAGCCAGAAACGTAACTCACAATACTCATGCATGTAGATTACTTAAAAATGCACCAAGCTCTATGAATTCATAATATCCAGAGGGAGATATTCGTTCTAAACAAAGGTGAAATCTAGGTAAACTAAGGCGTCTAGCATATCAAATTAAATCAACAGTTAACCATATTTTGAGACAGGATGATTTAAGATTCAAGATCCAATATTCGAGATATTGAGATGCAAGATTTTCAGATCCGAATTATCATAAGAATTATCAATTGTCGGATCTGTTGCATTTTAACATCTTGAATCCTAAATTATACCGTCCGTCATATTTCCCTCTGATCCGAACCACTTACCATATCTGGAGAAAAAGCGATGGTTTCATTTTTCCACGACAGTTTCATGAATTCTTTCGTATCATGTTGAGAAAACGGCTTCAAGTTCAATTTAGGCCATGATCTAAATTGGAAAGAAAAACATTATCATATTTACGGGCCTAAATCAGTTATTCAGTACTAGATATTCTAGACAACGTGGAGTTTCAACAGTTCAGCTCGTTCTAACCAATGAGCAATATCTAATTCGAGGAGATGCATGATTTGGAAAATCAATCGATATAATTTGTGAGAATGAAAATGACCCGAGTAGGACTCGAACCTACGACCTCTAGCTTAATTTATTTCATTGATATATTATTTTAGAGTACGAATCTAGAGGTCCTGGGTTCGAGTCCTACTCGGATCATTTTCATTCTCACAAATTATCTAGATTAATATCTAATTCCTTCTATACTTCTCTTCTAAAATTCATAATCATCTCAGCGTCATAACCAGTTGGTAGAATACACCCTCTGTTGATCCAGAATAATCTTTATAGCTCCCACTTTTTTTGTTTTCTCTGTAAAAACTAAACAACGAGTGGATCTGTGCCTTCAAGTGAGCCTCCTCTATCCCCTCTCTTATGAGTGATTCTGGGAGTTATTCAGATACTTCTGGGAGCTATTTAGATTATGATTTATGGTATATATTCTAAATCAACAGATGGATGGATATACCTTTAATCTGATTAGTGTCAGACGCAAAGCTTCAGTAGTTATTATGTTTCGCTATGTTTCCAATTTTCCTTGTCATCCTCAAGTTCTGTACTTTTCAAAAACTGTTCTTACGTACTACTCTGTTGAGTGCCAGAAGGGAAGCTTTGATAGATATTATGTTTCATTATGTTTCTAATTTCTCGCAAGACTGTTCTTACGTACTACTCTGATGAAAGTCAGAAGTAAAGCTTTGATCGATATTATGTTTCACTATGTTTCACTATGTTTACAATTTCCTTTCCCATCTGAAGTTCTGAACTTATCAAAGACTGTTCTTACGTACTACTCTGTGGAGTTTCAGATGCAAAGCTTCGATAGATTTTACGTTTCATGTTGATAATGTTTCTCGCAAGACTGTTCTTACGTACTACTCTGATGAAAGTCAGAATTAAAGCTTTGATCGATATTATGTTTCACTATGTTTCTGATTATTCTTGCCTTCCTCAAGCTCTGTAAGATCAAAGAATTTTCTGACGTACTACTCTGATGAGTGTCAGATGTAAAGCTTTGATAGATATCATGTTTTACCATGCTTACAATTTCCCTCTCCATCCTCTAGCTCCGTACCATTCAACACTGTCATGATTACTACTCTGATGAGTGTCAGACAAAAAGCTTGACTATATGTTGTGAAGATTCGCTATGTTCCCAATGGATTAAAGACTGTAAATGAAAACAAAATAAGACATTTCACCTCCATTCTTTAGGGTAATTGTCACTGCCAACCGACATTACTAATCGACATCCGACAGGTAGTGGATCGACCACCCACTTCATGTACGTTGACAATCCCTGAAAATAAATTTCAATGATTATCATTATGATTATAATTTCTAGAAAATAAAGATAAAAGCAAGCTTTTGCGATGTAATTACATGCTTTATGCAATATTCAGACCTATAATTATTCGTTGATTTTAGATTTATTATTCATTACTCGATGTTTGAAGATTGCATACATGCTTTTTTTATAAGGAACCTACATGTAGAAGGTCGAAAAACTTAAGGAACTTCTAGTACTAAAGGTCCAATTACTAAGGAACTTTATAATTATGATATTATAATCAATGGTGTAGATATGCAACTTCTGTAATGACTCTCATTAACTTTTTCATTATATAGGCCTGGCCTAAGCTTCTTTGTGTTGTAACATGTTTTGTTATCAGAGTTTATTGCAAAATGTTGAATTCTAACGATTTTGTTGCGTCAGTACTAATTCCTATCCACTAAATGAGCATGTGAAATTAAGGAACTATTACGAAACTTTTAGAACTACAAAGTGGTCAAAAGAGGTCTCAAAATAAGGAACTTAAAGAACAAGGCCCTGAGCTAGGTTCTTAATAAAAAAAACATGTAAAGCATGAAACGAGTAGTTACAGCATAAAAGCTTTCTACTTGCTGTTTCTATAAGTGCTCTATAAGTGCTCTATTCTATAAGTGCTCTGCTTTTAGCATTGAGCACTCTTTTTGTCGGCAGATGATGATGATAGAGTAATTTGGAGCAAAAAGGGTCAGGAGGTAAAATGGGTCATTCTGTATACATTGCTTGAGAACTACCGCAGGCTATGCTGGGGAAGCAAAATAGAGTTACCCACGTTGTTTTTTATTCAGCAGTCTAATGGAGGCGTTATAGTTTTTTTTGGTGAGCTGTGTTCTGCAACATCTTATATAGAATGACCCCTATCACCCCCTGACCTGTTTTGCCGCATGACCTATCAAAATTCACAAAAAATGTTGTTATGAGGGTCCAAATATTTTCAGTTCTTTTCTACCTATGTGCCCTGACCGAGTGAGACTTGCCACACGGACCTAAAAACGGGCATGGTTAAGTACTTTAGCGGATTATCACCTTGCTGTATCGTGTATATGGTTCATTTTGTGCATTTTGATAGGGAACTTTCTTAAGAAAGCGAGTTAAGCATCCCCTCGGAGGTGCTCAATGTTCTTATTCTCTTCGTTCCTCTTGCTCCTCACTGTTTAAGCACTTTTTGTGCAATCTTGTGGATAGATGATATATTTGTAAGACAAAAGTAAAACACTAAACAAAAAACTTGCATGTGAGTGAATGCATTGAAGACTAGTAAAAGAATGAACAAAAGATTTTCTTACGATCATGTTATCAACATTGTCTATAACAATAATTATTCCATTCGGTAATCTTGAAGAAACTCTTTCCAGCCATTTGGGAAACTCTTCTTCTAGTCTAACTGGATTGCAGGTCGACGGTAGTTGCTGCATTAACTGAAAGAAAATAATTATTCTAAAATCATCGACAACAGCAAATGCAGAATATGGAAACGGAGCATATTCAATACTGTTGAGGGAAACCATAGGCACTGTGAAGATGATACCCAAAGTGCTAGTGAATTCCCTTCCACAGTGCTGAATATCCTCCGAAGGCTGATGGTATCCCTCCACAGTGATGGTATCCTCCATAATTGAACACCGTTCAATTTAGTGATGGTATCCTCCATAGTACTGATGGTATCCCCAACAGTACTGATGATGTTGTCCCCCCACAGTACTGATGATGCTGTCCCCCCACAGTATCAAACATCCTCCACAGTATCAACCATCCTCCACAGTACTGAACATCTTCCAAAGTGCTGAACATCCTCCACAGTACTGAACATCCTCCACAGTACTGAGCATCCTTTACAGTACTGAACACCCTCCACAGTACTGAACATCTTCCACAGTACTGAACATCCTCCACAGTACAGAACATCCTCCACAGTAGTGATCACCCTCCACAGTACTGAACATCTTCCACAGTACTGAACAACCTCCAAAGTACTGAATATCCTCCACAGTACTGAACATCCTCAACAGCACTGAACATCTTCCAAAGTACTGAACATCCTCCACAGTACTGAACACCCTCCACAATACTGAATATCCTCCACAGTACTGATGATGTTGTCCCGCCACAGTACTGAACATCCTCAACAGCATTGAACATCTTCCACAGTACTGAACATCCTCCACAGTACTGATCACCCTCAACAGTACTGAACACCGTTCAATTTACTGATGGTATCCTCCATAGTACTGATGGTATCCCCCACAGAACTGATGATGTTGTCCCCCCACAATACTGAGCATCCTCCACAGTACTGAACATCCTTCACAGTACTGAACATCCTCCACAGTACTGAGCATCCTCCAAAGTACGGAACAACCTCCACAGTACTGAACATCCTCCACAGTACTGAGCATCCTCCAAAGTACGGAACAACCTCCACATTACTGAACATCCTCCACAGTACTGAGCATCCTCCAAAGTACGGAACAACCTCCACAGTACTGAACATCCTCCACAGTACTGAGCATCCTCCAAAGTACGGAACAACCTCCACAGTACTGAACAACCTACTCAGTACTGATCACCCTCCACAGTACTGATCACCCTCCACAGTACTGAACATCCTCCGCAATACTGCATATCCCCCACAGTACTGCACAGACGTACCCTATGGTGTATATACCTGCATTGTCAATCTCCTCATGACCTGCACAATGTCAGCACTGAACGTCGATTGCGATCCGACAAAATGATACAGCAGTGAGCCACCATGCATATCAGCTAACTGCATCTGAATCCTGTAAAACAGATCAAATACAATACATAAATTCGAGCCTCTCATGCAAAATTCTTCTGACGGCCTTTTGGGTTCCATAGGCTGGTTTTATCTGGAAAACTAGATATAAATTACCGTCAAGTCTACTGGTATTAGAATGCAGAAGTAAACACGAGAAGAAGAAGGAAAAGTTTGATACCAATCATTGTATCTTACGAAACAAATTTGATTAAAATTACAATTAATCTGCAGATAGGCACCCACTTGCAGTAAAACCCACACACAAATGACCTCACTCCATTATTTAACAGATAGCGGTACGCAGGTTTAAAATTTTTATAGACGACTTTGAGAAATCAAATGTACGGAAATTTTGGAGCTTGTTGAAGCTTTTATTTTGTTTATTTGCTGAACTTTCAAGTTTTATTAGCTTTGTTTAAAAAGATGATTTTTCGTGGCCTAAAATTTTTATTCGTGTGTGTCCTAAGAATTGTTGGAGTAGATTGTATATGAGCAATGATTATGAAGAATCTCTACTCTAAGAGTTTGTCTTAAAGGGTTTCTGTACTGATCAACCCTTTTATAGAATTTTTAAGAGAATGATTGAGTGTATCAAAATCAAGATAAAGACTTACCATCTTGCAAGCACAAAAGACTTTCCAACTCCACTAGAACCAGTGATGAGTAATGGCTGCACGGGTCCATCATATGTCACATGCTCGTTCAACTGATCAATGTACTAATGAAGGAATAAAAACATCTAAGCTTATGTTCATGTCGAAACCCTATTGCTAGAATACTACACCCTTCCCCTAAGAAAAGCATATGGGTTTGATAGGCCTTCTTCAGGGATGGCAGAGTGGTTAGATAACTCTAACCTTGATTAAAGAGTCATGGGTTCGAAACCACCTTCAGACCTGTCACAAAGTGTGAGGAGAGAATTTGCCAGCTCTCTGTAATTCCAGGCAGAAAGGCAAAAGAAACACGAGAGGAATGACCAGGGTCGCACTGAACTATTAGTCTACTTACTCAGTGGGGTCTTTTTGATTTGCAAATAAACCAATACGTTACGAAGATAGTAGGTGTATTTGCCTATCGACTATCAACAACAACTATTAACTGCTGTCAAAAACTTACTGCCAGAATGATACAACCTATTCCTAGAGAAGAAGCAGAGATGAATAAAAGCTTTTGGACGTAACCTTAATCGCATAATACCTTCAAGCATTACATTAATGTTTGATGCCCTTGGTTGTCGAGTGAAGGTTGTTGTATCTTCGGCTTGTGTGTAGTCTTACATATGTGGAGAAAACACAGCGTGTGTGCTTAAAACTCTATAATTGACGACTGACAACAACAACAACAAAAAGGTATAACATGGTTCATAATGAGGCTAACAACAAACGAGGTTGATGAAAACTCATAACAAAGGTGGTCAAAGCTGCGTTGCACTTCACAGTTCTAAAATCCCTTCACTAATTTTCATATATATCAAATGTACATTAGTATAAAATACGATAAAAAGACACCTGTAAGCCAAAGAGGCCTTTCAGAAGTATTTCTTCATCATAGTATTTTTCACATCACAATATTCGACAAGTTAAGGATTTTAACCTGCCATATAAGCATTATACCAACCTCTTGCAGTCCGATTGGTCGAGTGTCTTCATCTGCGTGGTACTTGAGGGCGAGTGACTGCTCGTAGTCTGAGAACGCGTCCCAGCCACATCCCACACACCAATCCTCGCCTTCATTCGGAAAGAGCTGCTCAGTTGAGTTGTGGTCTGACTGCTCGTTCAAAAACTGAAAAAAGGTACAAGAAATAACCAACACTCCCCGCCAAACATCTTGAAACACTTGCATGATTTTTACAATTTCCTACATTTTGCTCTCTCCCCTTCACCCTTTACAATACCGTTGTTTCCGATAACAAAAATGAGCCCAAAACACGAGCTAGTGTATGGTGTAGTCTGATAAAGTTCCTTTTGAAAACGACACCTTTTGAAACGACATTGTTTTCAATGAGGGAGGGGGGTTAATTTGGAATAAAATGCTAGGAAAGCTAAAAGGGGGATCACAGATGTCTCAAACACGTTAAATGAGGAAAATTTACTACTTTCCCTTATTATCATAAACAAAAGAAAATTGCAGTACACTTGCAGCCAGGATAAAAGGCACAACGGTCAGAGGTTGCTAAAACAAGCAAGGTAGCATATGAGACGGGAGGACACTTCCACGAATAGACAGGTCAAGACTTGCAGCATTGAAGAGAGCAGTAGATGTTTGAGATTAAGGGAGGGAAATTATTGGTAAACCTTCACAGATGTCCCAGAAATCTCACACTATGTCGAGAGGCAGGTGATGTAACAACAACATGATTCGTGTCCCTTTAAAGGTAGTTTATACAATGGGGAATGCTTAATTTTGCCAAGAAAAACGTTTTGGACTCCAAAGCAGAAATCAAAGTAAAAGACCGAAGCCTTCTGACTGATTTTCCGACATCATGAGATAAGGCACTCCTTGTTCGTCTCGATTTGCACCGACCTTGGAAACTTCAAAAGAATCGTTTAAGAAATAAGAGAAGAAATTTAGATTTAATGGGACACGGTGACCACGAAAATTTGAGAAGGAAATTAGCCAGCTTTCGTGAAAGGAGGCGATTAAACTCTTTTATTTGCAACGACTTTTTGTGGGTCACAAAAATTGATTTTCGTAGAACTTTGAAAGATTTAATTTTGAGAAAAAGAAGAATAATAAAGCAAAAAACAGCACTAGCTAGTTGAGAATAATGTATTCTTTATTATCGATGTATTTGAGACCGAATCTAAGAGACAAAAATGTCGTGACAATGCCTCTTTAAAAACTTCAGATGTCATGTTTGATCATATGCAGCGTTTAAATTCTGGCTTTATTTACCAGGGTTTAGAGTTACAGTAACAAAATTTGAAAATGAACTTACCCTTTTGACGATTGATTCTATGTTGCCAAAAGCTTCAAAGACAACTGATTCTTTCGGCTTCGTTTCATCAAAATAGTTGATCTGAAAAGCAAGATAAAATCAACAATGATTGAAAATGAAATAACGAACAACGATAACAATGAAATGGTAAAAGGGCTATAAGTATGAAATCAGTTCTGGCAAGCAGAGGGCATAAACGTTTCCTCAGGTCATGAAAATCTTACCAATAAACCCTCCTCATTTATAGAAGAAAAAAAATTCAAAGATGTCTTGAATGCAGTTCTCAATATTGGTAGAGCTAAACAGAATAGACTCTATTCAATAAATACAACAAGCTATGCTGTAACTCAAGAGCTTCAAGATTTACATACAATCTTTAAAAAAAGTATGAAATCTATAGGTATGGAATCAAAGTATGATATAAAAGATTTTATCTTTAGATTTCACACTCTGCAGTCTGATGATGGCAATTACACGCATTTCTTATAAGCAACGGCTTTATAAGCAAGTTCTTACTCGAAAAGACAAAACTTAAGCAATTCTAGTACTGGATAGAGGAATGCTAGCAATTTGAGTGGATATTAGTCTCGAGGCACACTTTTTCACGCAAGATACCATCGACATTTGTTGCACAACTCTTTGTGGGAGAGTATCCATAACATAACCATTTTTTTAGTAAAAAAAAAGCTAAGAAATTTTGAGCACTCAAATTTGCCCTCAATTGCTGAAATTGCTTATAAAAAAATGCGTCTAAGGCATGAAACTTCGAGTAACGCAACTTGTTATCTTTATTGCATAGAATCAATTCAACTACTTTCAATAACAGCTGTTCATTAAAAAGATTTTTTATGGGATATCCAAACCTTCCACAAAAAGCAAAGCCTTCGTCTGGCTCGCAGCCGTGGAACTGTCATGTTTTTTCTAGACTCTGCTGGCAAGCTTAGAGTACACTCTATAGAATAACGGTAAGGCACATACCTTGGTTCTTTTGCCAGTAACAATGTTGTTCCAAAATTCTTCGCCAATATTTAATCTTGATTCACTTGAAAAAGTAAGTTACTTTAACAACCAAGTCACCACAGTTTTAAAAATAAATTTTCAAGGCATTTAGAAATAGATATAATTCATTTTACTAAAAGGTCATTTTCCAAAATATAACTTAATTTCCATAATACGTCTATTTTTCAAAAATAGACCCTGTAGTCTAGTATAGTCGATGTGATGAGTGCAGAAGTATGAAACTCAGAGTAACATAAAAACATGTCTGTTCTTTGAGAGTTACTTCTTCTACCTTAGAGTTCTCATTGATAGATTACCTATCTAAAATGAAGTCAACGGTGGCCATATTGGTAGGTCCCATTCAATACATTGAGATTCTACTAGGGGCATTTTCTTTTTCTTTGATGATTGTTGGAATGTCATAAATGCTAAGTACGAGACTGAATAATCGTGCAGTTATTGCTAGCAAAAAATGAATTCAGTATGACTTCTTTGGCAGCCATATTAGGAGGCCAAATATAGGCCGTAGAAATCGGCTTCAACATCTGAATCCAGAAACGACTATAATTGCTCGATCCAGTCTTTATTTCGAGATCAGTGTCTTAGCTAAAGAAATATATTTAAATCTATACTAAGTTTGATACAGCTACTTTCATCTTTATATCTGATCGATTCTAATGACGAATAGCTTTAAATGATTGAAGCAAAAGCAAGCTTTGAAAAATCAATTGAGATGATTATTGATGGATACCTCGTTTTCTCGTTGCCTAAAATGCTGAATATACTGTAATTGATGCCAGCTTTTCTCTGAGTTCCACATTCTATATCCTTAACTGTAATTCTGCAAAAAACGAAAAAATACTAGCACACCTGGAAGTGTTTTCCAACAATTCCTAAACCCCCAAAAGTCAATGCTGAACGGTAAATGTAGGCATAGTTTATCGAAAAAGATGGTTGAGAAACCTATTGTTGTATCTTTTTGTGCAAGTTTTTCAAAATTGAAAGTGCACAGTCTTTTGTTTTACTATTGTTTTAGCCAACAAGGTCATGGTTGAGCGAATAGACAAAAACGCTTCATTTGGTTCCCTAGCTAGAAATATTCGTTATTTAGAAATGATTTTATAATATTCAGCATCATATTCATGAAGGCAATAACTACATGTAAAATTTCAACAGTTAAGAGAGAGGATAAGACATTCGTTGTGCAGGTTCAAGTACTGCTTAACATCAACTGTGGAACAAAGACGTACAACAATAGGTTTCTAAACCATATTTTTTGATGAACTATGATTTAGGGCGCATTTTTCGGTAATTTTACATTTCATTCAATGAGGTATCCCTCTTAGTCAAGATAATATGTGAGAATGAAAACGAGCCGGGCAGGAGTTCAGGGGCGGATCCAGCTTTCATGGTGACTTTTGCAGAATGAAGAAAAATATGGGGTTTGGGCTTTTTACCCTTTATATTCTACAAGAAAGATTAATTTTCTTTATTTTTCTCGCAAAGAAAAATTCAAAGTGATATTTCCTTGCTTTTAAGAAGGTTTTCTAGTTATATGTTAAACTGTGTAATATAGAAATCAAACTGTCGTAGCTGCAACCATTGCAGCCATCTGGATCCGCCCCTGGAGTTAAACCCACAACTTCTAGATTAGTACTCTAGTGCGCTACCATTCTGCACTGGAGCCCTTGAGCAACCCAAGCCTTGCTCAAGGCAGAGAAGAGCTTATCAGGGTTCCCTAATCACTATAGTGGACCTGGAAAAGGGTTGCCACTTCCGAATCTCATTAATTGGAATAAAAAAACTATGCCCTTTGAAAAAAAGCCTATGCACATATGTCGAATGGGAGACCAAAGACTTGTCAAGACTTCAGTGCTCTTGACACTGTACGGGGAAAGATAAGCGAGGCCGACCGAGGAGGACGTGGACTGATGATGTGAAGGGCTGGTGGGGGACGTCCATCAGGGAGGCGTGTAGACGAGCAGGGACCAGAGAGGATTGGAGGAGAGAGGATTGGAGGAGACCGGTGAAGGAAGCCATGGACACCAACAGCAGGCAGATGCCTATTGACCTTAAGTCAAGTCAAGCACCTCTGAGGGACCATTACGGAAATAAGATCCCTTTGCCTTTCTAATGGCATTTTCTATTAGCATTAGAAAGGTCAAGGTGATATTATTTCCATAATGGTCCCCTCAAAGGTGTCTTTTAAAAATTTCTGTAACATGTATTGTATCTTTTAAAACATTTCATTCCACTCATTAGTTCTTTATTTCTATTGTGGCAAAATGATACATACATACATAATGAAAAAAGCCAAAAGGCAAAATAGCTTACTCTTCAAGCTCTTGACCCAAGAAACAGACAAAGATGTCACATGTTTCCACCAGGTCTCTTCGCTTTTCAACTGAGTTTTCCTATAAAAATCAGAACCAATCTAACACAGGGTAACAATGCAGTTTAGAGGTCCCTTGTAGACCTGTTCCAAGAGTCATGGTATGGCTCAACAGGCTAACAATTATTTTCGATCTCCAAAATCACCTTTTGCACTAGAAGTGAATTTAAGGGGTTTCTAGGGTTAGTTTTGAATAGGGGTTCAGAAGGGTTCAGTGGATTTAAGGGTTTAGGGGGGTTGACTGAGGGTCTAGCAGGGTTTAGTAGGGTTCAGTTCAATTCACTTCAGTTGTATAAAAGTACCAATATTGATATTGAAGTTTTAAATAAGGGTTCAGAAGGGTTCAGTGGATTTAAGGGTTCAGGGGGGTTGACTGAGGGTCTAGCAGGGTTTAGTAGGGTTCAGTTCAATTCACTTCAGTTGTATAAAAGTACTAAGAGTGATATTGAAGTTTTAAATAAGGGTTCAGAAGGGTTCAGTGGATTTAAGGGTTTAGGGGGGTGGACTGAGGGTTTAGCAGGGTTTAGTAGGGTTCAGTTCAATTCACTTCAGTGGTATAAAAATACCAATAGTGATATTGAAGTTTTAAATAAGGGTTCAGAAGGGTTCAGTGGATTTAAGGGTTTAGGGGGGTTCACTGAGGGTTTAGCAGGGTTTAGTAGGGTTCAGTTCAATTCACTTCAGTTGTATAAAAGTAGAAAAAAGTGATAGAAGCTTGGAAATAATTACTAACTAGCTTCTCAGAGCTAATCAAACACTGAGTAAAAATTTGGTTTAGGCGTCCCTCATGGACTTTTTGTAAGAGTTGTAGATTGCTCACCCATGTCCAGTCAGACATACCCAGCACTGTCCAGCTAGACCTACTTAGCTAATTTTATTTTGTGACTTTTTGCTCCTCCACAGAAAGGATAACAGGGTTTTGTCTAACTGGGTCCTTGATAACTGTATAAGACAAATCAATAGGAATAATATGAAATGTCAGTATTCTTTTAATTGGTTGATGATGGTTTTGTAAGTAGGATGGAGTACGTTTGGGGTAAGGATGGAGCTTTTAGGGGCTTTGGCGGAATAGGATGGGGTACGTGGTGGGTAAGTACTGAGTAGGATGGGGTGGACTGGGTGGTAATATGGGGTTAGGTGGGGGTACCTTTGGGGGAAAAAAAAACCGAAGTGATAGGTGAATTATCCTCTGTTTTAGGGTAGGATTGGGCACTTTTTAGATTGTTTTGGGGTGCATTTAGGGGTATGATGGAGTAGCTAGGTTATAGGGGGGGGGCTAGATCTAAGATTGTAGATATAGTTAGTGGGCTCTTCCTGACGTAGGATAAGGGGTTCAACTGGAGAAATTTGAATGGGAGTACATGATGCATTTGGGCAGGTGTAGTTTCTTCAAGCAATCTTCACTCACCTTAGCTGATTCCTTAAGCCAACAGTCATATGGAATATGAATCAGCAAAATAAATCTTCCTTCGAATTCGCATTGTTGAATGAGAGGAGGGAAGCATTGCTGAAAAGAAATGAATTGAAATTCAGCATGTGAGCAAGTAAACCTTAATTTACATTATGACTCATCGTCATCTCCACTTCTAGCAATCCGTTCAGATCTCCCTATAGATACTTGAAATGGCTATTGAAAACACCAGATAAGCATGGGTATAACTTGTATGGAAACTCCAACCGTAGAGGTACCATTTCCATGTAAAAATAAGTCTAGCCAACCAGGGCTGGAAATTATGGCAGAACACATCACCCATGGTCCAAAAAATTTAAAGGTCTACAGAAAGAAAGAAGGATCCATTTTCCACCTACATAGAGGCTGTCATTAAGGCTAGGTCTTAAATCATGGCTTTTGGCTTTGATGGTTTCAAACATCTACTCATCAGGGCCTACTTTGTGTTGTACAATTATCTAAAAGAGATCTGCATGCATCAAAGAGCTTCATAGATCAATTACTTGTTCTGCGAGGTCAAAAATACTTCTATTGCTATATTTGATTTACGCATACTCAGAGATGCTTCTGACTATCAAAGATACTTCGACACTCTATGGATTCTAAATGCCCAGTGGTGTACAAGAGCAAACCTAGCTAATTGTATTGGACATGAGACCTTCAGTAGGCGGGCAGTGAATCACCCTCCTCACTGCTCTCAGGTGGGCTGTCCTATAGTGAAAATGATCATTGAGGTGAGTGAATCTCTTCAAATTTGATAAATGAGGAGGGCAACTCAGCACCCACCTCAAGTGCTTGAGAAGGGCAATGAGGTGGGCAGTGAATCGCTCTCCTCACTGTTCTCAGGTGTGATATCCCTTAGTTAAAATGCACATTGAGATGGGTGATTCCCTTTTCCATAAATGAGGAGAGCAACTTGTCACCCACCTGAAGTGCCTGGGAAGGGCATTGGGGAAGAGCAGGGCAAACACCCACCTCAAATGGCAAAGTCTGGTACTAGAGTAAAAAACTTAAAGCTAGCGTATAAATTATTGTAGTAGGACTTTATCATGATACGCAGGCCTTTTCAGGAGGAAAATTATTGCAGAGTTGCTAGTCACTCTGGTAATTTGGTTTAAAAGCTCTAGTGGTCACTTTACCGGTGTGCTGGCGAGAGCAAAGAGTGATCGCTCTGGTCTAAAGAAAACACCTAGTATACGTCAATTTACCTTGGTCAATATATGGACATCTTCTTCTAGATCTCGAGTAGATGATATGTAAATTCTGTAAACGTTGTTCTCTGGAATACTCATGATGCTAGATTTGAGAGAAGCTATCAGGTTCTGTATTACTGAGTCCCAATCACCTGCAAACAATTTGATAGTTGGTTATTGGTGGATAGCTCAAGTAAAAACTTCCAGGCAATGTATTAGGTGTGATAGGCACCATTTATCATCCAATTTAGTTAGGAGACGTCTCTAGGGGGAGAAACTCCTCCACCATTATGCAATGTTAAAAGCTTTCTAATTCAAAGGACAGGTTTGATTGAAAATAAGTGAAAGATTAACTAAAATTCACCTGATATTCATCAGAGTAGTATTTATAGTAAAAAAGAGAGAATGAAAAAACTGGAGACCTTTATAATTTGAAGTTGATATCTTTAATCAATATGTTCATACTATTAAGTCTAGAATCTATCAGGCTCCTTCAAGGTAGCCTTTGATTAGAGCATTAAACATGGAAGGAGATCAGTGCACATTGAATTCATCACACAGGTTCTCCTGAATTAGCCTCTGCATGCATGCCATTTTCTGCTGAAATATCAACCAGACAAACTCAGCCAGAGTCATGCAAAGGCATCAAATAACAAGGAAGAATACAGAAAGAGTAAAAAAAGACACCAAAGAGGAGTCTTCAACTAACCTTTCTTGATATTTGTATACGGCTCTCGGCTATTGGCTCCAAAATTACTATGCTCCACTCCTTTGAAAACAAACTGGTTACTAGTATCTGCTGTTGTTGATTCATTATCGAATATTCCCACCATATTGGTCAGATCTGTTATGTTACCCATCAGCTCTCCCCCTTCTCCAATAAACTCATACCCCGTTGTGTTGCTATCAGATTCTGATTCGTGGAGATTGACATACTTCGTGAGTCGAGTTTCAAGTTGCCGTTTCTCTTTCAGAAGGGTCTGTAATTCGTTTGCTTTTGTGTCTCGGAATAGTTTGAATTGGCGTTGGATTTTGTCTCTCTCTGTCGAAGAAAGAAAGGAAATGCTTATGAGTCCTTCTTTTTAACCATTTACCGACAACAATGTGTGATCTTTGAGCGGCTTTATGCAGTGGTAAACCCATTGTTCAAAATAAACCATGTGACATTTCCTATTCTCTAAGATCAAAAGGCTAATGTTTCTGAAAATATTGGACGGGGCCACCGCATACCTGGCCCCCTAAGTATCCGCCACTGACTATATATATTTAACAGTTGAGCGCCAACAGTAAAATCTTTAATCTAACTTATTGTATTAAGATTTATAAAAATATACTCGGCTCTCACATTGCTTAGAAAAATGAGTTTGCTTTTGCTCTATTTCTTTTGAAAAATACGAGGGGAATCTTGAACAGTCCCTAGCTCTCCAATAAACTTATACATAATAATGGAAGGATTATATAAATTATACCAGATTCTATTGCAGACGATCTCTGCACGGCATCTTTTTCTGCCATTTGCGCTCGGTCCCTCTCTTGCTTGAGCTTGGAACATGTTGCTTGGATCATCTTCAGCTCCCCCCTCAGACGACGGTTCTCGCTAAACGTCATCTCACATTGGCGCGACAGCAAGTCCGTTTCAGATTTCTTCTCTGCTTTATACTTATCAAACTCTTTCTGGAGCTTCTCGACTTCTGGATCGATGCGGACGGCAACTGCAGATTGCAGGCTTGTTGTCTTTCTTATGCTCCCTTCAGAATAAGACATGATATTTTACATACAACACAGACTAAAAAATATTGTTTAAATTTACTCAAGTGTGGTTCTAGACCGTTGCTCAATAAATTCCTCTCCACTCTCTTCTAGCCTATGGAATTGCGAATGACGGCCGCGTGTCAATACGTTTAAATATTTATAAGGCATATCACCAGAGATATTTCTTGACTGTAATTTCACACCATCCATTATTTTACTAGGTCAAATCTCTAATCTATATATAGACATCTCGTAATTTCCAAATTCATCGGGAGCCACCCACCACACGCATGGCGGCGGAGCCACTCTTGTTAAAATATATGCTGAGTCTGGGGGAACCAGCCCTCTAATGACTTCTGCTTGCTTTCTTGCGTTTTTACTGTGATCTGTTCTGTTAAGTCTAACTTAATAATTTCTATTAGTGTAAAACGTTTTTTAATTTTTTCCACATTGGTGGGCCATGTGAGCAATATTTCATATCTAAACAAATGAAAAAATGGGTGTGTCACAAAACACCCCACCCACTCTCATGGTTTTTGCTTGTAGAGACCTCTCTTAATTTGTTTATAAATCTACAGTGTTTTGTACGGTTTTATATATGGTATTTCAATTTTTATGCAGGGGCCTCTTTGCCTAAATGAAGTGCAGAGCTTTGGGCCCCTACCCTAGCCCTCCTAAACCCAACACTGTCTCTATGACTTGTTGAGACAGTTGCCTCTGAATATCTATTAGCTTTTAGGCACTTGTTGTTTATCAAAACATTTCCATCCATCGTAACCATCACCTTTGCTATCTTTGCTTTTGAGAAGACGAAAAGATCCCTTGGACCGCAAGGATATCGACAACGGCCTTCTTGCTTTTGAAGGGTAGTCAATCGGCACTCGAACCTCGTGTACCGTGGGAAACTTGTCCTTGCTCTGCTCCTCGTCTTGAGAATCTTTCGTCCTGCTCCGCGAGCTTCGGACTTGATTTGAGCGCCAGCATGAACTAGAATTCCCCATAGCTTCGTTTTTCCAGTTTCGTGGAGCTCTTGTTTATTGTTGATAACATTTCTGACTATTCAGCCTGGGGGTCTTTCTGTGATTTTTGATTTTTGTTTCATGTTGACAGTACTTGCCGAATCAACTCGCCATTGATGAGTTTTATGACTTTGGAATGTTTTGCTGTATTGCTATATTGACGTCATAACCTCGTAATGAAACATTGTGTAAGCAACAAAAACAGCAACCGCTGGCAGTATGGCACTGATACACAGTTCTGAAAAGAAACTGCGGGGGCCTTGGGGTTCTCTCGTAATTTGTGGAAAACACTTACGTTTCCATCTCATAGTTCTTATCTTCTCGGCAATTTCCGGTTCATCTCATTACTCTATATTATGTTGTGTTTTAGACACTTCAGTCACAGAAACTCTTTCTTTAACCTATCTTTTTAATGAATGTGGAAAATAAACAAATGAACTTTAGAAGTTTACGGGAATTCTTTTGTGAAACAACTGATTATCTTATTGAGTTAACTACCAAGTTTTCACCTCATTTTGATAACGGCAAGCTTGGTAAGGATAGCCGAGTAGCTAGAACACTCGGCTCTTGTTCAAAGGATCGTGGGTTCGAAACGCCCTTCAGACTTATCACATAAAGTGTGAGAATAGAACTGGCCAGCTCTGTAATTCCAGGCAAAAAGGCAAAGGAATCACGAGGTGTGGTCACATCAAAAAGAAGGACTAGGGTTGCTCTGTTCGATCAGTCTACCTATTCAGTGGGCCCTTTGTGCACAAACCGATCTCTTACGAATATACGAAAACAGTAAGCGTATTTGCCTATCAACTATCAAAACACTGATTGAATTAACTTTCTAATAAATAAGGAAACGCTTCGAATTTTAGGCCTTAATTTAATCATTTTCATAGTAAGACACAATCTAGATTTTCATTTTATCTGTCGCTTATATCCCACATAAACTGAATCACACATCGACTTGTTGAGAAATTAGTGGAGGAACTTTATTTGGAATTTAAATACAAAATAAAGTTAGAAGAGACAAGTTTTTATTGAAAATCTTAAGCGTGGTGAAATGCTCGATATTTTATTTGAAAACTGAATGGTTCACAAAAAATAGCAATAAGTTAGGTTTTCGTTTTATGGAAATAGAAAAAATAATTGCAAAAGTAAGTCAACAACCTGAATAATAATAGAATATCAAAATGGGCTCGTTCTCTCTCAATTCATAAAATGCCAAGCCAACCAAAACCAATTTAGCATCAGCAAGGCTATCGAGGTGAATTTGCAATGGAGAAAATAAACATGTCATATGAGCACTTACCCTATGATAACCCCTTATTACCACCAAAAGCTTTTGAAGAAAATTCAATGATGCAAACAATATGAATAGGGGTGTTCTCTGATGTATTTTATGCGTATAAAAAGATCGCAAATTATGCCATATAACCTACTTCATAAAAATATTACTGGTCGTCTTGCCATCAAATGTCAACTTGGGACTAGTCAATTACTTGACAGAACTTGATATCAATTTCTTTGAAAATGTCAAAGTTCTTGGTTAAACGTAACTTTAGATAAACTCACCATGGACTAAAGAACAATCCCTAACAAAAATTGTTCAAGAATGGCATGCGACCTAAAGACAGCTTATCCATAAACTTGAACAATAATTTTCAAGACCTTCGAAGCTGTTTCTTGCCTGCCAAGCTTCAAGAAACAAATCGAAATTTTGAATTGAGCAGGAAGGTTTTGAGACAATGAAAACAATTTCTGAATAAAAGAATAATTTCTCTGTCATTGGTATAAATTTCACAATCATTTGACGCTTGGTTACGTGGAAACTCATTGTTATATTTCTCTCATCACTTTTATTGAAATTTGCTTCGCCATTTTAGCCTCATAAATGTTTCCATATTTATTGGAGGTGAGACTACACAGTTGTATTCCGCATATAAGAAACATAATTTTCAACATCAGGTCTCAGGTCTTTCTGATGCTTCTCTATTGCAATTCAATAGGCGTTTCTTGATGAACTGGTTTGTCATATATTAGAAATTAGGTTCGTGTTTCTCAAATCAGTGTTTCTTATATGTGGCACATTACTGTGTTACTTTCCGGTTCGCCCACTACTTTCTGAAAAGGTCAATGCGTCAAGCGAATTACGTCACTGACGTCACAGGATCACCGAAACATTGCTGTTTGTGGAGTCTGGGAACTAAATAGGAACTTTACATTCATCAGAGGCGTGAAGCGACCAAAACATTTCAAAATGAAGAAAAAATATCAAAGAAATAGATGAAATAAATATCGCTGTAAAGGATACTTACTTGAATTCGACTCTCTGTGTTGAATAAGAATATCATATCGCAGCTTAATGATAGCCACCATCCGTGTTAACCGCAGTGGAACTAAAGTTAATTGTCCTTTGACTACGTTGACGAATTGTATTCTACCTGACCTGTTGTTGAATACTTGGTTGGCCTAGACTTTGGAAACAGGAGCTGTGCCTTTTCGAGAGCAATTTATCGCCGTTCTGTGGCCTGTTTTGGATGGTTGCTGATTAATTTTGTACACGGAAACATATGGAAAGAACTTTTAGTTACTGATATAATCTTGTTATCGAATTTTTGAACAGCTTTATCGACTTTCAACCACATTATCGATGTTGCTGTATTCTTGCCGTGGAACGGGCCTAAGTTTGTTTTTTCGAGACTGAACAATACTCTTTGGACACAAACCAGGGCCAAAATGCCGGACACGACTCAACCACCTGTGCCACCAACAAGCAATAGGCTGAACAGGGCTGCGAGTGTCCGAACTATGCTGCAAGTTTATCTGCCAAACGGGGAATTCAGAGCAATAAAGTATGGCGAGTCCTCAGATTTGAAGGTGAGGTCCAAACATTCTTGAAATTTTGTTTTAAATGATTTGATAATTGTTTGCTATCATGGGATATTACCGTCATCCATGCCTGGATGATGCTTTTAAAATAATCAATTTCAAAGTACACCATACTATTATTAATGCCTTTTACAATAAAACAACTTAATAAACTATCTCTTCTTTCAATCTGACTTCTTTTTAACTGCCCTTTTGATCACCTTCAAGAACCCACAACTAATTGCCTATGTTATACGAGGAACCCTCCTACTCAGCATTAAGATATTTAGTAATAGCTTTTCTGTAATTTATTTTTGAAATACCTTTTCAAAAATTTTTACTTTTTAAGTTTTATTCCTTTTGTTTGATGTTGGAATTTATGTAAATATTGACCAGGAAGTAAAAAGTTTGTATTTTTGTGATTTGTCATTCAATGTAATAAAAAGTGAAAATCAGCAAAATGGGGTAGAGCTGCTGCTGGAGAACAGGGGTGTAGCTCTGGATATCTCTGGTTTTGAGGAACATTAAGACAATGGGAGAAAGGTGTTTTACTTTGTAGTAACTGTGAACTGTGTCCAGTACTGTGAGAGATATCATCAGTACTTTGGAGGATATTCAACACTGTGAAGGATTTTCAGTTTTGTGGAGGGATATCATCAGTACATTAGGGGTTGTTCATTACTGTTTGGGAATACCATCAGTACTTTAGGGGACACCATCATTACTGTGGAGGATATTCAGTAATGTGTAGAAAAACCACAGTTCAGTTGAGTTCATTTAAAAATCCCATATTATACAATATATAGAAATTAGAAATAAAGAAAGTCTAGTGAAATACAAATACACTCTTTTTTTTATAAGAACAATTTTATAAGAACACAAGCCTCAGATTTTGCAAATCTCAAGAACAATTTAAGAACAAACCAAGGCTGACCATTTCAAGGTCAATATAAGAATTATAAGAAATAACCACAAGACTGGAAAATAGTTACAAAACAAGCAAATAGACAGAACACAATAAATCAGATGGTCAAGAGATTCCACATTTGAACCAATTAAAGATAGCGAAAACAGGCTTCCAAATCATTATAAGGTAAGAACAATTTAAGAACATTTCAGGCTGAAATAGAGGAATATTTAAGAACAGCCAGCTTCATATCAAATTTACTGGTTCTTATAAAAAAATAGTGTACAAGTACATTAAGGTAAATTCAAAAAGCTATTGTATGAGGGGAATTTCTTAAAGGAGGAACTCTTTCAATAGCTAAACTAATCGAGAAGAGAGCACTTCCTGTTGATAAGAGCATATTTCAATTTTTTATTTCAGATAGAAATTTGATGCTAATTATTACAAATCAGATTTTAGTTCACTTGATAATTTATAGTCAGTAGATGTGGAGATGAAGTGATACCCAAAGTGCTTGTGGTTTCCATCCACAATATAGAATATTATAGTACAGTCTTTGGGTGGTACAGAACTTCAGTATAGCCAGAAAAATCGGAAACATAGTGAAACGAACACATGGATTACTTAATATTATCCACAGTACTAATGCTATTCACTCACAGCACTGAAAATCCCCCACATTACTGAACAGTTACTCCCTAGGGTGTAGATGTCACTGCATGCCTTAAGTGCCTGAAGCGAGCCAATGTTTGTGGATAGAAAAAATTCTATGCCCCCCCTCCTGTTTCTGGGCCAGAATGGCCCATGACGTAACCCTATGACAGTACCCTCTTCTAATGATAATAGACTATTACGTTATCTTTGTTATGTTATCTTACTATCAGTTCATTCTACAATAGTGATATCACAGTGACCACAAGAATAGTTTCCCTTCTGTGTGTAAACTACCAAAGGCCAGATTCGCTAGAAATAGATATCAGGTTTTATTCTTATTCATGAAAACTGAGAGTCACTGTCCAAGGCTCTTGCCAAAACAAACAAAGATGAAAGGTTATACCGTAGATTCAAGGGCTTTTAGGGAATCAGACAGTTAAATAAAGAATGAAGTGAAAGTAAATATGTATAATTTCAAAGGTTAAGTAATGAAAGTGAGTAATGGATTAGATTACACAAGAGAAAGTTAACTGTGTTTCCTGATTACTGGGAAGTGCATATTTTTCTTATGAGGAACAGCTTTTTGGATTAACAACGAGGATCTTATTTTTATCCAACGTTCTATTGGTTGCCAATATGATACAGGAAGAAATGTAATCTCAAATCATCTATAATTTTTGCCTCTCTATCTTACTGAGCTATAATTTTTGCCTCTCTATCTTAATTACATTATTAACTGTCAGGACGGGGGCTTTGAGGTTTCAGTGGTTGCAAATTTATGACAATAACATAACAAGCAATTGTGTGGGATTTCAGTATTGCCCAAATTTTGGTCTGGATTTGGGGCTTCTAGTGCCCTTGAAAGCTCCCTTCAGTCAGCAGGAATGATAAGATAAACTAATGAAGACTTTATGATTGAAACCGCAAAGGACAAAGCATGTGATTGCTCCAGTTCAATCATCTACAGTGACAGGGATGGCCGAGGAGTTAAATAACTTGATACTTGTTTAACGGGTCCTGGGTTCGTAACCACCTCCAGACCTGTCACATAAAGTGTCTAAAAGGAATCATGAGGTGTGGTCACATTGAGAGGAAGGACCAAGGTTGTATTGCTCGATTAGTCTACCTATTCATCGGGCTCTTAGTGTTTTGCACATAATCCAATACTTTACAAGATAGTATGGCTACTTGCCTATCAACTATCAATACACTGTACAGAACATTTATAGCTTTCATTAGTCTACCTATTCTTTGGGCCCTTTGTGCGTTGCGCCTTGCGCAAAAACCAATACCTTACGAGGACAGTAAGCATATTGGCCTATAAGCTATGAATGCACTGCTTCAATTAATTTATCTATTCAGTGGGCCCTTTGTGCGTTGCGCAAAAACCCAATACCTTATGAGGACAGTAAGCATATTGGCCTATAAGCTATCAACATCTACAAGTGTCTTAACTGCTTTAGAACAGACTACCATTTTCATTTGATTGATTGTCTTATAAAACTTTCAAGTGCCAATGACAAAATATAATATTCTTACAGTAATACCACTCTTGTCACAGTTGTGATAGTGCACAGTTGTTGTAGTAGATTGACATTTGGATAGGCCACATATAAGGATAAGCCACTCAGTAGATATTAAATTGGGGTTAAGCAAGGTGACCTGCTCTGTGCTTTTCTATTCGTTGTAGATCTTTTGCTGACATGCTAAAATTTACGATGGGTACCGGACTCTCTCAGAGGAAATTGAGACCTCAATTGAGCTTGTATCCAGACAGTGGGGGTTTTCGGGGGTGTCTGTAATATGCCAACTCCCTAACTTACTTCTTTTGCTAACATCTATTATTTTGGGAGGTAATACTGTAGTGTAGATTTAATTCATGCAAAACTATCACCTGCCTCAACAATAGGAGTTGGTAAGTTTGGCAGTTGGTGAGTTGGTATATTACAGACACTGTGTTTCTAAGGTGATGGCCAGGGAGCCCACCGCCCCCCACGCTACACTTCATATAAATAAAAAGGGCCCCTGAAAATAAAGGAAAATACCAAATATGGTAAAGAAACATCAAATTTGGTTAAATCAAGCTGTCTGGCCTAGGGCTTCACAAGCTCTAACACCGCAAACAATGTACCTAGGGTTGCTAAAAACTGGAAAGGGGGGTAAAAGCGTTTTTCATTTAAGCTGCTGCTATTCAGTGGAACCTTGCTAATGCGGTAAATAATGGGTCAGAAAAAACTGGCCAGAATGACAGGGTAGCTGCATTAGCCAGGTCTTTTTCTTATTTAGTATTTGGATCGAAAAACTGACTGTAATAACGAGGGGGCTGTATTTAGGGGCTGCATTATACATAGGCAGGCTCCTTACAATTGTATTTTCAAAAAAATATCCACCCCCCGCAAAATTACTTGTCCAATAGAATAAAGCAAGACCATTGCCTTTTGGCCGTCTTATATGCTGGACCCCTGGTCTATGAAAATTATGTTTTGATAGTAAGACTGAAGAAGCAAATTCAAACCAGTCTGGCTCTAATCAATCAACTCCATAGAGAGAAATGGAGAAGGATTTCAGTCTAGTGGGCTCGTAATCTACATCTAGGGGAAAAAGTACTTCATAATTCACAGAGTTTCATTTCCTGTCAATTTTGTTTTATGTTCACAGCTGTGTCTGTGTATTATTTTCCGAGAAAGGTGGGTTATTCCTGGAACAGTTCTGGGTCAGTCAGGGAGTTTACAATATTGAATATCAGACTAAACTATGCTAAACGTTTTTAAGTTTTGATTAAGTAACAAGGCAGGATCCAAGGCAGTCTAAAGGGGTGAACACCCAGACCCACCTATATTGTTATCATGAATTCTCTCGACATTGTCCTTTGATACATGTGTCATGCCCCGCTCCCCTTCCAAGAGCTCTGTATCTTGCCCTGAAGAATATGAATAATAATTGTGGCTCAGTCTTTGACTAAACGGCTTCTTTCAACCTAATTTGTCTCAAGTTGTCCAAAACAATTTTAGATGGATTTTAGGGGTATTTATCTATGCGACCACACCCCTATCTATTTAATTGAATCCATAATTGTTTTCTATTTTTACAGAGTATTATTGAAATCCTCATCCGAAGACTAGGCGCTAGCATATCCGTTGCTGAAAAGTACTATGCCTTGAGACTGGAAAACCCTACAACCAAAGAACACCATTGGCTGAATTCAAGCCTAGTTATGTCTGATATCAAAAACAGACATGAAGATAAATTTGACAAGGAGGACTGGAGGTAATTTTATTTTTAAGATAATAATGATATCTATGTCACTACTTATATTACAGAAGTTTGTGGGCAAAAAAACAAAACAAGAATACACAAAAACTACAGGATCTAATGAAACAACATGTTTAGGAAAGAAGAGAAATTTATTAATAGGAATTTGGAATGATAGAGTCTTGACCATGATTGCGTGAGCATGGAACTCTAAGTTACATAGAGTCAGTCTCCTTTCTTGTTTCTCTTCTAATTTCATCAATAAATTCTTTTCAACAGGTTTGCTTTGCGAATCCGATTCTTCCTGAAGAATTACAATGACTTTTACAAAATCGACAAAACAACATTCTACTTCTTATACGACCAGGTAAGATATTTCAAGTTTTTATATTTGTTTGATTGCCACTTAACTTTTCAACTAGAACTCTTCTGTTTTGAATATAATGGTTGAATCTTAACATGATTTATGATTGCGGCAGGGATGGCCGAGTGGGTGGATCACTCGATCCTTGCTTAAAGGGTTCCGGGGCATGAAACCACCTTCCGACCTGTCACAAAGTGTGAGGAGAGAATTTGTCAGCTCTCTATAATTCCAGGCTAAAAGGGATAAAAGGACGCACTATTTGATTAGTTTATCTATTCAGTTGGCCGCACAAAAACCAAAATCTTACAAAGATAGTAAAACCTTACAAAGCGTTTTTTATAAACTATCAACAACTATCAACTATCCTTATAAAGTTATCAAAACTCGATTGATTTTCCAAATCCTGCTTCTCCTCAAGTTTACTCCTGCAACTCTATCCAGTGATGGGACTGCAATGGTCCTCTTGGTGTGAGAAAGTCTTCGCCCTTCCGCAGGTCCAGTGTAGTTGTTAGAAAGAGCCTGGATAGGTTTGTCTCTGCATTCGGTGAGTGGAGGTGCAATTTGTGTGAGTGAAATGGTATTGGTATCTCGAAGCCCCGGTGGCGCAGTAGTGGTAGCACTGTAGGGTATGAATCTAGAATCTAGGGTTCGTGTCCTACTCGGGTCATTTTCATTCTCACAAATTATCTTGATTGATTTTCCAAATCCTGCTTCTCCTCAAGTTATATACTTTTTCGTACCCATGACCATTGACTACTTTACACTTCAATGCTCTACCTACTTAGTATCGGTATCACATTATGAAAACTTGATAGCTTTTGAAGCATCCTCTGTTCGTTGCAGGTGAGAAACGACTACTTGAAAGGCATAGCAGAAAGTGTCGATCAAGACATTGCATTTCAATTAGGTGTTCTGGAGATGAAAAGATTCTTCAACAACATGCCACAAGTTGCTTTGAATAAAAAATCTAACTTCGACTTTATAGAGTAAGTATAGAACCTCCAATTTTTGTGAATGCAGTAAATCCTTGATTAACCCCCCCCCCCTCAAGGGCCTATTTGTAAAAATGAATTTTTGGGTGGGGCTTATTTGAGGTGGGGGGGCTTGTTCAGAAGTTTGTTATTTTCTTCATGAGGTTGACATAAAAAATGACAAAATTTGAAAGATGTTAAAAAATCAACAATGTTAAAGAATTGCAAAAAAGGCTAAATCTCAAACGAAATTTAATAACTATGAAACCAATGTTTCTTTTTCCTATTTTTCTTCCAGTGAAGGTGGTAAACATTTTATAGCTATATCCTGTGTAGGCTTTCTGGAAATACGATATACTAAACTGCAATCATACTTCCCTTGAATAAGGCTCAATGGGGGCTTGTTTGCAAAGAGGACATTTCAGGTGGGGGCTTATTTGGAGATGGGGGTTTATTTGAGGATTTAGGGTATAGTAGTTTGGCCAAGACACATAGAAGCTCTCGTCTTTTGCTTTAAGGTAAAAGTGTAAAAGTAGCAATTAATGCAGCCTAGGACTGGGTCTTGATTCTTGCAGCGACATGGTAGCACGAATTAAACCTACATAAAATAATATCTACTCTCTTTGTGTATTAGATGCCCCCAATTTTTGCTGTATGAGTTAAAATCTTTTTAACATGCTAGCTTGACAAGGTGCTCATCTTGATTAATACATCATTGAATTTTTGTGCCTCTGTGGTTGTTGTTGTAACAACTTCTCAATGCTTGATACCAATAACTTTTAATTTCTGATATTTTTTCCTTTTTTGTAGAAAAGAAATAGGACTTGGACGATTTTTACCAGCAAGCATCACTGAAAATATGAAAGTAAGATTTTTTATATTACTAGTATTATACCATTGTGCATTTTACACTGGGGATGTTTAAATATGGTAAAAGGCATTTATTATTCTAGTGGGGCCTTAAAGTTGTTTAGAGATAAATAATGGAACATGGTGTGGGTGTATTTTGATGGACCTTTGAAGCCACAAACTATGCATCTGTTTATTAGTTTTTACCAACCAGAATATGTTCGGTAAATCTTGGCAGAGGAGTAATTTCTCTGGTAAACAAAATCCCAACAGTATTTTGCCTGGAATTACTTTCTTTGCAAAACAGGCTTAAATTGGTTCCACGGTCGACATTGCTTCCAAGATCCTGTTATTATCAACCTTAAAAGCCTTAATCAGCCGGCTTACAAAATAATGCCGCACTTCCTGTCACTGTTGAGACAAGAGTTTACCAACGAAACACTAGCATAAAAATATATTCTAAATACAAATATGGATTTTGGAAATTTGCCAAAGTAATTATAAACGTGGACGATTAACTAAATCTTATAAAAATACTAGCTTAAATAAAGCCCAAAACTAGCCCAGAAAATTCAGTTATGATTATATTTGGTTTGAAAGTATTATAGGATTAATGGAATATTTCAAATGATTTCTTATGGAAATGTTTTAAGAGTTGTTTTATGTATGATAATCTCCCTATGACTCCATCAGTCAAGCCTATTTAGTTACTTTATAAAACAACGATACCAAAGAAAATTGGAAACCTTGAGAAATATAGTATCTGGAAATAACACAGAGGGATTTTTGCAGGTATGTAGAGGGATATCTTGAAGTAATGTAGAGGCTTTTGAAAAGACCCCTCCACATTCTTGCAAAAATCTCCAAACAATACTGCACTGACACAACCCTATTTAAGATTTAGAAGTTTTTTCAGCAAGGGTTTTCGAGCCTTGGGGCTTTTTCAAAGATGGGTTTTTTGGGGATTATACTTTCAGTTTTCTTTTTTTAGAGTAAAGACATCAGGAAAAGCATCCAGAAATATTTCAAGAAGTACTCAAATCTAACGGAAGACCAGTGTTGTTCTGAATTCTTTGACATGCTCATAAAACTTCATCGATTCGACTTGGCAGTCTACACGTGTTCTCTAGGGGTGAGTAATGATAATAATGATAATAATATGAAACAAAAACCACCATCTTAAATAACAGAATACTGAAATATAAAAACACAACTGTTAAAATCTCAAAATTTGCCACCATAAAATCTTCATACAATTTATGGATGAAGATTTATAATCGAAAATTTTAAGCTTTAAAGAGTTGTGTTTTTATGATAATAATGATGACGATAATCGAAAAATTTTATACCAAAAATACTCGGTTGCACTTTACAGTGTTAGTCCTGTTTACAATTAGAAATAAGAATTTATTAGCATCAAAACAGTTAGATAATGGCTTGTTAAAATTTTGTCCAAATCAATTACACGCTATTTCATAATAATGTATTTTTAGGAGCAGCTTGAAGGTTTTTATACTTTCTTAGCTCTTAATGTTATCCGGTAAACATATGTTACTAGATGTGTAAACATTATTTTTACCCAATAATCTTTAAGGCATTAAAGTAACTTCAATGCAGTTAGAATTTGCCACTTTACAATACTATTGAAAAGCACTTTCATACCATTTAATTTGAATGTGTTGGAATCCATCCTGAATTTCTCAATATTTTCTTAACCTTCCTCCGGTCAATGACCGTGTGACCGTAATGTTTTCTGACTCTGTTTTTAGACTGGTTGGTCAATATCAGTTCATGCGGTGATTGGACCCAATGATGGAATCAGCTACAGAGCCCAGGAGGGGACGATTGTGAGTTGTCTTGATTGCTTTTTTGTCAATATTGTACAGAATGTTCTTTAGCTAGAAAAATCGGAAGCACAGCAAGAACATAGATTTCTTAAACTTTTATTCTACAGAATGTCCTTTAGCTAGAAAAATCGGAAGCATAGCAAGAACATAGATTACTTAAACTTTTATTGTACAGAATGTCTTTTAGAAGAAGCAGAATTTTGGATATCAATCGAGATAATTTGTGAGAAAAAAAATGACCCGAGCCGAGTAGGACTCGAACTCACGACCTCTAGACAGGTATTGTCTTCCTTCAGCAGGTCCTGTGTAGTTGTTAAAGAGCCCAAATAGGTTCGTCTCTGCATTGGATGAGTGTCGGGGTGCAATTTGTGTGAATGAAATGGCCTGGGTTTCTTGAAACCGCGATTGTGCAGTGCATTAGGCACTAATATGTCTTTTGTTATTTGTTTTGGTCAAGCATTTTATTGGCTAGACCATTATTAGAGACAGAAAAGCCCGGTTCTTTGTCTTTCAATTCATTTTGAAGCTTGGCTCTCTAAAAAGCTTACATAAATTCATAACCTCTCTCTGGTTCCTGCTATGAAAATAATTGTAAAGAATGAGTGGCACACTCGGATCCAATGACTAATGCCAAACTCTTGACCAACTCAAGTTTGGAGCCCAATTTGTGCCTAGGCCTTACTGTATATAACTGTAATCTATAAAGCCAGTGTATTGGTTCTCAGAAGATAGTGCTCAATACATCGAAGTAGAGCAAATGTAAGCCAGGCTTGTTGAGATGAAAATGTAGTTTCCTGTCTCTTTTCTGCCAATCAGTGCTTAATCCTAATCTATGTATTAAGCACTGTAACGGGAAAACCGATACACAAATTTTGTAATTATAATACGATATATTACTATCATTAAACTATGATTAAATGTTTATCCTCTTTATTCTTCGTTTAGATAACTCCAATGGCAGATTTCAAGCAGATAAAGTCAATACAGATATCGAAAATGGGGGCTATGCATGATGGAAAAGTCACAGTTACCCTTCAAGTGGATGGAACTAATGAGGTGAGAGAATTTATTCCTTCATAAAATTTTTATTGCTGTAAAATATATGAGTTTGTTTTGTTGAATTGTCAATCTTTTTGGTGTATCATGAGATGACTACCTATTACATAGTAGACTTAAAAACTAATCTACACAATTCAACCTCAAAATTTCCATGAAATGCTCAATAAATTGATATACGTTTTTATTAACAGGAGGGGTTGCTCTCTCTTCGATTAGTTTAGGAGAGTTCTTCCTTCAGTAATTTCGTTTTTTCTTTATCCTAACTTTAGATTTAATGCATGATGTGTATCAAAGTGTGTTTTGGTCCATGACCTAGTAAATACATCAGAAAAGAGGACTCAATTTGGATACGCCCAAACTTAGGCCCTTCACAATCATAACTCCTCGTGCTTAACAACAACAACAGCTGTAGCTACAGCAACAACAATTACCATATCAATAATTATTATAGATCTATGAAAATGTAGAATTATGAAATTGAATGAACTGAGCTGAACTGTAGCTTTAAAACCTTTAGTTTTAACTTGAAATCATGTACAACTATTTCTCAGATTTGTTTTTTCCACAGCCTCTGATTTTCACAATGAGCTCATCAGCCAAGGCAACAGAGATGAGTGAACTGATAGATGGCTACTGCAGCATCATTGCACTTACACCGAGCAGTTTGATAATGAAACGATCAGGTAGGTGCATTTAATGATAGATTCCTTTGGAGGGTGCTCTTGATTTGATATTTATTCTAAAGTAGCCAGGAAAATTGAGAACATAGTGGATTACTTATGCTTTTCGTCTGACACTCAACAGAGTAATACGTTAGAAAGAGAACGAAAAAAAACTACAAATCATTCGTTCTCTTTCTGACGTGTTACTCTTTTGAGTGTCAGACGAAAAGCTTAAGTAATCAATTTTTTCGCTTCGCTTACTATCCTGGCTATTTTGAAGTTCAATACCGATCAACAGACTATATATTTGTTTTCCAAATATTTGTCCAGTTTACTCATTACTTCATTAAGTGCATGTTTTTAGTTACGTTTGAATTAACAGCGATTTAAACCATCACTTGTCTAAATTCCAAGCGTTGAAATTGTAATCGTTAGAATCACCTAAACGAGCATAAATTCGGTCGGACTTGCATTACCTGCATTAGTTGGCAATTAATTTCTTGATAAACCTCTTTCAATTTCAAGCATTTAGCACTGAATATAGAGAGCGAATTGACTAGAGCATAAATTTATTTGATTGGGGATTTCCTATTGGTTAGCTTTTCCCAATAACTGCCTTTAAAAGACTTCTTATGCCATCAAAGCGAATCTAAAATGCAAATTCCCCCAGTTCTCCCTTGAAGAAGTTTCCCTAGCGAAATCTATTCAAACTAAATCTGGTTCTCAGAGTCTTAAATAGTTGGCCCTAAAAGTCGAATTTCAAATGAAGACCTTTCAGTTTTATGATGATACAATCTTGTTAGACGAAATTTTATCTCAAAGAATTAAACCCACTATTGGTTTGTACCTTTTTGATAAAACTTGGTTGATAGGGCAATTTCTTTGTTGATGATGAATAAATTTTGATTGTTAATTTTCATAATAATTTGAAACGCCCTTTGAAATAAATTGCTAAATACTAATGGCATGATATTTGATTTTGTTAAAAGTAAGATTAAATTTCTTTAAACCTCAGTATTCTTAATTCAGTTCCAGTTGAAACTCCAGAGCGAAGAGTTAACCCAAGTAAGTAAAACGTGAGGTGATTCAATTCATCAATGAACATAAATTCAAATCATTAAATACAATAAAAGCCTGCGTATAAGAACATGTGGATCAAAAACACTTACAATCCTCGCCAAAAGGTATGAGACAGTGCTTGATTGCCACTTGATATATACAAAATGTCGAAGAAAGACCCCCATCCCCCCTAAACAATGTTGTTTCAGATGTTGCTTTGGTGCGGAAATGCATCTGCAACATCCCTCGTTGACATCCAGACCTAGTATCAACATTGGTTTGGGGGGAGGGGGAGCTCCAACATCATCTTACAGGTTCATAGCTCCATGTTTAAGATAATGCTAAAATCACCATTGTGTCTCAAGACCTTTTGGCGAGGATTGTAGGCCTGATTTTAGGTAATAAAGTAACAATTATTCAAGAACTCAATCAGCCTGAAAAACGAACAGTTATTTTTCCTTGTATGAAAAATATCATAGATCACCACAACTTCTTCATGTTAACATAGTACCAGCCCATCATTATATGTATCTTCTATGTAATTCTTTACTATATGTAATTCTAAAATAAGTCAAAATTGTGGTGTATGCATTGACTCTATCTCTTGGTAGTCTAGTAATGTTCCTTTTTCAAGACGTTTGTTTTAAGAACGGATAATAACATTTACAAGCTTCTTAGCAGATTCTAACTCTTTATGCAAGAACCATATCAGCCTGGACTGCCAAAATAGGTGTACGTTATACGCGGGTTTTTACTGTATATCTTAGACTTTAATATTAGTCATTCTTCAATCAACTCTTTTCTTTGGGCTGAGTGGTCAAGGGGCTTAGGCAGTTCACTATGTGCAGTTGAGTCAAGCTTGGTCGTGTGAGGTCAATATCAAGATAAGTAACCTTCAAGGTGTTGACTACAGGGGTCCTTTTGCCCCGGCTGGAAATAAGGCATCTAAGACTAGAACGCTTAACAAAAACTCACTCCACTCATAAGGACCTCATTTACCACTATATTTAGTGACGTAGTGCATGCTACTGTACGCTATCTGAAATTAAGGCTTATTGTGGCCTTTTGTAGGCTAGCACGTTAAACATGAACTTACTCACTCATTCACTCATTAAACATTCTACGACCTCATTTACTACTATATGTAGTGTTGAAGTGCATGCTACCAGGCCTCTTTTGGCCTTTCGTAGGTTAGCACGTTTGGCATACACTCATTCACTCATTCACTCACTCATTAAACTACCTAGGACCTCATTTTTCTTTTATTTCCCACGGAACTAGAGCCGACTCATTCTATCCCACTCGTTCACCCCAGTAAATTCATTGATTGCATCTTTAGTATTTTGATAAGTGATTGCAAAATTTAGATAAAAGAGCTTTAAAGAAAAAGTGATAGCGGTTTTAATAAGTAAAAGTCGACTAAATAAACAATAAACTCGACTAAATTGAAACCTTTCTAACTGCTCTAATAAGAGATGAGCTTAAATTTTGTGCTTGAAAGTTGTTTTGAAAATTTGATGGTTTCAAATATCAAGGGAATTCTATCTCTACTCTTAATTTTGAGTTGTTTACTGGTTTTTATGCTAAAAATCAATCGTTATCTTTATTACAGATAGCATGAGATCACTTCCTCTTTTACCAAGACCAAGAGAGCACGGGTAATTTTTTACAGCTTCTTCTTTCGAGAAAATGCCATCCTCTGATGGGCTATCTTCGTTTTGCTTGGTGTAAGCCTGGTTCAAAGTGGCAGCTTATTTCCAATTTGACTGTCCAACTTTGACCATACCTAGCTTTTTGGTCGGGATGCCAAGTGGTTAGATCACTTTACCCTTGTTCAAAGGGTCTTTAGTTCGAAACCACCTTCAGACCTGCTAAAAAGTGTGAGGACAGAATTTGCCAGCTCTCTGTTATTCTAGGAGAAAAGGCAAAAGGAATCACGAGGTGTGGTCACATCGAGAGGAAGGACCAGGGTTGCACTGCTTCGATTAGTCTACCTATTTAGTGGGCCCTTTGTGCTTTCCACATAAACCAATACCTTACAAAGGTAGTAGCGTATTTGCCTATCAACTATCAATGTACTGCTTCTATTAGTCTACCTATTCAGTGGGCCCTCTGAGATTTGTACATAAACCAATACCTTACAAAGGTAGTAGCGTATTTGCCCATCAACTATCAATGAACTGGATCAATTATTCTACCTATTTAGGCTCTGTTTATATGGAGAAAATAGCCTCGGCTACCTGAGGCTATTTCTTGGTGAGGCTATTTTCAGCTTCTGTTTATATGAGAGGAAAATAGTCTCACGTAACCGGGGCTATTTCAATCCGGCGCAGGAGACTCAGATGACAACTAGCGAAGTTCTGCTCAAAACGAGTAAAAACATTTCTAAACACCTCCAAACTATTTATAATCGATAGTTTACCATTTGATAAGGCCAACAGTACATTAAAATCGTTAGAATAAACCATCAAATTGCCTGACTTTGCGTTTAATTTTCAATTTAGTATTGGGTGAGTGAGGCAAATTTCAAATTGCGTTTATATGAGGAAAAATAACCTCACCAAGGCGATATATCGGCTCGCGTAGGTGGGATATCGGCTATCAAAATAACCTCACTTAGGTGAGGCTATTTGAAATTCTCATGTAAACGCAAAGTGAGAATTACTGTAGATTGTGTAGGATGCCGATATATCAGCTTAGCAAATAACCTCGGCTAGCCGGGGCTATTTCCACCATATAAACACAGCCTTAGTGGGCCCTTTGTGCTTTGCCCATAAACCACCACCTTACGAAGATAGTAAGCGTATTCGCTTATCAACTATCAATGCTCTGCCCCAATTAGTCTACCTATTTAGTGGGCCCTTTGTGCTTTGCCCATAAACCAAAACCTTACGAAGATTTTAAGTGAATTCGCCTGTCAACTATCAATGCACTTGTTCGATTAGTCCAGTTATACAGTGGGCCCTTTGTGCTTGGTGCATAAACCAATACTATACGAAGATATTAAGCGTGATTGCCTTTCAACTATCAATGCACTGTATCGATAAGTCCAGTTATACAGTGGGCCCTTTGTGCTTTGCACATAAAACAACACCTTACGAAGATATTAAGCGTATTCGCTTGTCAACTATCAATGCACTGCTTCAATTAGTCCAGTTATACAGTGGGTCCTTTATGCTTGGTGCATAAAACAACACCTTACGAAGATATTAAGCGTATTCGCTTGTCAACTATCAATGCACTGTATCGATTAGTCCAGTTATACAGTGGGTCCTTTATGCTTGGTGCATAAACCAATACTATACGAAGATATTAAGCGTGATTGCCTTTCAACTCAACTATCAACTAGCATATGCAAAGGCACTTTGAAAGTTTTAGTCCATCCCCTAGTCTCCATCCATAGTGAACTAAAACGACAGCTGGTATATGGTAAAAATCGGAATGAGCACTACCAGGCTCTCTTTGGAAAAATATAGTGAACAACCATAGTACACATTTATGTATGGCACAATATCCTAATGTCAAAGTGGTCGGATTATTGGTAAAACTGATTCTCACACAGACCTTTACTGTTTATTTTAGTTTGAACCATTCGGTACGAGAATCGACAATGGTTAGTTTGGTGGATCATAAACGGATTTCTGATGCATCTTCTCCAAGTAGTAGAAGGGCACTGAATGGAGGTAGGCCAATCTTTATGACTTTGAGACCTCATTGGGATTTCTGGTTTCTACAAATATGCTATATCAGATATAATGACTGTGGTCTTAGCCTTGTTGGTGTCTATTTAAGTACAGTACATTCTCGATTATCCGAACCTCGATTATCCGAACGCCAAAAGTTTTCATTAAAAATTCTTTTTGCAAACCAGTTCTTGAGAAACCAATCGAAATATTCGTTGTCTGCTCAAACTGTTGCCCAAAATAAAAGTCATATCCAACGGAAGCACAAAAATAAGACATTTATTCGTTGTTATCGTTGTTATTATTACAAATCGTTGTTGAAATTCACAAAAAACAGTTGCCTTAGTTTTTTTGTTGGTCTTTCCGTTTGCCAAGCTTTTCAATTTGCATGCAATTTGAGCATCCTGTGACTGTTCAGGACGATGATAATAACCTTTATAGCAAGTTTAGTAGGTGAGATGTTCTTCCTCGATTATCCGAATTTTTTGCGTATCCGAACAGCCCAACAAAAATTTGAGTTCAACCTGTTCGGATAATCGAGGATGTACTGTATAGGTCTTTGTTTAATTCACACTCATGTGTTCATAGACCTATGCATCTTAACACATATCTTGTTGATAGGGAGGAGCATGAAAATAAGGACATTCTACCTTTTGTGATTCTAGCCCTACCATTACTTAGTTATGGATCACACACATACACGAACAGAATTTATATTCCAGCCGTTTTCCATGCTAATAGGGGTTAACCGGTGCATGGATTTGTCTACAGACATATGCATGATTTTGATTGATATGTAGCAAAGTTTTATGGCTGGATGCTGTAGTGATTGAATATAAACGTTACTTACTTTTGTTTATCTTGTACTTGCACTTTTGTATTTACGTTCTTATATTTTACATTGTGTTTACGTTCTAAACTCAGGCCCATTTCCTGTCTCGTTTTCATGTATTAGAATGTACCTCGTTTTCATATTACCACCTTTATGTAAATGAGTAGGCCTAAATACTTTGAGTTGATTCAGATTAAACTGGCTACAACCAGAATGAAGTTGTCCTTCTTTACAGAGATTTCTTTCAATAGATTTAGGGAAAAGCACACTTATTACAGATGCCCTTCCTGGCGCCAACCCTTTTAGTCGTCTCTCATGATATGTAGGAATACGCTAGATGAAGTCTAACCCCCAACCACAGAGGGACACCTATAGTTATGGGTGTTGTTTTTATTCAATTTCAGTACTTAACGCTAATTAGTACGAGGGGCATAACACTCACAAAAAAGTGTACGAGATTCTTGTGATTTCAAAAATCACTGTTATTTTTTAGTGCTTTTGGTGATTTTTTAGTGATTTCTGTGTGATTTTTCTTCTATCTTTCTGTGATTTTTCTGTGATTTTTGTGATTTTCCTGTGATTTTTCTTCTATCTTTCTGTGATTTTTCTGTGATTTTTGTGATTTTCCTGTGATTTTCCTGTGATTTTTTCAATATGTGTACGAGATTTTATCAAGTGAAATGCCCCTCGAATTAGTATGTTTGGTATCTTTTTCATTAAACTTGGATCATTTGTGAGGGATTCGAGGAATAACAGAATATATTTTCATACTTGTTTGTGTTTCAGACTCAAATGACTACTCAGAGATTGATTGTTTGGATGATGATGATTACGAAGAAGTGATGGCAGGTAATATGAACTATTTTTTGGAAGAATGACTGACTTATGTGAGAGATTTTTCGTAAGGTGAAACAAGGCAACTTTTAAAGGGAATTGGTAAGGTTGAAAGCTGGCTCGCGCCAATTTGAAATAGAGATATTGTATTCAACAACTGACCTTTGCGGTTTCAGTGTTAGATGAAGAAAACAATTAGTTTGTGGGCGTTTCCAGAGCCTATTTATAACTGTCTGCCAATATGGCTATGTCTAATCACTTTGATGTGTCGATTAAAAGTAAATGTTTAGTGAATAAACTGTTGCTTCATTTTCTTTAGCAAATGATTACGAAATTTCAAGAGACAAACTTCAACTTTGTGAGATCATTGGTCAAGGACAGTTCGGGGATGTATTTAGAGGAACATTTGAGAACAAGGTAAGTTGCGTTTATCAGGCCCATCTATAATCCAATGGTAGAATTACAATCTGAAGGATTCGTTCAAAAAGTTTTTAATGTGCTATTGACTAAGCCTGCATTCGCGTTGCACCATCTCTTACTTGATCTACAATCCCCGCCAAAAGTATTAGGAAAAACCTTGTTTTTCTTAACAAGTAACTACTTTGTTTAGCTTTCTCAGCATTTTATTCCCAATTAAACCCCCTCCCCTCAAAACAATGTTGTTTTCAAAAGGAATTTAATCAGACTACACCGATCACTTGCTGAATGTTATTTGGCTAATTTTTGTTATCAGAAACAACATTGTAAAGGGGTAGGGGAGGTGGCAAAATGAAGGACACTATAGAAATCATGCAAGTGTTCCAAGACTTTTGGCGGGGATTGTAGTTTCTAGCAAGAGTATGGAAACATACATAACATGATGACAAATGCTAGTGATACAGTATATAGTCCTAATCTGTTTTTCTGCACTGTACATTAACCCCCATGGTGGTACTCCCAATTAGGACTGATAAGGGGTCTAGTCGGTTTGAGGGTCTGTTGAAAGGAAAAGGCTACCAAAATGGCCAATTGAAGAAAATAAAAGTACCATTTGAGGATATTCCCGAATTCTGTACTTTTTTGGGGGGTTGTTTGCTGACATTTTGGTTCAAATACTTCAATTTGAGGGTTGTTGAAAAAATTATTTTACCATCTTTGATTTGAGAAAAATGTCATATTCTATGCCAATTCTTAATGCATGAGTCTAAGAATACCCATTCTTAACTAACCCTAACTATCACTAAGGGTATTAACTCTCAGTGGGCTTGAACCCTGGGGGTACCCCCATTGTTTTGGCCGAAAGGGGCTCCAGTCAGTTTGAGGGTGTGAGGAAGGGCTACTAAATGGCAAAAATCAAGAAAATAACACTATCAATGACACTTGGAGGTATTTTCTGAATATGCTATTTTCTGGGGGGTGTATGTTCCAGTTGATTGCTAATATTTTATTTCAAATACTTCCATTTTTGGGGTTGATTGAAAAAATTATACTACCCTATACTCTATATGACTTGGTCTTCTTTTACCCTAATTGCAACCTCCCTGCCAGTCCTCAATTGGACTCTCTCCCTTTAGGGCAAACCCGCAATTTCAAGTTGAATGTAAGGCTGTCTTAGAACCTAGCACTATGCAGCCGATTTAAAGGTGAACATCCCTGCATCCACTTTGACATTATTTCACGAAGTTTAATCAACTTAATGATATTACTTGTTTTCAGAATGATCTCTCTTCGATGGATGTGGCTATCAAAACGTGCAAGTTGCTGGAAGACAATGATGATAAAGGAAAAACTGACAAATTCTTAGAAGAAGCATGTAAGTTGGTTTATTCTGAAATTGATAAACTCTCGTTTATTCATATTTAGGCAACTTCATATTTTTCAATTTTTACCATATCTTCAAACACACTTACACTTTCTTGTACTCTAACAATATCACTCTCACTACCGAGGGGTCGCGAAACTTTTCAGAGAGAAAACAAAAGGTGCAAGTAAGTGTGTTTAAACTGTAAAATTTCAAAATTTGAAGTTGCAAAAATATAATTTAGTATATAACACACGGAGAAAATCTTTGCCGACTATCGCTGCGGAAAGAAATCGTTTTTTATTTAAATCTTTTACACTCGATAAGCATTCGATTGAACTGATTTTGATCCGTCCTTTTTCAAGTTATCATGGAGCAATTCCAAACGATAAGGACTCGATTGAACTGATTTTGATACGTCCTTTTTCTAGTTGTCATGAAGCAATTCGACACGATAAGGATTTGATTGAACTGATTTTGATACATCCTTTTTTTAGTTATCATGAAGCAATTTGAGCACCCTCACGTAGTGAAGTTGATTGGGGTAGTCACTTCAGAACCTGTGTACATCATAATGGAGCTAGCTCCGTATGGAGAGGTACGTTTGTATTCCATAACTCTATCTACTTGAATACAGCGAAACCCTGCGAATAAGAACCTGGGTTTTAAGATGGCCAATGAGATTTCATCATTCTTGATGGAAAATGTTGAAATTTTGAACTTTGAGCTCTCATCTACTTACTTATTAACTTACTTACTTATTTACTTACTTCCTTACTCACTAAATTACTTACTTACTTACTGTACTTACTTTTTACTAACGTACTTATTTACTTACATCAAGAATACTTACAACGTACTTATAAACTTACTAGCTTACTTACATACTTACTAACTTACTAACTTACTAACTTACTTGCTTCCTTGCTTACTTACTTACTTACTTACGTACTTACTTACTTACTTACTTACTTACTTAATAACTTACTTGCTTACTTACTTACTTACTTACTTACTTACTTACTTTTTACTAACGTACTTACTTAATTACTTACTTACTTACTTGTTTGCTTACTTACTTACTTACTTACTTACTTACTTACTTACTTACTTACTTACTTACTTACTTACTTACTTACTTACTTACTTACTTACTTACTTACTTACTTACTTACTTACTTACTTACTTACTTACTTACTTTTTACTAACGTACTTACTTAATTACTTACTTACTTACTTGTTTGCTTACTTACTTACTTTCTTACTTATTTACTTACTTACTTACTTACTTACTTACTTACTTACTTACTTACTTACTTACTTACTTACTTACTTACTTACTTACTTACTTACTTACTTACTTACTTACTTACTTACTTGCTTTCTTATTTACTTACTTGCTTACTTACTTACTTGTTTACTTACTTAATTACCTACGAGAGACGGAAACATAGACTTTGTATATATCGAATTCTCGACCTGTTTATCAACTGCTCAATGCTTTGTTATTATTTTTTTAGCTGAGATCATATTTACAAAATCACCGATTTCGTGTGGAGCTTGACACCCTCTGCGCCTACATCTTTCAACTAAGTACAGCTTTATCATATCTAGAAAGCAAGAACTTCGTCCACAGGTATTTTGTCATGTTGTTCGTTTGATTGGTATACAGTTTACATTTTTGCTATCGGGTCTGAACTTCTGAATTTCTATCTTTGCTTTATTTCATTCCAGGGATGTTGCAGCCCGAAATGTTCTTGTGATCAGCCAAAATACTGTGAAATTGGGAGATTTTGGATTGTCAAGATGGATGGCTGAGCAATCTTATTACAAAGGTGACAAATCTTCTTTGCGAATTTCTTCGTTTCTGGCATTGGTTTTTGAAGATTTAGATAAATACCTTCTAATAAATTCATGTACATTTGTAATAGCTAACTGACTTGATTGAATGAGTTTTTTCATACATATGAATAAGAATCATGAGCTGCCAATTATAGTTATAGATGCGGTGCTATTTGCAAAGGGAAAGTTGTATTCATTAGAAATTGTAACTAATGGTTTTGTATTTCAAACTGAGTATTTTGTATATTGTAGTTGATATCTAACTCGAGAAGAGAGTGCCTATCCTGGCCATAGTACTCGATATACATGAGTATAGAGCAATTATAAAGTAGAATGAACACATTAAAAAACAGCAATGTCCTTCTGTTACTCTGAGTTTCGTGCTTACACACTCGTCAGACATAACAAGCTATACCAATCACCAATTTGTAGTTCATGTATGTTTTTGCTAATAAAAGATTTTGAGTTTGAGTTGAGTTTGAGTGTGGAAAAGATACAAGGTCATCGCGTCCCTTCTGTAAAAAATAGCATTTACAAAATGTTTTTAAATCATATAATTGTTACAACAACAAAATACAATGAGTGGGTCAAGGATTCAATGTTATATATAGCAGCCTCATAAGGCTAGGCCTCGTTTCCAGCAGGAGCATGATAGCATCACTGATCTTAAAATAAAGACTGGATCGAGCAATTGTAATTCTGAAATGAAGTCGATTGGCAGTCATATTGGGAGGTCCAATTCAATACATTGAGATCACACTTGGGAGTGCTTTTTTTCTTTGATGATTTTAAGAATGTTAGGAATAATCAGCATTGATCTGAATAATCGTGCAGCTTTTGTTCAAGAAAGAATCGATTCGATATAATTTCTTTGGCAGCCATATTCGGAGGCCAAGTGGAAGCCGAAGCAATCGGCTTCAACATTTGGGTCCAGAAAGAAAAGAATGATCGATCCAGTTCTAACTTGAAGATCAGTGGATAGCATGCATTACATCACTATATATAGTAAAATGAGTTCTTATTAAATTGATGCTCACATTTTTAAGTGAGGTTACATTCCAAAGTGCTAGCTTGATCATAGTCATTTGAAAATAATGGTCTGGTAGCCTTTTGTTTTTATTCATTGTTTTCTTCTTGATGTTTTGCTTGTCTTCAAGGTGCACACAGTTTATTTGAATTTGTTAGAAGAATATGGCAATATGAATGACCAAAATTTTGCCAATTGAATTATAAAATAATCAATCGAGATAATTTGTGAGAATGAAAATGACCCGAGTAGGACTC